>CM077100.1:18620301-18656014 GCA_039619505.1 Cimex hemipterus
TTTCTTTAATTTTTAAAATTTTTGCTTTGGCATAATATGGTGTGACATGATCAAAGTATTCAATATTATAAACATATCTTATACAAGCATTTTGTGCTTTTTGTAGTTTTTCTAAAATTTTTTTTTACTTATATCGGAATAACATAGGGAAGCGTGATCAAAGATTGGAAACAACATAGATTTTATAATTTGTAATTTTACCTCAGGTGGAAGATCAATCTGGATTTTTCGCAGCTGACAAAGTTTTTTTGCAAATATCGATTGTTTGTTCCGACCAGGACAGTGATTCATCGACTGTGACACCAAGATTCTTTAATGATTTGGACAGCAGTATTTTGTGGTTATTTATTGAGATATTTACATTTTTAGCATTTATGTAGTTTAAGTTTCTTCTAGTTTCTATCAGCATTGCTTGACATTTATCATAGTTTATTGATAACCTATGTTGTTCACACCATCTGTTTAGTTCCTTCAAGTCATCTTATCAACCATTAGATGCACGTTTCCTTTTTTATGTGAACAATATGCTTGAAGGTCGTGTGCGAACTTCATGCTCTTGACGTTTTTAAAACATGAGAAAACTTGGTTTATGAATAAAATGAACACCTTGAGGAACTCCAGATAATAGCCTTGTCCAGTCTGAAACCTCTCCATCGACATCCTTAACACACTTTAAAAACACTCTAAACGCTTTAAAAAGAAAGGGCGTGTTCTAGGGAGAGCTAGGTAAGCTGCAAAAGCGACGAATAGAGATAAAGAAAGACATACAGAAAAATAAACAAACAGAGAAAGATAAATAGAGTGAGAGAGTGAGAGTGCGTTAGATAGGGTACAGAGTGTTCTAACTAGAGAAAATTCATATAATTTGACTATTTTTTTCATCACCAAAAATTTATTTTCATGTGGTGTTGAGGATGCAGAAAATGAATAGCAGTTTTATTCTTTACAAAGCATTGTTTGAATATGGTTTGCTTCTTTTCTTGAAAAAAAAAAAAAAAATTGGAAATCTTACGTGAGGTGTAAGGGTTGTCTAATATTTTTGAGCTATTATAAAAAAAAAAGGTTTCATTAAAATCCTTGATCCCTACCCTTTCGCACGTAAAGCATGAAATGTAGTAAACATAATCTGTAAATTACGTTTAACTCATTTAAAAATGTGACACAAACAGAAGGCTTAATCCATTTCTTGATTTATGGATTATGCATTATGATGATGATGATGATGATATTTCAGGGTGTTGTATACTGCGCCCTTTAAGAGCTATTGTATCCCCCGTTCTCTGCCTAAAGCACATCGGTGAGTCCTATTTCATCAAGGAATTTGATTAATAGGCCCGGTTTTATTGGTTGAAGTTCTTCTATGGTCGCATTGTACATCCCAAAACACTTCCTACGGGCTAATGTCGCTCCGCAGTTTGTTAGCAGATGTGTTGGTGTTTCTTCTGCTTCTTTGCAGAATCTGCATGTGCCATCCTGGATTATTCCAATTTTCTTTAGATGCCCATTTAGTCTACAGTGTCCAGTTAGGAATCCTGTTAGGATTCGCAGTTTATTCCTGCCTCCTTTGACACATTCTGTGATTTCTTTCTTCCCAAAATTGGTTAGAAGATTCTTGGATTGCCTGTGTCCAATAAGCGAATTCCAATGTTCCCTTATTTTCTTTTTGTCCTTCTGTCTGAGATGTTCGTTGATAGTGTGGATTCCTATGCCACAGAAGGGTTCAGGTCCTGTCAGCGGTGTAGCTGCCCCTTTCTTTGCAAGGGTGTCCGCTTTCTCGTTGCCATCTACACCCATGTGTCCTGGGACCCAGCAGGGGCTTACTTTGTTCTGCGTACCTAATAAATTTAATTTGGTTTTGCAGTTCAGCACCATCTTTGAACTAATGATGTTTGCACTTAGTGCTTTGATGGCTGCTTGGCTATCTGACATGATAGCTACATTCTTGTTTTTGTATCCTTTATCTAGGTTGAATTGGACACATCTTTCTATTGCGTGAATCTCTGCTTGAAAGATACTACTGAGTTTTCCCATGGGTTCCGAGTATTTGATGCCAGGTCCAAATACTCCTGCTCCTGTACCTTCTTGTATCTTTGATCCATCTGTGTACCAAAGGATGGTAACATCATTGAATAATAATAATGTTAAAAATTAAAATTACCAGCGAATTTTGTACGCCCCAAAAGAAAGTAAAGGGTTATATCGCAATATGTAATGGCATTTCAGCAACCAGTTCAAATAAATATTAAATATACCAATATGGAAGAAGAAAGCCGCAAAGTACAGGGAAAAACATAACTGCCTATGTTGATGTAAATGTATTAATTAAAACTGGTCATAATTTTTTGGACAAGATTCTTATTAATAAAGAGAAAGAAAACTCTTTTCAAAAGTAATAAATTACATCTCGAATGTTATTAAACCGTTGGAAATGATCAAAAGTGATATAGCGAGGTTAATTAAAAGTTTAAACGGCTTGTGTACAAATGTTCGGTGGCTAATGGAGAGAAGATAACATCAGTAAATTTACAAGATTATATTATTTAAATTGTCATTTGAAGAAAAAAAATTGTTATTTAATCCGGCAAACGTGATTTATCGCGGAACCGGAATCGGAAACGGGTAGAAAAATTATGACTCTTCCACTTTTATATAATTGAAAAGTGATTACATTAATTTAAAAAACTAAATGATTTATTGGTTAAAAATGAAAGAAGAACGTATTTAAAGTAGTTGGGCTAGACGACTTTCTCTATGCAAAATTCACCACCCATTTTTATGTCAAAATAAAATACCAACTGGTTTTTAAACAATCCAAAAGCCCAGTACGAACTAAAAAGTTGTTCACGATAAAAAACACGGATATATATTAAGGAAAAAATAATTACAAGGATTTTTGTTTCAACTATAACTTTTATTTCCAACAATAACGGTTTTGAGTTCGAATCCCAGCTCAGTCCTTTGCTTTTTAATTGAGAGTAGTATGAAAAAAGTATTGTCCAGTGTTCTTACCCTTCATCAGCGACACCCAACGAATAGTTTGACGTTAATCTTGATTAATGAATGGTTAACATCAGGCGACGTCGTTCTTAGGGCGTCCGACTTATATTTGCTATTCGGTTAACCTAGGTTCGAATCTCCGCATAGTACATGGATTTTTAATTGTTAATAATATGAAGGAAACAACAAATGTTTTGACCCTTCATATGCAACACCCAAGGATTAATTGTATATGGATCCCTCCTGTATGACAGGGCAACTGGGTCGATCTCTCGTATTTACAACTCTACAAGTTCTGGGTTCGAATCTCGGCGTAGTACATGGAATTTTAATTGTTAATAATATGAAGAAAACATTATCAAATGTTTTGACCCTTCATCTGCACACCCAAGGATTAATTGTATATGGAGCCCTCCTGTATGACAGGGCAACTGGGTCGATCTCTCGTATTTACCACCCTACAGGTTCTGGGTTCGAATCTCTGCGTAGTACATGGAATTTTAATTGTTAATAATATGAAGAAAACATTATCAAATGTTTTGACTCTTCATCTGCAACACCCAAGGATTAATTAGTCGTAGAGCCCTCCTATATGACAGGGCAACTGGGTAGATCTCTCGTATTTACCACTCTACAGGTTTTCGGTTCGAATTTCGGCATAGCGCGTGGAATATTAGTTAAATATCGTGTGAAAAACGTATTGTAAATTGTCCTTTCTTCAATTGTTCTTCTTCGGACTTCTTCTCCATGACACGTATGGGTTATTGGACGTTAACACTTGTCGTTAGATGTGGACGAGCATACCGACTAGAACTAGATGCTTAACCGGAGAATCAACCTAAGAATACAATCCTTGCAATCAAAAGTCTTTCTAATCATAGTCAACTCCACGATGATCTCAACATACCTTTCGTAGATAATCACATCGCTATCACATTTTTCAGGTTCCAAAATAAAATTCCCGGAAATTCCAAACCATCCGTATCCAACATATCCAACCTTAGAACCCTTCAGATTGATTCGGCTATGGCCCCGTCCCGCGTTAGACAGGAGAAGAACACAGAGATGGTAAAAATACTTTGAGCTTATGGTAGTTCTAGATAATAATAAGATTGCACAATAGACTAATATCCTTATTGGTTGTAAGGATACTCCTTCTAACTTGAATGTTACTCCATTATGTTTAGTGGTTTGATTGACCAAATTGCTTCTATCAATTAATTATTCTTTGTATGTTAGGTCTTGGTTGAAATGAAAACGTTAGTGTCACGAGCAGGATTCGAACACACGGCCTTCGGTTTAATATTAACCTTAGAGAACACATATCACCATTTTCGTCCTTCTCGATTTTTCTAAATCTTTTGACATACTATCTCTCTGTCTCAAATAGTCTCCGTACCTTAATCCACTTCTTGAGTTTCTCAAAGCTGAAACAATTCCGCTTTCTTTTTGGCTGTTATAATGGATTCAAAAAATGCAGACGTATTCCTTCAGCTTTGTGCAGATGGCTTCTGAGACGTTTTTTCCCAACCTCGTGACCTGCACGTTGCAATTGTAAGAATTCGAGAATTAAACTCAATCAAATTAACTTTCATTCAACCTGGGCCGCTGAGTTTAGGCTAAAGATGAATGTAAATCTTCCAGGGTATTGTCTTTGAGTCCAGTCCTCTCCTCAAGTCCATTTACAACTATTAATAAAAAACCTTAGCTCTGCAGGTTTTCCGCTGCTTTTCTACCCTCAGTTCACTACCCGTTTAGTACGCGTCCCAGTTTCCTCCTACTTTAATTAAGTATTTTCTTCAGACAACTCTCTGTGCTTGAAGAGAAGTTAAAACACTATTGAATTTGTAAGTTTTAACTTCGGCTCACCAAATGATTGATCTTTACATAGATTTCAAATGGCTCGTTTCAATAAAAGTTCGTACAGCACAAAACTCAACAATGCCTTAATTGAATCCACGACTTGAGATGGCACAATAAAAAAAAATATATAACGCCAAATATATTTCATAACAAAAGCATTAAATAAAAATAGAACAGTTTTGATAATAATTACGAAGGACGGTATTTTGTGAATTAATTACTGGCCTGTTCTCAGCGTAATTTAGTAGCAGTTGGACAAAACCCCGAAGCTACTTTACGATCCTGCCAATTAATTCTTATGATTCATGAGCTCAAATATATTAGACATGAAGCCATTATATCATGAACTAATTATTGACCAAATTGTGAAAATAATTTAATAGATATTAAATAAAAAATACAAGGATCTTATGAATAATTTTCGTCGACAATCAAGAAATTTTAAGGCATGGATAATGTGCCTTTTGTGACAATGTGTCTTTTTTAATTAAATTATATGTTTATTTCCTTTGGACTTTGTTGCTGTCTTAACATTCTCAATTACCAATCTTTGACCAGTAGATCTGGGGGTGATTTACGTTTTAATCATATGACGGAATCATAGGCGTTGATTATGTTGCATGTTGATTGGGTAATGGATTGGACATAGTAGACCAGGGACAAACAATTCCTCCGGGGTTCTCTCAAAAGAGAATTGAAAATTTTGTTGTCCACGAGTTAAAAAATTATCTGTAAACCCAATTACCAAATTACCACATCTCATGTGTAAACTGACTTGATTCAAGACGTAATTAATTCGGAGGTACGGGGTCATCGTCGCATCATTCTGACCGGCTTGGATACGTCGGGCATGGATGGATTGGAGTTTGAGGAATGTATATCCTGAAATCTGGAAAAATCTAAAAGCGATGTGATTATCTATGAAAGGTATGTTGAGATCATCGTGGAGTTAACTATGATTAGAAAGACCTTGGAGTGAAATGCTCGTATTCTTTGGCTGTTCCTATGGTTCAGCCCATGGTTCTAGCCATTATGCTAATCCACGTTTAACGACATATTAGCTTTGAGTTCAAGTTGATTGTTTGTTCATCTCGGTTTAATTTTTGTTTTATTACTTGTACGCATTGGCTCAAGGTTAGACATGAGTTAGGACTGAACACAAGGTAGTGGTTTAAGGGATAGGAGTATTGTTGAGGTGTTTTGCTTCGAAGGGTGTGATACATACGAATTTGGTTTCAATAAGCTATTTCGCTGAACAAGTACCTGATGATACTACACGTACTGTAAGCTTAGGACGTACTAGGATTAGAATAATGGTTGGTACACTGCTGAGGCATATGAACTCAGAGCAGAAGCCGGCAGGTTCTGTCAGGAAGAAGAACAAGTCCTCTCCTACAAGTACTCCTGGAAGACGAAAAGCTCAGGCCTTAAGGATACACACAAAAAACCCTTGACAAATCTTTGGGTTCTGGCAAATTTTATTAAGTTTAACGAACAGCGCAAGTTATCACGGAAGGTGGACGATATGGTCTGGATATCTGATGCCCGACTAGTGTGAACTGCCCGTCGTAGGTAAGAGCGAAGAGCTAAGTATAGGATGTTTGTTAGTCTGTAATAGAAGGCCTTTGGCCACGTAAGATTGTGTATGCTTGTTTATACAAAGACCCAAATACAATATTCGTTATGCTACACAGATGAGGATATATGATCCCACAGCATGAATCATCTGCTGGGCTGTGGAGTGTTGAGGTAGAAAACAAATATGGTTGTACGGGAGAAGGTATAAAAAAGTGGAAACAGGTTAAGAGCAACCAGCGTTTACCTGGGACAGAGAAGATAAGAAGTGGGCTGGATCGAAAGCTTACTGTGAAACTTTTCAAGTAAGATCGCATCAATTTGTTGACGATCAGAAGGTGAGATAAGTGACATAGTAAGAAACTGTGAAAATCAGTCAAAAATAACGGCTGCGGTAAATACTTCACGTCTAAACATCACAGTTAGCGCAGTGCGTATGGTCAAAACAGTTTCCTTGAAAGTCCTTATAGTTGGCCGAGTCTTCAGTTAGTTGTTACCTATTAAATCTTGTGTTGGGATTCCACGTCAGTCTGCCATATTAGTATGCAGTATCTTACTTGATTGGATGTAGATACCTCATTGTTGATGATATACGGCAAAAGGCTGCAGTTTATATTTAAATGTACGCTTTGTACATTTTTCTTCACTTTTTGCAACTATCTTGGATAGGCTCATGGTGTTCTTGGGTGTTGTTAGATCGCTTAGATAGGATTCTGGTAATAAAACAGAATTGTGGTTCCATCCGTGAGCAGTGTAAATTGTAAACAGAATGGAACCAAGAATGTTCCCTTGTGGGACGCCCGACTTATATTTGAACACTCATTGATGATCTCACTCTGAAGTATCGGCCAATACTATTAGATTCCAGCATAATGTAATGAGGAGAGAATCAGAAAAGTTTAAGTTTATACAGCTTGGGTGGCGGACCCAATAAAAAACCAGGACTATTTTCTGTACCAAACGAACATCCTTTGTTTGCTTGAGCGGAGTAAATCGTATACAACGACTCTGAAACCTTGCTGAATCGTGGAATGATGGGGAGCCAAATTGGTAAGAACGAATGAATTTAATTTTGTATTGCACGTTTTAATTTAGTTTTAAAAAGAATTTCGGACATGATAGGAAGAAGGCTGATGAGTCTGTGGGAAAACTGAGACTACAGTAGCACGTAGGATGGGTATATTATATTATAATTAAAAATACTTTGACTTTCTGAACGTCAATCGAACAAATTGCTTCATAAGAAGTTCAGAAATGAAAAACCCAAGTATCATAGACATCGTGGATCTGATATATTTATATTGGTGGGAGATTACAAAAAGAATATGATTTATTTCTCGAATATAGAGATTTAATGATAGATTCAGAAACGATCTGCTGGAAACTTTATCGACACCGTTATTGAAACAGTTTAATCGTCCAAGACCCATAACAACTTTCGATATTACACCGGCCTAATCTCGGTTCTTTATCGGGCCGGGGAACCCGCATTTCACTAACTGGCCCATATCCACCTTGAACAATTAATTTATTAACGCCTTATTTAAAGCTAAAACCTGTTTATAACAGTCACAAATTGGCTAAAGCCTGCAGGTGAAAATATTATTAGATAAATATAAGAATAAGACCACGTGAATTAGCAACCGTTTTATCTTTGATCAAATTTCGAGACAGTTTAACAGTTCCAACATCTGCCCGATAAGTACTTCGACGTCGAGAAGTAACAACCACCATGCACTATTCCGAAGAGGGTCCCACACTCTATTGCATTCATTCATTTCATTCCAGAAAAGTACTACTCAGGTATATATATATATATATGTATATAATTTTTCGAGACGTTACGTCGACAAAAGACTTGGGACACTTTACACTCGACTTTATAGAACAAAGTGAACAAACGGCCTTTACTGCTCAAAATACTGTGTACTAAATTGAATTGTGGAGTTCAACCATGCGTTCCAGCCCACAGAATTTATTCATTCCAGTGCAAAATCCTTGGAATCACAGTACAAGATCCGTATTTATTATCGAACCTTCTTACTATCCTCACAGTCCTTCAGATGCTATTTGTCAGAGAAACCGCGAACAACTTCTCATAATACCCAAGACTTTCATCCCAACCCCCTAATACTTTCTCACCCGAAACCCTTCCCAAAACCACATCAGAGATAAAAAGCTCCGATGGTCTCGTGATTTCTTCCCTAACAAGAAAAGTGAATATTGTCGTTTGAGTGTAACTAAGGTGTTGTAATGTACAATAAAATGCAATATACGCTGTGTTAAGGGTTAATAGTTAAACATTTGCAGTATTTTATTAGGAAATTAATCATCATTAAGCTTTATTTCTTTCTTCGTATCAGTAAAACATATAACAGAGACACGACGAAGAATTGAACGCAAGAAATAAGTTTGTGGTTGAAGTGGTTAGGGTGTGTGAGGGTGTAGGCTTAAACTGAACCCTTGCGAAACAGACAAAACGATCCTATCTGAGGTCGGGGTTTTCAATTAGCTTTTGCTCCAGGGATCCTTTGGGTCACAGCCTCTCTTTAAGGATAAAGATTGTTCACGGCCGAATTGGGATAAGCGTCGTACGTTTCTCGCCGATCTCTGAAGACTTGATAAGGCCATCAGATGGTTATCTACGCATTGCTGTCAGGATGGGGTTTTACGGCATAGAAAATTGTGCGTGGGTTGACTCTACATAGAGAATAAATTTGCTTTGTTTAAGAAATACTATTTGCACAGATAACACAAACAAACCACTTTATTGTTTAATTTGACCAGGATTTTCTCATGCAGGGCGAATGTCATAGATGACTCTATACACGGGATGCTCAACGTTCTACAAGAACGCTTTCATTTAGCCCGACAATATAATTATAGATAGCATTCCCTGGCGTGGCCGGTTCGCTGGAATTTTCCAGCTGGTTTGAATACATTCTTGAACACCGCAGACGAACCCGCTTTGGAACGAAACGGCAATGAGAAAAAAGACCGCCGCTCAAATAACACGGTGTCGTTTGTCTCTAACACATCACGTACAGCGAATTTATCATCATCTAGAACAAATATATCTTTTCAATCTCATTATGGCGGAACGGTAAAAACTAGTTAGCACTTTTTTCCGTAAACAACGCTAACTAGTATCAATTGACGGAGCTTTTTTCCCCTCAAATTACCCATTTTTAAAACTTTGAAAAACAGGAGATGGTATGAAATGGAAATGTCTAAAATCCCGTAAACTTGAGATTTTTTAAAATGTAAGTTTAATTGGGCAGTTAAAAAACTATATAAAAATTAACTATAATTAATATCAAAATTATACAATATAAATTCATCATATTGTATTTAATGAAACTTTTTCTCAAGAAATTAACCTTTTTTAAGGTCAAATTAATCCTTTTTAAAATCAAATTCACTATTTTTCTCATAGAATTAAATATTTTTAAAAGGATTAAAAAATATGACCCATGGTTTGCAATATAAGTATGTAAAGTAATATTTCTGTATATTTAATATTTTTTAAATTTCGAAATAGTTTTTTAAAATTAACCCATTATTTCAAAGCATAAAACATATGAAGACGTTTTATGTCAAGAGTTCGCAACAGCAAAGGTCATATCAATCCTCGGGATACCGGTGTTTTTTTTGTTTTTTTTTTTTAAAAGCCCATTTGTAAGTATATCGGGTTCGAATGAAGGACCGGTGGATTCGAACCCAGGACATTTACCTTGCAGTGACGAGCGCCGAATCAACGCCTGAACTGTTGCTGCCACTGAAGCCCCCTAATAAAGACGGTTTGAAATAGAAGCATGTTAACCAAAATTCCTATATATTTGAGATTTAAAAAAATCTCACTCTTAGAAGGCCACAAGAAAATTAATAATAATTAATATCAAAAAGATATAAAATCAAATATAAAACTAAAGAATTATTCTATTAAATCAACATTTTTAAAATGAAAAATGGTTTCTTATCGAAAATACCACTTGAAAACTAATTACAATTAAAATTTAAAATTATATAAAATTAAATACAAAAACAAATTAAAACTTTTAAATATAGGATTAACGGACTTGCAAAAACCACAATTTCTCCCGAATCTCAAATTAAAAGAAAACTTTTTAATTTTTATATTTCAATTTTTTATTTTAATTCTAACTAATTTTCATGTGGATTTTACACGTCCAAACATTTATATTCCAAAAACAATCTCAAATTACAAGAGTAATAATTTACTGTTATATTTAATTTTATGTAACTCTTAATTTTAAGGGTTACTAATTTTCATGTGGGTTTTGCAGCCCAAGTATTTTATATTTAAAAATAATCATTGTATTATATATGTGAAGTTGAAAAAAAGAGTATTTTGAAATTAAAAAGTTTAATTCGACGAGAATAAGGATTCATTTGAAATTAAAAAATTAAAAAGCCAATTAGATGAAAATAATAATTAATTGAAAATGTGGATGAAAATTCTCTCTCCACTAAATATACAGAAATTTTATTTTACACACTTACGTTATTTTATATCATGTGTTTTTTACAATCATTTTAAGCAGTAATTAATTTTCCAATTAAAAAGGGTATAAATTGAAATAGAAAGGACTTAATTTGGTATAAAAAAGGGTTAATTTCAAATTAAAAAGGCTGAATTTTGAGTTAAATAAGGATTAATTTTCCAATTAAAAATGGTAAACTTTGAAATAGACAAGGGTTAATTTGGTGTAAAAAAGGGTTAATTTCAAATTAAAAAGGCTTAATTTGACGTTAAATAATGTTTAATTTGAAATTAAAAAGGGTAAACTTTGAAATAGACAAGGGCTAATTTGATGTAAAAAAAGTTAATTTGAAATTAAAAAGGCTTAATTTGACGTTAAATAATGTTTAATTTGAAATTAAAAAGGGTAAACTATTTGAAATTAAAAAGGCTTAATTTGACGTTAAATAATGTTTAATTTGAAATTAGAAAGGGTATTAAACAACGTTGGACTCAAAATGGACTCTAAAGCTTGGCTATCCTACATGCTAAACATAAAGTTACCTAATGTTAAGAAATACAAAAAACGAAAATAAGAAAACAAAACATTGAAAAATTATGAATTACAATCAAACATACAGTTTAAAAACAGCCTTAACATCCGGTAACGCGCCTGCTCGCTCTTTGTATGGAACCAAAAGAGGACAGGTCTCTTCTGTTCCCTTTTGTCCTGCCTGTCCAAAGAGATCACTACTTTGTTTAATTATATTTTTGGTGTACTTTTAATGTCAAAGGACTTGATCGGTTAAAAAAATGATTTGTAGAGTTTAGTCAAATCAGGTTAGTCAGAATTGTATTCAATTCTGATATAAATTTGTTGTATTTTTATGCTAGTTTATTTTTTATTGCTGTCCAAAAATAAAGACTAATATTTACAATTTGTATAGTTGGTGAATAATATGTGGAATATAAAAGTGATTTAGGAAGAAACTAGTTTTTCCTTATGCAATGATTTTCTACTTGGCTCTAAAATATAAAGGTTTACTTATCATAAAAATTTGCATGTAATAAGTACATTCGTGGGTCCGGTGAAATGCGAAAATAAAACGTCGTACTTTTATTGCCTTCAGACAAGCTCAACTCAATTTAATTGGGCATAAACAAGGTTTTCACTTTTCTCGCAATCGACACCTTGAGATAAAATTATACCGGCCTTATTCCATTTTAACAATTGCGAATAATTTTTTCACAATGGACATTAATTCTACGTTTCCATTTATGTACTCTAGTTCACATAAATACATCTGGTGAGCCGGGTGGTTAATCTTTCGAACACGGTTACAAGGCATTGTGCCTGACAAAGGGTAGTAAAACGGCGCAATAATGGTGTCGATTTTTGAAATTGATTGCCTTTTAAATCCGGCCTATTTTGCAATTTGCTCTTGCGAACTGCATAGCAAGCTTTTCTTTTTTAAAATAATTTATTTGCAGGCTGTACAAATATTCCAAATCAGTGAAGTTTGTAACACTGACGAGGTTAGGTGGTCGGCCTTGCACCCGAAGGACAAGAAGAATTAAGGGGCGATTGGGCGTGGTGGGTTCTCAGGGTAAGAAATTTGGACAAGAGGATTTGGATCGGTCAATAGTTGGTGGAGAACTTTTAGAACAAGATAGTTTTTTATATACTAAGAAGCTTTGACAATTTCCAGAGGGCTTTTGATTTGAAAGGGTTCGATGATGGATCTTGGATGGCTTGGCAGAACCCCACAGTTCCACTTTTTATCTACAAAGTGATCGCAGTAAATGCCTTCTATAATGGTGGTTTGGTGGGTTTTTCAAGTCCCAAGTTTTTATTATTATTTATATTTATACATTGCAATTTAACTAGTAAGTTACACAGGGTGTCCTTTTTACATGGCCCGTCTAAATTTTTCTTGATTCAATGATACTATCCAAAAAACAAAAAATACGACTTTAATAGTAGTAATAGTCTAGTTTCAAGTTGTTTTTTTTCCAGAAAGATTTTTCGGGTGCCCTCAGCCCTGGTTCACCTTTAAAATTTCACATACGATACTATACACCCAAATGAATAATTTTAATGTAATTTTTTGCGCTGAAAACTATGCTTCAATGGGTTGTGAATTGGTTGACAGATGATGACAAGAAAAAAAAAAAAAAAAAAAAAAAAAAAAACGGGCAGCGTAATTTCGACGAGGAGCTGAATATTTTATTGTACTTTCCCATTTTACGTTTTAGTGGTTAATTGGCCGAGTTAATTGTTAAAATTAATTATTCTTTCTATGTAAAGATTTGGTTGAGAGAAAAAAGGTCAGTGTCACGAACGGGATTCGAACCTACGACCTTCGGTTAAGTACGCCGCTACTCTACCACTTGAGCTATCGTGACTTCGATCTTCTCGGACAATAACTCTCTCCATCCCAGCTTACAACCTCTCGAATTTTTTCCTATATTTTGTCATTTTCAAATGTAGTGCAATCGGGATTGTAATCTCAGCGACATATGAAGTGGCATCGGGGAGCTGTTTAGTAAAATGATAATTATTTTACTTATTAAATATTAATCCATTTAATTAATTCTTTCAATTAATTCTTCTTCTTGTGTAAGGTCTTGGTTGTAGGAGAAGATTGAAGTCATGATAGCTCAAGCGGTTAGAGCAGCGGCGTATTTGGCCGAAGGTCGAGGGTTCGAATCCCGCTCGTGACACTGATTTTTTATCTCAACCAAGACCTTACGCAGTAAGAATAATTTTATTGTACCTTCGCGAAAATCATAATTCGCCTTCCCGAAATGTTTTTCAAAAAAATTGAAGATTTACTCTGGACTTAAGATTTTAAGCCGTATCGCTCTCATCTTGTCCAGGGACTTCGGGACTCTGATTAAAGCAGAGGCGTCTAACGTCTTCTTGCACAAATGTCGATTTGGGAGGGTGAAGAATTCCATATATTCTATGGACTGATGAATCTGAATTAATTTTGTACTCTTGCCTTGAGGGAGGTTTTATCAACACTATAAGATGATGTCCCTCTGGAACAACGACAAAGAATGACTCTTCAGCTTGGATGCCCCGCAGACAATTTTTTGCAGTTGAGACGTTATTTGAACCATCACTTCCGGGGTAGGTGGAAAGGTCACCGTATTTAACTCTACTTGTCTCTTTTCTGTGAAACCATTTATAAAACAGTGTCTATGTCTACAGTGTCTATCGTAACCCAGCAGCCTCAGTGGAAGGCAAGCAGCAAATGATAGAAAATGTTTGTCAGTCCATCTCTCCTGATTCTTTCCCTCTGATCGCCGGCGTCTTTGCTTCTTTACGCAAGACAGGCTGTCCAAACATGAAATGTGATTAATGAATAGAAAACCACTGATTTTTTCAAATTTTCTGCCATAACATTTTCATTTTTTGACCTAGCTAAAATCCGAGTGCACCATTGTTTTTAGCATGAACACTCGTTTAAAATAATGTGTCAGGTTGTATAGGGTCGTGTTTGAAATTTTGAAATTGAACTTAGCCCGAGTAACCTCTATAATCTTTCTCCAAAGAAAGTAAAAATTTTCATCTATACTAAAAAATATTAAGCGCGTATATATATATATATTTTTTTTTTGATAGCGCCATTGGTTCAAGAGAAATTCAGCCGGGCCGTGAAAAAAGGACACCCTGTATGGCAGGGGAGTGACGGGGCACTATTACATCACGTAACCATATTTGGTGACATTTTATACACCAGGATAAAATTCAAAGTAGTTAAACAGGTACGCCCCAAGTGAACCTTACTGTTGACGGTCAAGACGGATTTCGGTCCTGGATGTCTTCGTGGTTGATCACGTCTTCTGTTTAATAAGCATTATCCCGTCAAATTAAGTAGTTTTAAACGCAAAACGACGAATTTTTGAAAGTGTAAAACATGTGAATTGTTGAATAACATTTAATTTCAAATTTCCTTTTTTAACTTCTAATTAATAATAACCCTGAGGGTTTATATGACCTCTGCTTTTGTGAACCCTCGTAAAAAAAAGAAAAAAAAATTCATTTAATATTAACCAATTTTCGTTTTGAATTAACCCATTTTCTCTTCAACTTATTTTTTTAAACTTAAAATGACTTATATTAAAGTTCAAATTTACGTTTTATTTAACTTGAAGTTAACAGTCTTTAACTTCACGCTCCTTCAACTTGAACGACGACATATCTTATGTTTTTGAAGAACATCATTGATAGATTTTTCTCGTCAAAATAACCCTTTTTTAAAAATAATTTTAATACCAAACTTTTTTCAAAGTTAACTTGAAAGAAAATATAAACCATTGCTTACAAAATAATATTAAATTTTTTAAAAATAACTCTTACGTTACATACAATAATTATTAAACTTAAATAATTCTATAATAAAAATGTAGGACAAAAAATGTATCAAAAATGGAATAAGGTCAAATTAGCGAAGTAGTAATTTACTTAAATGGTACAAGGTAAATTTGAAGTTAAAAAAGGTTAATTGGAAATTAAAAAGGTTAATTTCAAGTTAAAAGGTAGCAAAAATAGTTAGATTAATTAATTAAAAAGAATCACCGTTGGCAAAACTTGGTTCGGGCGTCGGTGGCAGGAACGGTTTAGGCGTTGACAAGGCGCTCACCACTGTAAGGTAAAGGTCCCGGGCTCGAATCCAGCGGCCCTGCTTTCGAACCCGACATAGAAATGGGCTTCTTTTTTTTTTCAAAAATAGAGGCAATGTATGATTTCTGCTGTTACGAACCCTCGTTAAAAACAATCATGTGAAAAACGTTTTGTAATTACATTTGTACAGAAAAGAAATGTTGATGTTTCTGTAGAAGGACATATATTAGCAGAAAAATCAACGAAAGACGTGAGGTTTTGCTTACTGATTTGCAACAATTACCAAGAGTGGAAATATTTTTGTTGCATCCGTTGTGGTGCAAGTTTGTTTTTAAAATTTTGTATTGAATTAGAAGTTCAATAGGGACATTTAATGAATTTTCAAAACATTAAGAACAATCAGAGTCAACTTGAACGCATTAACAAGCTACCTCACTACTTTTTATCTCGTGGCTCGTCAATGTGACGGGATACAATCTAGTCTGTCCGAACACAGGTTTGCAATCTGTGGTACACTTTATTGCCTTCGGCGGCTGTATGTCTTACTTCCTATTGCTCGCCGTCGCATAAATAACCGATGACAGATTTATCAACGTACTGACTATGACACAACAGAAGATAGCAAGTGTGGTCGAGAAGCTGCGAGAAAGTTCTCTTTCCCTCGGTTAAAATCTGCTCATCTACCTTCTTAACTCGCATAAAAGGGCAGCATCAAAAAGAAACTATGCTACTTAAAATGACAACAAGCATAAATCAACTGGCAGTTTGAAATTACTCTCTTGTGCGTAACTTCATCACCTTGTTTTCAACATAAATCAACGAAAAGGTGTTGAAAAAAATAATTCTGGCATTACTGGTGGGTCCATTAATATAGTAATATTAAAAATATTAGATCACGTAATTTAACATGCAAAACGTTAAACATTTGTAGTTTAATAGCGTTAATTAAAAATGAGTAATTTTAATTTCAAAAAAGTTAGTTCAAATTAAAAAGGTCAATTTGAAGTTAAAAATAAGTTTACATTAAAACGGTTAATTTGAAGTTAAAAAAGGTAACTTTAAATTAAAAAGGTTAATTTAAAAAAGGTTAATTTGAAGTTAAAAAGAGATAATTGGGGTTGTCGTGTTGAAAGTTTAAGCAATTTGAGGCTAAAACAGGAGGGAGAGAACTCCTCGTCTCCTTGGGTGTCCGTGAACCCCGCTCCTGTGAGGGTACAGAAGGATAACTGGGTTACGGAACTCCCTGGCCGCGAGGTAATGCAGGGAACCCCCGAATAGCCACCGGGGAGGCTGTCCAGTCACCTCGTGAATAATGCTGTAGTACTGCCAGGTGGAAAGTGATGCACCGTTCATCGTGGAGGCCACACAGGTTGAGGGCAGATCGGAGAAGCACCAGAAAGTTTCGGGTGATCGCCTCCAAAGGTTGGGGAATGCATTCACATTGCACTCATACCAACTTACATAAACTCAACCGAATGATGAATATGGGAAAAAAATTAATCCATGAATAAAGGGTTCTACTTCCACTTCCTAACCGAACACCTTTCCCGATCCCAAAAGGATTTAATTTATGAAAATTCGAAAGGTCTCTCTACACCCTAGTCTCAAGCAATAGTCCATCCTCTGCCCACAACAAACCAAATCCCAACCACTTCTTTTTCACCTATAGGATGACCGATGATGGATTCATTCTAATGCGTAGGAAAAGGAACTGGGGTCTCCTCAACTCACCGAAAGATGAACATGTGATCCACGTGAAAGAAAACTGCGTCCCCTTAATCACCGGCTCAGAAAACATAAAATACGACGAAGAGAGAGAAGTACAAAAGAAAAAGTCATTGAGTGGAGTCGCATTGATTGGTATTGGGATCATGGATGTTATTTCCCTCACCGAGGCATATCAACCAACAAAACCTGAGAAGTATAAGCTCTATTACGAAGAACCGGGAGGTCAAGATTTGCACTGGTGTGATTGGAAAAGTTGATGAGATTAAATACGCTTGTAAGACATGATGGTAGTAGGTCAGAAGTTGAATACCTCCAGAGGAGTAGTAATGTGCCGCGACCTCATGAACAGCAGCGTCAGCGACATAAAGGAAGACTTTGAGGAACAGGGTGTGTTGGAAAAGGGTGAATAAAAACCGGAATGGGCATATTATCCCCATGGTGAATCTCCCTCACCTTCGAAACATCAAATTGCTTAGAAGAAATAACAACGGCCTTCTACAATTCAAAGGAGCGACTATACATTCATAGTCCCCAGAGATGCTACGCTAAAGATGCCCCCCACACTCAGGGAGATAGTCGCCTTCTCTGTCTAGGGACTACGCGGGAGAACAGGCTGATGTATTTCGGCCTTTGCGTGCGGCATATGACCCTATGTTTAATGCGGGCCAGACCATACGGAGTGGACAAGCGGAGAGTTAGGTTGTCTTGGTTCTTTGGGGCAGGGTCGCTTCTATACCAATGCTACGGCGGTAACACAACCCCGTCGTATGCGGAGGTGCGTCAGCTCCCTTCTTGAGAGTCAAAACGTCCGATAAGGCAGAATAGGCCAGGTGCGGACATTAAAGATCCTCTTGTCTTGTTGACGATAAGTGTATCGGGAACGTCACGCCCCCAGTGATGGATTCCAAAGATTTGGGCATATCTTCTTGAGGTTCAACTCCCGGTATTAGGTGTTTGAGTTCAGCAGGGAGGCATACTCGAAAGAATCGGAATTCGCCGACCCATGTGTGAACTGCGCCTCTGTAAGATTCGATCTGCAAACTGCCCAATCCAAAATTAAATTAATCCAAATTAATAACATGAGCTTTCGAGGGGCCAGGACGGCGGTCCAAAGCGTTGGCACTGCGAGGACATCGTCTGCTTTTCCCTAGGCTTTTGGGGTGGGGGCAAAACAAAACGGTGGCATGCCCCTGAAGAAAATGCACATCCTCTTCTTAAACGGCCCAACTAAAGCTGCCGCCATACCCAGCGGTAGCTATAACGTCGATGATTCCGTGACTGGGTGACCGACGAGGATGTGACTTCTGCGTCAGAATCATCATCGACTGTCCTGACCCTCCAAACAAAAATTGGTTACAATTCATAACTTTTTAAATCTGTTTTTATTGGGCCAACTAAATGTTAAAGTTCGAATAACTAATAATAAACCCTATCAAGAAGAAAAAAATAT
This sequence comes from Cimex hemipterus, assembly GCA_039619505.1. Lineage (NCBI taxonomy): Eukaryota > Metazoa > Arthropoda > Insecta > Hemiptera > Cimicidae > Cimex > Cimex hemipterus. The sequence goes on from CM077100.1 coordinate 18,639,031, forward strand.
AGTAAGTAAAATTGACGCCGGCGATCTGAGTAAACAAAAGCTCCAGTGATAGATTATAAAATGACTTTTGAGAAAAGTGCACAAATTTGATGGTTTTTCTCATATCGATAATGTCATCAGCCCTAAAACTTAAAGAAAAAATGCTCGTTCGTCAAGTGATTCTTTTGAGCACGATGAAGTGCGAACAATTTGTCAAATTTTAGTACTTACAAAAAGAGAAAAAACAACAATTTAAATAGACAAAACCTAGATTGTGGTAGCCCAGCTAATATTGGAAATGCTAAAAATATTAGCGTGAGTAAAAAAAAAAAAATTGTGTATATGAATAAAATTACATATATTAAAAAATTTATAGAAAATACAATAAATTTTTCTACCTCTAAAAATAAATTGTTACCTATTCTACAGTCTTGTAGGTTTTCATATCTTTGATCGTGGCTAGGTATTTCTTTCAAAGTAATAAACTTACAAATGAATGCTTGCGTGGACTTTGTTCCTCGTTATTTACTGCCTACCATCGTCGAGTTTAATTTATCAAGCGTCGATTACAAAGTTCAAACGGATTCGAAACAGGCATTGTGCATTGAATTTAAACTACTCCGTCACGAATGCTGCATTTTTTGTCGATTAATCAATCTCTTGTATAGTAGGATAAAAAACGGCATTTAAAAAAATTGTTTTGATCAGAAAGTCGGTTTTTTAATATTTATTTACTTTCAATATCATATATTGACGTCGGTACATTTGTGCACCAGATTTGTGCAATTTCATCACGCTCTTCTTCGTCAAACCATTTTTGGCTGTTTTTTTTTTGTTTTTTTTTTAATTTATTTACCGGCCGGCTAGCTGCCTCGACTATTGCCGGCACCCCACATTTCTTCCATCTCACGTTTTATGTTTTAACAATTTCGACGCTTTCCCCCGCATTTTTACTCATCCCACACGTGGTGAAAAGGTTCTGAAAATAACTCATTCATTAACATTCAATCCCAGCCTAGCCTATGCGCCTATCAGAGCACTCGATATTCCTCTGGAGACCCGCCCTCGTTCACGCTAATAAATACATCCATACATTATATACAATTAAAATTACAATTAATCTAACATATTATCCTAGGTTTATGGGGTACTTGATATTCCATCATACACCCACCCATGCATACTCTGCTATCGCACTAGTAAATACATTCACTCAAGCAGTATCCAATCATTCTGTATTTATAAATTTAAAAAAAGCGGAGCCACTGGCGCATTTATACTTCAACAGGACCTCCGCCCATTCACTATAACATATATTATAGCCTAATACTAACCTAAATTAGTGAGTCTATGGACTACTCGATATTCCTGCACAACCCACCCAAACACACTCACTTTCGCGCCAATAAATACATTCATTCTACTCAAAACACACAAAGAGATATCTATCCTAGTTTGGTGGGTCTTTGGGGTACTCGATATTTCGACCACTATCCACCCATACACTCACACATTCTCGCCAATAAATACACTCACTTCAGGAAGGGAAAACGAAACCATGTGTGGAGAAGCATTAAAGGCGACCATATGCATTTATTTGCTTCTGATGTATGATTACTTTCTTGCTGTGTTGTAAAACCTCTTTCAAACTCGAGGAAAGGCCAATCTTTGTTCTGTGCGGCGCCAATAGTTCGCATTCGGTTAGTAAATGTAATAAGTTATTTGTGCGCCGCACAATGAACATCTCCGTGGACTTTTTCTCGCTAAAAGATGACCATGCGTCTGTCTAGTTTTGCCTGTTGATTAATGATTGCGAATCACTTTTGTGGCTGAGCCAAATTTTTAAAATTAAACTTGGCAGACGCAAGGCCACTCCATGCTGTGCCAACGTTTCGATATTTATTGAGATCATCTTCAGGGCTCTGAAGATGATCTTAATAAAGATCGAAACGTTGGCACGATAAAGAAATTTTTTTTTCTAAAACGTATGTCACAACAGACCGCATCTCAAGATCTGCGAATAATCAAATCATTAACTAACGGTCACTAAACACCACATATTTTTCAAAGTATTGACACCCTTTATTGTAAAATTTTCGATACTTTATCTATTTTTGATTGGGTACGTTGACACCAATGAAGATGGTTTTGTTTTAAGACGAAAAAAACATAATTGTACGTTATTTTTCTAGCGAAAGCTCAGAGTCACGTAGAGGAGTTAACCAATCGGAGAAAAGATCCTTACAATTTAATAAAAACTCGTTACGTTTCTTACCTCACGGTCCCGGTCCTGTTGGAATTTTCGTTCGAAGCGAGGATTTATTGCCTTAAGACCCATAATTTAGGATCACATCCGTCGTAATTTGTTGTCCGATATCGACGTCGATAAATCAAAACTTTTGGTCCCGTAGATGCCGGAGATACACAAATAAACACATTCTAATGGAAATTATTTATGATCCTCTCTTTGAACAAGTCCGAAAGTTGGTTAAGAAAACGGATCCCTTGATAAAAAAACAAACAACGGCTTAGTATTTTAATTCAGATGAATTAGATCATCAACAAGGATGAATTAATGACTAGTACTAGCTAGTTTTAACATTGTGTTTTATTATTGTTATTTATTCGTTTACTGTAAATACATTCATATTTGAACTCGGTCACAGCGGCACTAGGCTCAGTACAGTTCCCGGAGGACTCTGTCGCAGGTGAGGTTTAAAGTGGTTAGGTCGCGAGGACATCATGTGGCTCTCAGGGTGGGAAAATGGAGATGAGGCTGGGGCTGTTGGATTAGGATGGATCGATAGCTTCCTGTGGAATTTCGGAATTGCTTAGTTCGTCGTGAGTTAAGTGACGAAGTAAGAAGCTTTGATAATTAGTCTGTGGAATCACAGTTCTACTCTGCCCAGAGTGGTCCCATTAATAGCCTGTAAATGGTTCGTTTAGTTTTGAGTTTAGTAGTTGGTTAAGAAAGATTTCTGTCTTAAAAGTTATCGTTGTTGTCAGTTTTCTTGTTGCTGATGTAAGCTGTACTTTTTAAATTCAGACTTTCCGGAACAATCAAGTTTTTCTTGGATTTGGAAGTAGCTTGGATAGGATTCAAGATAAAAGAAAGTACTGCGGAATGACTAAGTACAGGGAGTTTGATAGGAAACGCATTAGTCTATGTAGAAAACCCTCATGCCACACAAGTGGAATGACTGGGACTACGAAAACTCACTTACAGTATTCTTTAGGCTGAATGAATGACGATACGTGTTCCACAACGCGAAGCATTTGATGGGTTGTGCAGTGTTGGGGTCGAAAAAAAAATTGGTTGCATGGAAGAAGGAAGAGAAAGTTGAAACTGGTTAAAAGAAACCAACTAATGCACCCAATATGAGTTAAGGAGCGAGGGCGAATTCTCAGGACGGGAAAGTAAAGATAAACTTTTGGCTGCTAGGTAAGGATTGATCCAAAGCATACGTTGAAACTTTTGCAGTTGGACGTAAGATCGGATTAGAAAATGTTTCTGAAGATTTATGATTGAAAGGAGTGGATGCACTGGGTGGCTAGGCGGAACTCATTATTTTTGCGTTGTATCTCGTATGCCCAAACAAATCGCAGTAATGTCTTGTATAGAATGAGTTCGGATGGTCAAAGCAGATTTCTGTCCTAACATTCTTCGTAGTTCTGTTAAGCTTCTTACTCTTCAGTTTTTTGTAGGGATTCCACGTCATTCTGATTTCTAGATTGGTAAGTATCTTACTTAATTGGAAGTCAGTATCTCCTTTTTATTGATGTTCGCTGTGTATATTTTTCTTAATTCAGTTTTGTTCTCCATTTTTGGACCAGTCTATGATGAACACAAGGTGGGCTTAGATGTATGATGCTGCTTGAACAGGATTCGGGTTAAAAGACAAACCTGCAGTATCATCCGGGGTCATGATGGTATTGGGTTGTATATGAAAGTCAGCAATGTAAATGGCATATAGTATGGGACAAAGAATGTTCCCTTGCGGTATTGTATCAGTCTGAAGCAGCAATCATTTCGATAGCAATTCCTGGATAAGTTTTTATATATGTGTAGATAAATATATATATATATATTTATACATATACAAGTGTATGTAAGTGTACACAAGTGTATGGAAGTGTATACTAGTGTATGCAAGTGTTATCAAGTGAATGCAAGTGTATACTGCTGTACGCAAGTGTATGCAAGTGTATACAAAAGTATATACGTGTATACAAAAATATAAAAGTGTATACAAAAGTATACAAGTGTATGCAAGTGTATACGAGCGTATGCAAGTGTATACAAAAGTATACAAGGGTATGCAAGTGTATACAAGCGTATGCAAGTGTATACAAGTGTATGCAAGTGTACACAAAAGTATACAAGTGTATGCGAGTGTATACAAGCGTATGCGAGTGTATACAAGTGTATGCAAGTGTACACAAAAGTATACAAGTGTATGCGAGTGTATACTAGTGTATGCGAGTGTACACAAAAGTATACAAGTGTATGCGAGTGTATACAAGCGTATGCGAGTGTATACAAGCGTATGCGAGTGTATACAAGCGTATGCGAGTGTATACAAGTGTATGCAAGGGTATACAAATGTATGGAAGTGTATACAAGTGTACATAATTATATATAAATATGCAGTGCGTGACATGGACCGGGATCGGGTTGTTCACAGTTTAATTTATGTTACTAATCTGAAACCTAATTGACGAACTTCGAGGACAGATGCAGGGGTATAGTTATGATTGTATGAAAATTTAGAATGATGATATAACGGTTTATGCCTTTTCGATTTTGTTCGATGACTTCAGTGTTGCCATTTTTAAAGGTAAGAATTACTAGTGCATGTTTTGGCACAGGGGGAAAGAAGTCCTTAGACATAGTTGAACAAATAGGCCATGTGTCCGAAATACACGAAACACAGTTCTTTATGAGTGAAGTAGGCAGTTCATATATTCGTTCATATATATAATATCACAGCATTGGTATTGTGAACTTGTGAACTCTGACTGTGGCTTTTGGTACTTCGGTTGCACTTATAGGCACGAGTTCTAATAGTGTAAAGTATATCGACTGAACAAGGACGGATTGTCAGTTGAAAAGAAAATTAAACAATCCTACAAGCCTGAATCGGTTTTTACAGTTCTACGTATTATTCCTTCTTGAATTCCTATCCAAACTTTTACTGATTTGATCCAAGCTTCAAGCATATAGTTGGCACGATGGTTTTCCATCCTTCATTTAGCCTCATTTTGTGTTCAGATAAGGAAGCAGTCACACGGAGAGGCGGAAATGTAAGCAAGGCTTCAATAAGCAAAATATATCCGTTATTCAGTGTTGAATATACATTTGCCATTCTGAGGAAGGTAGTAAAGGCAATTAGGCCATGTCCTGAAGATTATCTGTTCAAATATAATACCGAAGTGAAATTTTTTTTTCGATAGCCCGATAAAAATTAGCTTTTTTTCAAGATTTCCTTTTCATGGGCTAGTTATTTTCGACATAAGGCACATTTAACCCTTGATTTTTCCCGCTTGATTCAGTTCTCGGCCGTTATTCACGCAGTTCCCGTCGGCATTAATCAACGCTGAAAATACAAATAAAACCCCCCTGAATTCATATATGTAAATAGATTAAGAAACTCCAGTTTCGTTGAAACCTGATTTATGAGGGGATTAATGAGGGGATTATTCAGTTTAGACAATCGTAGGTGTATCGAAACTTCGTAACGACGTTTTTCTCACATTTAGTTTAACCGATTAATCTTGTAACTGACAAAAATTAAAACAAAAATTTTCACTCATTCTCAATTTATTGGTTGTTAAAAATAATAACATTATTATAAATATTTTGTTGTTTTTTGTTTTATTTTTCGAAATTGCCCTTGTACTGTACAATTTAAAAGTATTTAGTAAAAGTCACACAATAATAGCTTATTCAACGAGGCGTCTCTATTTCAAAACCCGATCGAAATAACTATCCAAATAATTCAATTTCCTTGACGTCATGGCTAGTTTCGAAAAGGCCTTAGCGGAAGTGGCACGGGATTTGTAACAGTGGAACAAAAAAAACCGGTTTCAAGTTAGGATGAAATTTAATACATCCGCCGAATAAAACCTATAGAAATTGTGCTGGCTCAATGGGTTTCAAATATCATAAAGTGCTCAAGATGATAACTTTCTCGAGAATACCAGCTACGAATGGAGAAATTCGAGGAAACATGTTTCTTTCTACGAGCTTATAACGTTCCTATGATATATGTAATACTATGTATAAAACTAAAATGTTTTTCGTGCTGATTTTAGGATAAAATCACGGTCCCATACTACTATTCATACTCCTGACCTAACAACCCATTCCAATACCATCACGTCTGATTGTTCTGACTATATCGCAGTATTATATTATATATATAAAGACCAGGTCAAAAATCTTGTACTTCATTTAGAATTTGGAGGGCACTATGGAAAGGACTATTCGGAGATCGTGAGATGGGGTCTGGTGTGAGGTAGGCTTTAAAAAAAACATTTTCGTTATCGTGCCAACGTTTCGATCTTTATTGAGATCATCTTCAGGGCTCAAAGTGTTTGTTTTCTGCGTAGTTGTGTCATTCATTCTTGTGTGTCGTGTTGAGAGGTCCAGGACAATTTTTGAACAATAGGTTGCGAAAACTTGATATATCAAGACAGTATGCACGAAAATCGCACATGACTGCAACAAACCAATGCTCTACACATCTATTTGTCCTATTGGTACGTAGCAGAAGATCGAATTCCTGAAAAATCCATCTAATCCGAGCATACCGGAATTTTCCCGAGGATTTTATTGCGTATCTATCCTCACCATCCAAAAAGGCCTAAACATCCAGTTTGTACTAATTCTCACGACACCTTTCCTGAATGAGGAGCCAACGAGTATAGAAAGAAAGATTAAAAGGTTATATAACCATTCTATTTTCATAGAATCACAGCTGCTCACCACTGGATCTGTCTTCGTTCGACAATTCCACAGCAAGGTTTCAGATTTGTCGAAACGATTGCTTAAACTATGAGGAACAGAGTGTTGCTTAGGTGCGTTCCAAGATGTTGCCCAATCCTGGTCCGCGTTGACTACTAATTTTACCTTGTCCCAATATCGCATTGCACAAACCACAGCTTCGGAAATTGGTACCGGAAGTGACATCAGATCTCACATTGATACGAGCCGTTTCCCCGCAAAGGAACTTTAAGGACTGAAATTTGTTTTGACCACCCTAACTCACACTATAGAGAGCTATTCAGATATCGTGAGATGCGGTCTGGTGTGATGTAGGTTTCAGAAAAACATTTTCTTTATCTTGCCAACGTTTCGATCTTTATTGAGATCATCTTCAGCGCTCAAAGTGGCCACTCTTAACTTGACAGAAAAAAATGGCACATCTACACGGAAAACGAAAACTACATCACACCAGACCGCATCTCACTATCTCACTTGTACTCACTCTACATACCTTCTTCCATGGATGGTCACCTCTGGGACTGGAGGAGTTCCCTCCTGAGCACTGCAGCTATTTAGCGTATTGTACTATACCCTGGCTCCATTTTTGGGGAGGGCTCACAACACAAAGAGAACTTGAGCCCCCGTTGTACCAGTGTTCTTCCATCGAAGAAACTCATTTTTGAAGGGGGGTTGGGACCAGATTCAGGGTCACTGAGATCCAGTCCCGCCCCTTCCATTGATGAGTGCCGTGTCAATTTCTTTTAATTGCGGCCACCAGTCCCCTTAGGCGTCAGAAAAACTCCAGAGGCGACGGTGGGGATCGAACCCACGACCGCGGGGTCTACTGGCCGAGAGTCTGACGCCTTAACCACTCGGCTACCGCGCCCCATATCTTCTTCCATACAACCAAATGTTTTCTCCACCTCGATGTCAATACTCAACAACTGAGCAGTTACATCATCATCCCTTGAATTAAAAGAATAGTGTACGAGTCCTATGCAGACATAAGAGTTCGACCTTGTGAGACATTAGAGACTTCTATACAGCGTGTCCTTCAAAAAACTTTATAGAAAGTACTTGACTCTTATCTGCGACTCAGACTAATTGTACCTCCTATATCTATCACCTGACTACTCCCTTAACCTTTCTTGTCACCTTTTCCGACGCCACGTGTTAAGGTTAAAGTTATGGTTAAAAGGGTGAAGATAATGTCCATTAATTTTGTACAGCTCTTTAAACTTAAGGTTTTTCTCAGATCCCAAGCTTTGTCTTCTGTGTTTGTCTTTGAAGCTTGGGCTTTTCTTCTCCTAGGAGTTGAGCAGAAGACATGTTTTTCTTCCCGGCAATATCTGCTTGCTAAGTTCTGAGATCCGAGCAGTGTTCAGCAGTTTTATTAGAAATTATGATAGATAGAGTGAGTGAGGGTTTTCAATCCTTTTTTAAATTTTTTTTAAAAAAAGATTGTTACTACTCGCAGTAAGTTGTTTTCGAACAATTCAAATTCGAGCTATTAGCTCATCATCAGGTTGAAGGATTTCTACATCCTGATGATGAGCTAAGGGATCGAAATCCGGATGGTTGTAAAACATCTTACTGCGAGTAGGAATTATCTTTTTCAAAAATATCCTCTCCGATTTGAGTGATATCTGCTTTCAAGGGTTCGAAAACAGGTTCCGAATGAAAAGTCTAGTCACTCAGAAAAGGGTCTAATTTAATTAGAGAATTGTTAAAGTTAATAACCGTCATATGATCATAACAAAGTGGAGCACGGTAGTCTCCAGTCCAGTCTGTTTCCTACCCTCGGGATAAAAATTTAATCTTTCTTTTTAAATTATTTACCGGATAATATTTCTCGAACCGGTTCCGCGGACACGTCGGTGAATTAGTTCAGGAGTCGGAGGATCAAATCGTAGATTAGAGCATTTCCTGTTCTAAATAACGCATTTTTGAACACCCGCGTTGACGTTAATGTGATACGAGTCAAAGAGAAGTTTATTTTAATTTGTTTTATAATGTATGCTGACGTGACGGGCACGTTGTAATTTGCGGAAGATGATTTGACTTCTCTCGTAAATTACAGCTCTCCGAGACCCGAAGGATTGAGCAACATCGGTGACTCTTGGGAAAAAAAAAGAAGATAATTACCCTCTGGGGAATGTTTGTAGACGTAGATGCAGAAAAATCGAAGAGATCGGATGGATCAAAATAGAATTTCCTTTGAAAAAAGGAAAGAAAAAACAAAATATAAAAAGCTTTTTTTATTGATTATTTTTTATATAGACTTTTGCGACTATAAACATTACTCCTGTAGCAAATTCAACATTTTTAGCAGGTCCTTGAATAATTAATGTGTCCTTTTAACACGATCTAGTTTGGGTTAGTCAGAAGAGAAATATAATTTTAGATTGATTAAATTCCGTCATCAGTATCAACATTTAAACCGTTCACACTCCAATGCAATCTGGTTAATTAATGGCCTTCTTCTGTTTCAAGCATGTGAGCATTTGAATAAATTGACTACTATTTGAGATTGCCTTTTCTCCTGTTTCGTTGGAAGGAAGGAACGACTTCATATGCCTATAAGTCTGTTAATTGGCAGGTCTATTAACCGACTATCCGAACGGACCCCCCCCCCGCCGGTTCTTGTCGAAACAAAACTTTGGTCTAAAGGTATTTTTCCTCCGGATCCTAATTTGGCGGTCGACAATTCAAAACAGACAGCCGGTAACATCGCGCCTTAATTTTCTTAGTTTTTAAAAGATGCGACTTTTGTATGTGAGTTCTCCTCCTGACAGTGATCACGGCCCCTCTGTCCTCGATTCATGAGCCGGTCACGACGAATTTCGCCATCGGTCAAATCAACCGCTGAAGACCGACGTAGGCTTCAATTTAACTATTTATGTCTAACAGAGATTTCAGACGAAAAATGCCCTTTTTTAAATAATGAATCCCGACAGATTCCAAATTTGAATTGCTTCACGTAAATTTTTGAAAGTCGCGAATCAAGTTTTCCGGTCTATTTTCCTTTTATGAACCTCCAACACAACATTTCTTCTTCTGTTTGAAGACAATCTTCTTTCATAGATCTTAACCGTCAAAGTAACCTTTTCGACTTTCAAATTTACCCTTTTTTTTACATTCAAATTATCCTTTTCAAATTCAAATTAGCATTTTTAGTTTCAAATTAAATCTTTTTTTATATTATTATATTATCATGCTGCATGATGACAATCGTCTTTTAAAGAATTGTACCGGCAAGTTGACACTTTTTAATTTCAAATTAATCCTTTTGAAGTCAAAATAATCTAGTTTTTCTCGAAATAAACCTTTTTTAATGTGACAGTAACTCTTTTTTTATAACTTCAATTTTCTTGAACTTGAAACACGTTTGGAGCGAATCGTCTTTTAGGGATAATTCCCGAGAAAATAACCTTTTTTAATTTCAAATTCACTCTTTTTAATTTCAATTTAACTTTTTTTTTTTACTTCAAATTTCTTAAATTTGCAACGCGACATCCATTATGCTGTTTGCAGACTATTGTCTTTTAAAGGATTTTTACCGACAAATTGACACTTTTTAATTTTAAATTAATCTAGTTTAACTTGAAATTAACCTTTTTTAATTTGAAAGTAACTCTTTTTTTTAACTTCAATTTTCTTGAACTTGAAACACGTTTGGAGCGAATAATCGTTTAGAGATATTCCCGTCAAATTAACCTTTTTTTTTTAATTTTAAATTTACCGTTTTTAACTTCAAATCAACTTTTTTAAAGTTCAAATTAACCTTTTTAATTTCAAATTAGCCTTTTTAAGTTCAAATTAACTCCTTTATATTCCTCGAATTTCTTGTGCTTTTGCAAGGCTACATCCCTTCGCTATATGACCAGAATCGTCTTTATAGATTGCTCTCGTAAATTGAACCTTTTAATTTCAAATAAAACCTTTTTCGGTTAAAACACTTATTTTCTGTTTTAATTTCCGATTCTCTTTTTTAACTTGAATTTAATCTTTTTTTACTTTCAAACCTCCTTTTTAATTGGAAAAACCCCTTCTTTGAAACATAATTTTTTTTGTAGAAGATTGTAAGAAAAATAAGCATATAAAGTAAAATTATCGATTATGAGCGATGTTTGTTAAAATATAAAATAATTGACCGCTTCGTGGATTAAGATTTCCGTTTTAATTGAAGGATTGTACAAATAAAATGATAGATAAGTACAAAAGTAAAAGTTATATAAAATATAAAAATAATGGATTATTCTTTTAGCGTAAAAAAATTAATTGCAATTCTTATCTAAATACCACATCAAAATTAGAAGTTTCAACTTAAATATAAAAACAAATTCTTTTTCTAATTATTCGATATTTTTAAAAATATAAAATAATCATCTCGGAAACTAATAATTTTCTATGAAAAAATATCGAATTGCGAGAAGTATCTTTGTTTTTCTACTTAAGTTTTTTTTTTAAATTTGGATTTATCTGATATTAAAAAATAAACTCTTTAGTTTTATATTTATTTTTATATTATTATTAATTGTAATTGGGATAAATTTTCATATCTAAGATCCCATTTATTTTTATATTTAAAAAAAAATCCCGAATATTCAGGTTTTTACTTTGCATGCTTTATACTTCATACCATGTTCTAAGATTTTTAAAATTCATGAATAATTTTGAAGTAAAGAAAGGATAATTTGAAGTTAAAAAAGGTTAGTTTGACGTTAAAAAATGTATTATTTTGACGGGAATTATTTATAAATGACCGTTTTTTTTCCAACACCGTAAGAGATGTCGGGTCCCAAGTTCGAGGAATTTGTTGTAAAAAAAAAGTTAATTTGACGTTAAGAATGGTGATTTTAAAACTGTAAAAGGTTAGATTAAAGATAAAAAGGATTAATTTGAAATGAAAAAAAAAGGTCAATTTGAAATTAAAAAAAAAATTAATGTGGTGGGGAAAACTATACTTTTCCGAAGCCTTTTTTAAATCTTAGCTTAATTTCCTTCCATTCACCTCCAAGTGCAAGGTGCAGTCAGTTATTACACATAGATCGTTAAATTGGGCGCTTAGACTGAACATAATTAAATGTTACAGTTGATATAAAATTATTTTGGGCCAATTATTATTATTTAAAATCATGACATGAACAGCAAGGACTAGCTTTCATCGTAATTTACAATTATCTTAAATCTATAAAGCTAAAGGTTTATTAAAAAAAATTATAGTTTTTTTTTTAGTCAGTGTAAATCATACGCGGTGGCCAATTTCCCAATAAATGTATTTCCCCCTTAGAAATACTGAAGAAAAACTAAAACCGTTAGATTGTCCGGTATTAACTTGAAATGAAATTTGAAAAGCCGATTTTTCATTGAAAAAAAGAAAAGAAAAGATAAACAAGACAAATATCGTATTATGCGCATAATACGTATACGCCCCGTGTTTATTCTTTCAATCCTTAATAAATTATCAAAGGAGCGGTTTAAATTAATTTCGGTACAGGTTTCATATCTATGTTTAGAAACGTTTAAAGTTCAAGTATTCCTGGAGGGCTCGAGCTTTCTTCCAAAAGGAGAAATGATCTAGTGGGAGATCTCGGACCGATAAACCGAGACCTGAGCTTTCATAAAATCCGATACATCGGTCATTAGATCACATATAGTTTTTTTCATAGATTTATTTCCCATTTAATAAATAAAACCCCGTGGTTGAAAGCTCACTCAATTGGCGTTTGGTAAATTTTTAAACAGCTTCGAAATAATTTTAGAATAAAAAAGTTTGTGATAAAGAAGTGAAGATAGCTCAAGTGGTCGAGCAGCGGCGTATTGAGCCGTGGGTTCGAATCCCGCTCGTTCACTGACTTTTTAACTCAACCAATACCTTTAATAAAGATTAATTAATTGTAAAAAGTTAATTGGTCAATTGGACCACGAACTATAATGGATTTAATAATAAAACTGAGGGGGCGACGGTGGCCGCAAGGTTCAGTCTTAGACACGGCGCTCATCAGTGTAAGGTAAAGGTCCCGGGTTCGAACCCGACATACTTAAAAATGTTTTTTTTTTTTTTTTTCAAAAACACCGGCCCTCTAAGGGTTTCGTTCACTGACTTTTTTTTTATCTCAACCAATACCTTCCATAAAGATTAATTAATTGAAAAAAGTTAATTGATCAATCGGACCACGTACTGCAATGGAGTTAATAATAAAACTGAAGTATATTTTCACAAAAGCTCTCCCTGGTCATTTCATCTGTCGAGGAGAATAAAATAGATTACACATTTGAAAAATGGCAAAAAGAAGGGCAAATTAGAGAGGTTAGGATGGGATGTTAGTGTCCGGACGGATCGAAGTCCCGATAGCTCAAGAGGTAGAATGGCGGCGTATTGTACCGAAGGGTCGTGGGTTCGAATCCCGCTCGTTGACTGACTTTTTTTATCTTAACCAATATCTTTCATAAAGAATTAATTGTAAAAAGTTACTTGGTCAACGGACCACGAAATGCAATGGATTTAATGATTAAATTGAAGTGTGTCTTCACGAAAGCCCTCCCTCCGTGACAATTTCATTTGTCGAGGAGAATCAAACAGTTTACAAGCCAATTGAAAAATGTCAACAAGGAGTGAAAATTAAAGAGTTGAGGTTGATATGACAAGTTGGCGTCCAGGTGGGTCGAGATCACAACTCAAGAGGTAGAGAAGCGGCGTATTGAGCCGAAATCGTGGGTTCGAATCCCGTTCGTGACACTAGCTTTTTCATCTCGACCAATACCAATTAGGGATTTTAAAAAGTGTATCTGCAGGTGGTTGTGGAAGGACTTATTTGATTTTGGAAGATTTAAGAGTATTAATGTGCGATTAGAAAATATTCGTTCCCATTTCTCGATATTGGTATCGAAAGAAATATTCCATACTACTCAAGTATCGACAGACATTATTCGATACCAACGAGTACTTTCTCATATGAGTAGTTTTTCGTTTATTCATAAATGATTAACTTACTATAGTGGACTGGTTAAAATACACTCATGTGTTAAAATAATCAAGAAATTTCAGTTTTTCATTTTTACGTTTTTTTTCATACAGTGGGTACGTAGCTAAGAACAAGGAAAAGCGGCCAACTGAGTTTTGAGAAAATTGATCTACGGTTGTTTTCTGTTGAATGATGTTTTGTAAAGATAAGACGTATTCCCCCACAGTTTACAAGATGCTGACGATTCAGTTTTCTTAGTAAAATAACTTTGGGAGGAGACAATATGATTAGGTAGTACGAGAAGGAAGGAGAACACATTTTACGGACTTGAAGACAAAAATATTTTATAAAAAAATTATTGAAATTAAAATGCGAGGAGCGGCGCGGGAAGGAATTATGAGTTAGCAAAATTATCAGAGGAGTTGCCGCCAAAAATCTCGATTCCGCTAGTAGGCGCTCTTAACAGTCACAAGTCCCTTCACAGTTTGATCAAAGATAATTTTCGAACGGAAAACAACAATTCAATATCACTTGGACTGTCTACGAAAATCTCTTTTCCCACACTACAAAAATTATTCGATACAATACTTGTATCGAATGACAATATTCGATACCAATATCGAAAGAAAATACTCGATACTTTACTCGTATCGATTGGTATCGCACGTCACTATTAGCGGTGCCCCATAGTTCTAATCCGTAGGTCCATCGGTTTCAGTAGTGCCTTGTAAAATATTAGTTTTTTTTTTTTAGTTTATTGATCTTGATATGTGAAATGCTATTGATAATGATTTATATAATAGACCGAAACGTCTGTTTTATTATTGATTTTAGTTCGTGTATGTCGGTTCCCGTTTCTATATGAGTCGAGATAGAACCCGTAGCGGATATAGTATTTGGGTTAGGAGTATTAAGGAATATTATATGATAGGTTTTGTTTCGAAGGGTAAAAGTACTATGGGTGCATCTGCTTTCATTTATCTTAAGATGCCAGAATTTACAACGGTCGGCTATTCTCAACACGTGGCCTGGAGCTCCTCAGAAGCAATGCGGGATCAGAGAATAGCTCAGCCGCGTCGTCGGCAAATAAAGCTAGAAGATTGGAGTTTTTATAATCTGAGGTAAAGATGAGTTACAAGATTGGTCCGAGCACATAGCCCTGCGGTACCCCTGCTCACACAGGGTAATATTTATAGTCAGATCCTTGGCAGAAGAATCGTTGTGTTTGTTAGAAGCGAAGAATTAGATTCAAGCTATTTGAAAGGAAACCCCCCCCTCAGGCACACGCTATCAAACTTTTATGTCAAATCAAGAAAGGATGACGATATGTGGTCCACAAAGTTGTGGAATGTTGAGAACAAAAGCCGAACTGGTGATCTGGTCGAAAGTTGGGGGATTGTATTGTAGGGATCAATCGTTTTAAAAGTTTCTTCTCAAATATTTTTGAGAAGAGAAAAATTAAGCTGGTTGGACGGTAGGAAGCTTTATGGACGGGTTTTCCAGGTTGCATTAGATCCGTCGCTAATGTGAGACTTTTTGTTTTTCTTTTTTTTATTTCTTGCTCTAAGCAAATTGTATTTTTGTATTCTAGCAAGCACAGAAGATATTTTGTTAGATATGAAAATGGTACCAAGTTATCACACTCACGTTAGTCGTTCTTTCAAGAATTCAATCCAGTCCTCCTGCACCAATTGGTTGTCCCGGTCCAAATCAAACAACTGGAACAATCTGGACAGCAACTCCTGTAAGTGATCAAAAACTTGAAATTAGTGCCAGGTCAATCGGGCAAATTAACAATATATTTTTTTATAATTGTCCAATCTTTAACGGCAAAGCAGTGAAAGTAATTCCTGTCATACAGGAGGGCTTACGGCATAATTATCCATTGGGTGTCTTGAACGAGTGTTAAAATTACCTTACAATACTTTCTTCGTATTATTCAAATTAAAAATCCATAAGCTATGGTTCCGGGAATCGAACCCTAGACCGCATATTCGTAACGTTATCGTTCTAACCAACCACTCCGCCCAGCCCATTTTTTATTTATATTTTCCTTCTCATGAAACATTAATAGAGCGGTATTTTGGCAATGAAAATCAGTTGTCAGCTTTAAAGCTGTTGGCAATGGTTGATACAATTTAGCTGAGAATTTGAATAAAACGAAACTCTGAGTTTAGCTCTTGGTGCGCTTCATCTCACAGAAACATTTGCTTTAAATGGATTTTAAAAAATCCCAGCTCTCAAATTCTGGTCCATGTCTCTTTCTATATTTTCTAACTTAGGTGTTGCAAGAATATCCAATCACCACACGTAGCGCTATGGTTCAATATTTCGAGATTCAAAGTACCAGAAATATCACTGAGGACCCACCCCTACTAATATAAAACTTATGTACAAACCGCAGCTGAAAGGCAGACGAGGTGTTCTTAACCACGGCACCCGTCATTCACGCTAATAAATGCAATCACACAGGTTAGGACCCTTTCGAACAATTAAAACGTGGGAAGCCACAGAACTTTTAATATTAATAGCACACACTTAACCATTC
Source organism: Cimex hemipterus (assembly GCA_039619505.1). NCBI lineage: Eukaryota > Metazoa > Arthropoda > Insecta > Hemiptera > Cimicidae > Cimex > Cimex hemipterus. Next base: position 18,655,514 of record CM077100.1, read on the forward strand.
ACACCTATAAATACATATTTGATGCTTTTCTTTCCCAGGAGTCGGAATCCTACAGGCGTTCTGACCAGAAGAACAAATTTTCTGCGTTTTTGTTTTCCTGGAAATATCTTTATATGTCCATATGCCATCAATGTCATCTGAGCAGTTCTAACACGGCCTTGTTCTGCTGTTTTTACATAGTCGTTTGGTAAACGTTTTAGGATGCGTCTATCCTGGAATATGATAGCATTGAACCAGTGACTTATTCTTCAACCATTGATCTACGTTTTTGGAAAGTTGATATGTCGCTGAGGACACAGAAAAGATAGGGGTTCTGATTGAACATTCCTTGGCCAATTAATTGGCCTCATCGTTGCCGACGTGGTACTAAAACGAGCATACGGATGAATGAATTCAACTGGATCGACACGCGCTCTTAACCAGTCACGCTTATAAATACATTTACACATCCTTCTTCTCTCTCTCTCTCTCTCTCTCTCTCTCTCTCTCTCTCTCTCTCTC
>CM077100.1:18656114-18675445 GCA_039619505.1 Cimex hemipterus
CTCTCTCTCTCTCTCTCTCTCTCTCTCTCTCTGCAGTAAGAACAGCCTACGTTCGCACCAATACAGGAAATTGGCTACTGTTTCTCATTCTTCCTGGAAATGTCTGCACACCCTTGTTCCTGCTGCTCCGAGTTGACATGCTTCCGGAGTTTGCAGTATGCAGGATCCATTCCTTGTCATATCAGTCCTAATTTGTTTAATTCCACCGTTAAGTTTTTGTTAGTAGTCTTGTAATGAACTTCATTGCATGGTTCCTGGAATAAATTCATTTTGAAGCGAGGACATATTAATCCAAGGGCCAAAGTTGGATCCGTCCAATGGGCTGTTGGGTTGTGGTGTCACGGTAGATTATTTTTATGGAAATAGTTTTTTAACAAAGTTATTTAGAGGTCATTATGAACTTCTAAACCGCTCGAGTAAAAGGCGCATCATTATTGAAATATTTAAACTGTATCGCTCAATTTATCAGTACAAAAATCTCATCTTATTACATTTTAAAAATATTTTCACCGACTATCCCATTAAATGAATACTTTTACGGACGCACTTCAATGATTTCATTAAGCTGGATGCATAGCTCAGCTGAGCCGGATTTGAAAGTCATAATTAACGTGATCTCTGCCCTTTCTTCACCATAACCCACTCGGTTTATATGGGTCCATTGTAAAACCTTCAGCCGATTGGCAGCCAATTAAAGACCAGTAACTCCTGCTTGTCAGAACATACTCTTACAACCGATTGCTAGACTTCCTAGACCAACTATTAAAATAACTGGTCTTTTTATTGCCCATTATTCATCCTTAAACAGAAAGGCATCTTGCCAAAATAGGAGTTAAGATGTCACGATACAGGTTCGAGTTCCTATAACGATTGAACCGTCCATAAAACGATCGATTTTTATGAGACCGTATCGTTTTGATTATCTTTAAAAGTCTACTACTTTTTGCGATAAACAATCTCTGTTTTTAGAGTATAGCCTTTGCAAGGGTTCTTACCATACCATCATGATCCTGAATCTTGTATGTGTAAATTAGCTTAAATCCGAGCTTAACCTTTGGACTGGTTCCTACCATATACCAAGTTGTCGTTCATGCAATTCAATTAAATGCACAGGAGCTTTTAAAGAAAAAATTGATAGTTGGGTCTATGCTTATATATTTTTTGGATAGTCAAGCAACTAAAAGGCACTAGCTAAAATGCACAGGCTAGTCCAAACTAGTCAGTTAATCCCTAATTATCTACCCTAGGAGAAGGTTACCTTGAGGTATAGAACGAAAAGAACAGGTTAATAAAATTCATCCTCTTTCCTCCATGGGACCGGACCCAAAAATAGGCACACAAGAAAATGTGTAAATTTGGAGCTGGAAAAATAGTTTCAGGGAGAAAAACGGACAGGAAGAAAGGAAGCTTGGAGAAGGAATCCACAACCCACTTCTAACCCAATCTAAACGATTAAGCTGTAAAAACCTTTCGAACGAACCTAAGTACCTAGGTATAACCAATTTCTGTCTGACTTCACCTTAATCCCATCCACGGCCTTTTAATTTTACTACTGATGAGGTTACTTACTACGTTTAATGCCGCCCTAACCTCTAAAAACTACCGTTTATCCAAATTCGAGATTTATCTTCCTCAATCAATCCACCCTTTCTTTCCCTCCGATAAGTCCCTTTCTATTTGATTACCTCCAGTTATTACAACTTAGCACCAACTGCCTTAATTTAAAAATTATCACAATTAATTAAGGTTTTTGGTTGAGATGAAAAAACGTTCTCAACCTCACCTTACGAGTTTTCTCCGAGTTTGAGATGAGGAGTTGATGTCCTAGTGGATCGAGATCACGATAGCTCAGGTGGTAGAGCAGCGGCGTATCTAGCCGAAGGTCGTGGGTTCGAATCCCTCTCGTGCCATTAACTTTTTTCAACTCAGACTAAAAACCGTAATTAATTGTGATATACTAATTGGTCGAGCGGACCACGAAAATATTGAATTAAAAATTATCATTAAATCATTTGTTTTTTTACACTTTTATGTTTACAACGTATATATTTTTTGAACTGTAATCGCGGTTTTTGAGTATTTGGTATGTACATTGTGTTGTGCCACTGGCTTGTGTTAAATGTGAATGTATTTATTAGCGCGAATGTGTAGTGTGAGAGAGACGTTGGCGGAATATTGAGTTCCCCATCGACCTTCAACTAGGTGAATTATATAACAGGCATTAAATAAAGGGTGAAATGGGGTAATATAGAATTGTATATATATATATATATATATATATATATATATATATATATATATATATATATCCATGTGTGTACATGTGTATATATGTATATGTGTACATGTGTATATATGTGTACGTGTGTATATATGTGTACGTGTGTGTATATGTATATCTGTATATATGTATATGTATATGTGTACATGTGTATATATGTATATATGTGTACGTGTGTGTATATGTGTGCATGTGTATATATGTATATATGTGTACGTGTGTATATAAGTATATGCTATAAACAATACACAATTTACTGCTTACCCGCCGACTTAGTATGGTGTTCCACAAAATCTGGATGGGCATTGGACACTATCGAAAAATTAAAAAATTAAGATCTGGTCACGCTCACACCCTCCAGAGTATTCGATATTCCTTGAAGGTCGAACCCACTACTTTCTTGGTAATAAATTACTTTTACACACCAGACGTCACAAAACCCAGAGTACTAGATATTCCTCGGGGCGAGTTTAGTCGTGCTCTTCCTTTCACGCTAATAAATTGGATCCAAAAGTTGCAAAATTAACGTAACTATAACACAAGCACTAAACAGACAATATTGCTTTCTTATGTAGTTTTGTCATTGAAGGGAGTTTTAAGCCTCACAACCAAGTTTACTTTCTTCTTGTGCTTTTTACTTTCAATTGAAATGTAATGTATGTTTTTGGATAGAACATAGCCTTACAGTTGAAATTATGTACAATATTTATCCTTTCAATTAATTTTTTTTTCAAGGCATACAGTAACCGTTAATATTAGAGGAAAAAGATATATTTTTTGCTGTTGGATTTCTCATAAGAACGTGTTTCTAATTGAATAACAACCTGCATATTAATTTTTTATAATTATTAACAAACAAATTAAATAAAAGGCTTTCTGACTGTGTAAAAAAATGAAATATCTACGTCAAGCGATGGCTATTAATTTATTGTTGTTTATTACAGGGTACAGTTAAATTAAAAGGGTGTAAAATATAGACAGTTCTTTTTTTTTAGAACCAGCATAAAATATTGAATGTGGAAAAGACTTGAATTTACTTGAAACAAAAATAAAAACAAATGATTTGTGTCAGGCAGTCAATTTTTTAAATCGGGTTCAGGAAATGTAAACGATTCAGTGTGAGAAAAATGCAATTGATTCAGAATTAAATTGAAATTCTTCGTGTCAAGAAATCGCTTCGAGATTTTCAACGCGGGCTTCGGTGAGAGTATTTAATTACGAACTTGTTCTACGTTTGAAAACGTATAGTTGATGCCATATTTGGAAGGCCAGTTGCGCCTAACCGAGGAAACAATCTATATTTGTAATTATAAACGATACAAAATGTGAGATTTCCGTTGCCGATTTCCCAGCGGCGGACGCGTCTCACATTTATTAACTTCTGACCGGATTTAATTGGCCGTTTGTACTGATAAATATAGGACAGGGCTCGCAATTATGCAACGGTACGAATCTTTACCATCCTTATAAAGAGCCAAGGCACTGCGAAGTGACATCGCGGTAGAACAGGAAATCGTTGTTCTTTTCTTACATGAAATATTGAGAAACATCGAACACGTGTTTGCTCTGCGAATTTCATTTGCATCTAGTAATGTTTTTTAATTATTTGAGTATGTGTACAAGGATTTAAAAAAAGTTCAAATTTTGAAAGATTAGAAAATAATCCTTTTTAACTTCAAATGAACCTTGTTAACCGGCAAATTAATGTTTCTAGTTCAAATTAACCTTTTCTAACAGAAAATTTACATTTTAAATTTCAAATTAACTATTTTTAATATGCCGGTTTTCGTTTCGTTTTTATAGACGGGTCGAGGACCGACAATGGTGTGGCGTATACTCGGCAGAATTGAACGCGATTTGGCTAGCTCCGAAGGCGTTGCAGACAGAGGAGGGTTCAGCTTTCCTCGTGTGTACCGACTCTCTGAGCGCTGTTTGGACACTGCGTGACAGATTCTATGTCGACCCTCTGGTCGTGCTGTTGCGAGAAAGACATGCCGAAATTGGTCGCCTCGGAAAAACGGTGGTTGTTGTCTGAGTTCCTGGACGCGTCAGCCGGGAGGGTAACGAACGCGCAGACGCGGCGGCGAAAGCTGGGACGTCCCACCCTCCATACCGGACCATAGCGATCAGGCCCTCGACGCTAAACGAGCTGTAAAAGAAGATGACGGGGGCGTCGGTGGCCGCAAGGTTCAGTTTTTGACACGGCTTCGAATCCAGCGGCCCTCCATTCGAACCCGACATACAAATGGGCTTTTTTCAAAAACACCGTCACTCTGAGGGTTTATATGCCCTCTGCTTTTGCGAACCCTCGTAAACCAATGGTCATCCGAGAGGCTCCTTTTAGAGGAGCGCACGACCTGTACCTCGAGGATGTCACCCATAAAGAAGGAATAGCACACATAAATAACACATGGACACTTACGGTGGGCCAATCCCCAGGCACGTGTCCGTTGAGCAGCGAAAGCTTGCTCGATGTTTCACACATAATTGAAGCGTGCCATGCCTCGGCTCTCTACAGAGCCCGAGCAGGCATACCGCCAGATTTAAAGATGGTTCTCGGACACCGCAGCGAGTTTCAGGGTCCCCTATTCCGCTTTTCAAGGAAACTTTTTATTCCATACAGAAGTTAATTTATGCGTTTTGTGTTTCTGTCTCTTGGATGAGTGAATGCATTTACTAGTGTGAATGGAGAGGGGCGGATGGTGAAGTAGCTTCTCCATCGCCTCTTAGGTTGTGTGCATGACTTGGGCCGGTGGCGGAATTTTATAAAAAAAACCCATCGACCCCAATTTAAATTAGTTTATTAAAGGGAACAGGTAGACAGAAGAATATCGAGTACTCCATATACCAAACAGTATGAGTGGGTTCAATGTATATAGGTATGAATGTATTTGTTAGCGTGAGTGTGCAAATATAAAGATAACATAAATGTGTAAAAACAAATTAAATATAAAGAATGTATACTAAATGATAATTTTAATAATAATTCTAGATATTTTAAACTTAAAAGTTTATACAAAAATATAAATATTTTATATTTAACAAAAATCTCGAATTAATGATAAAAGAACCATTTTTTATATAGTTAATTTTACATCAATTTTAATTTTATATGAATTTAATTTTCGATGGTTTGTAAAACTTCACTTTATCTCTTTATCATCCTATCACTTACTGTGAGTAGGAACTATCCTTTTGGAAAGTATTTTATTTTATAATATTTAAAAAATCTTGGATTTACTGGAAACAGTTGTTTTTGATATTTCAATTTTTTTATTTGCTTTCAATTTTAAATATTAATTGGAAATTATTTACATATCGTTTTAAAAGAGCCCATTTATTTTTTATTTAAAAAATAGAAAGAAATTATATATTAAAAAAAAAATAATTTTTACCGCCTTGAAGGATGGGTTAACGTGGAAAAAAAGAATTAATTTAAAGTTAAAAATATATTAAGATAAAAAAAGTTTAGGTTTAAATTATAAAGGGTTAATTTGGTATTGAAAAGATTAATTTTTGACAAATTTGAAGCTGAAAGCCTGTGCATTTTAGCTAGACTCGTTATAGCAGCTTGACCGTCAGCATGGGAAATATGTGCTTGATCCGCCTTATTTTTTTTTTTTCTTTAAAACATAATTGGATGGTACGGAGACAAAGGCTTATGCTAGAGTGTAAACCCTTTACACCTGCTATTCCATCGTTGAGCCATGGTAGGACCATATGACAGCTTTCTGAATTATGGGGGCTGTTATCAGTGACAACATGGAAGGAACAATCAAAGTTGAATTTTTCAATAGAAACAAACTGACGATATTGCCTGGAAGTAGAAGAAAATTGACAGCAGGTTAGTCTATTCATTTCCTTTTATACAATAACGTCCCGGAACCCACCAGGTAACCTTGTCTTCTCCTAGGGCAATTGGGAAATTTAGTTATCTCCAGTCTAGTTTGGAGGTAAAATCATCGAATGCCTTTATGTCTGACTGTCCGAAGGTTTGCATAACTGTATAATTTAGTGTTGATAAAATACCATTTATTATAATTCAGTTGTCGCCAGCGAAATCTTTAAAAGCTTTTGGCGCCTCTGAAGCATTTTGAAACGCAGGATTCTTATCTTTCCGGCAAAAGATACATCGAAATTCTTCATTTATTAGCTTGTGACATTTGAGAATGTTTATTTGACCTGGGAACGGTTTAATCTCATGATAAAGTGTTGTACAATATGTTGGGGTTTTCCTGTTATTGATAAAAGAATATAACGAATGTATGTTTTATTGGGCTTTAGTTAAACTGCATCAATCATATCGGGCTTGATTTATGCATTTATTCTATAGGTATTTATCGTTCTCTGGAGGCTCTCTCCCTCAGGATCATATTGCCCGTTAAATGTGCAATTTGCATATTCCATTGGGCGATATTACTTTTCATCAATACACGTTCGGATTTTACATTCTTTTCTAATGAACCAGGAGCTGTATGTTGTTCATCATCGTCTGTTGTGTCGCAACGACGGTTTGGATCGAATCGTACGTCATTTAAACTATGTCACCTTTTCTTTCACTGGCTAACATTTCAAAAATTTGAATGAATTTGATAAAAAAAAATCTATTTTGCATACCTTGTTTGACTAGAAAAAAAAGACTTGAAGCTCCATTTTATCCGAATGTGCACCGGTGAAAGCTACCAGTTTTGAGTCAAAACATGTGACAAACATTCAACCCAATTTTTCCATAGTTTAACACTGATTTGGAATAAAATAGGAAATATGTTTCACTTGGAAGTTTTGTATTGTCAACATTTCATGTTTCAAGAAATTAACTCACGTATGGCAGCATGTCAGACAGACCAGATATTCGTAGATGCTTTCGGATGCATGTACTTTCCGATCAGTTTTCTAATCGTTACTTAATTCAAGAACCAGACTGAAAAGAAGGTATAATGTTACTGTAGGTAACTTTGATCTAAAATAAGCATAAATTAGACCGTAAATTATCGTTTTGCAAGGTATCAAGTGTGCAAGACAATACTTGCTTTAATTTTTTGTAATATTCAGCTCATAATTGTAACCTGCCATTCACACATTCATTCGTACGGTGTTAGTTAGCAGCTTTAATATGGAACTTCTTTCTTTGGAAGGAAAAGCATCTTTACCATCCTTAAAACTAATACAAACGGTGCGTGAAAACAACAGTGGGAAGCAGGGATCATTCACGCTACTAAATACATTCATACAGGGTAGAACTTTTTAAACAATTAACAATTAAGGAGCCACCGTATTTTTAAATGGTTATTTGGAGATCGTGAGATGCGTCTGGTGTGACGGCATTTTTACGAGGGTGCGCAACAGCACAGGTCATTCAACAAAGGGCCCCTGGATTCGAACACGGGACCTTTACCGTACAGTGATGAGCGCCGTGTCAAAGACGTAGGATTTAGAACAACATTTTAGCCCTGAAGATGATCTCAATAAAGGACGAAACGTTGGCACGATAAACAAATGTTGACGTAGGCTTTAGAACATTTCCTTTATTTATCGTGCCATCGTTTCGACCTTCATTGAGATCATCTTCAGGGCTTGAGGTTTCACAAACATTGTTTCAATTTAACGAAAACAAGTAGGATATTGAAAAAATAAATTTATACAATGCAAAAAAATTTTATATTCAATCAGAGTATTTGTACTCACACTGATAAAATACAAAAAAAAAAAATTTTTCTCATTGTATAAATTCATTTTGTTCCACATCCTACATGTATTTGTAAAATTTAAACAATGTTTGTAAATCCCAGGTCTGAAGATGATCTCACTAAACACCGAAACGTTGGCACGATAAAAAAAATGTTTTTCTGAAACCTACCTCACACCAGACTGCATCTCACGATTTCCGAATAATCAAATAATTAAAATAATAAAATATACAAACTTAAATAAAAAGCTAGACGATTGTTTTTTTAATTTGAACTTATATATACTTTTTTAAACTATTAATTACATTAAATTGATTAGAGTTATATTAAATAAATTTATGATTTTTCAAAAAATAAATATAGCAAAATATTTTTCAAATTATTTTTTTTTGCCTTTTAAACAATTAAAAATTAAGGAGCCACCGCGTTTTTAAATTATTATTTGGAGATCGTGAGACGCGTCTGGTGTTACGTAGGCTTTAGAACAACATTTTCTTTATCGTACAAACGTTTCGACCTTTATTGAAATCATCTTCAGGGCCTGGGATTTACAAACATTGTTTCAATTTAACGAAAACAAGTAGGATATGGAAAAAAAATAAATTTATACAATGCAAAAAAAAAAAAAAATTTTCAATCAGAGTATTTGTACTCATACTCTGATAGAATACAAAAGTTTTTTGTTTCACATTGTATAAATTCATTTTGTTTCACATCCTACATGTTTCTACATGTTCCTACATGTTTTACATAATGGTTTATAATGGTTACTTTGACATTGAAAAGAGTTATTTTGATGTGAAAGGGGTTGATTTGACAGAAAAAAAGTTGAAATTGATACTCTTTTATTTTATCTGCACAAGTGGTATTCTTCTTTTTACTACCTTTCACATCCATGTGTTTTAATTATTGAACGACCTTCTAAATTAATGGATTGATTGACTTTAAGCGGATGACTATAATTTGAAGAAAAAAAAATATTTTGAATAATGTTTACAATAAACGAAATGTCAGTGTTTCTGATTAATAATATACGGGCTCGTAATAAAACTGTTCAAGACAAAACCGACCGTCTGGAAATTAAGGCATTAGTCCTTAAATGGTCGCCTCATAATTCCTTTTGAAGAAGACTTATCGCCTCTATAAAAAAAGGAGTTTTAAAGACCTACTATATCGGGACAATGTATAGTGTGGCGTTTTTAACGTTTCCATTATCATAATAGCGTCCGAGGTGTTGCATTTTTAAAATCGCTCCCGGTCGTTTGATTAATACCGAAGTCCGTATGATTATAGGGTACCGAATTAGAAAGCCCAATCCCGGACACCCTTCGGTCCAAACAGTGGCCTATTATTTCCACCATTAAATTCTTTCGCGTACCACTCTTTAACAACGTGCAGGATTACAGGCAAAAATTGATGAATTTCAGCTTCCACTTGTTTATTGTATTCGATTTAAAAAGGACAAATAAATTTTCTATTTTGTTCTCTACCCTCGGAAAAATGATGGGACGTCTAAATTCCTCATATCCTTAAAATCGTATTCATCGATAATTATTTACTTCAATTTTGTATTAATAATAATAATCGCTTTAGTGGGCGTTGGTGGCCGCAACGGTTTAGGCGTTGACACGTCGCTCATCAATGTAAGGTGAAGGTCCCGGGTTCGAATCCAGCGGCCCTGCTTTACAAATGGGCTTTTTTTTTCAAAAACACCGGTACCCCGAGGCTTGATATAACCTCTGCTGTTGCGAACCCTCGTAAAAAATATAAAAAATAATTGCTTTTTTAAAACAAAATTAAAACTTTTCGTTATAATAAAGAACAAAAGCATTATGGACATGGATCGTCCGCTCCTGACAGAGATAATTGGTTTTCAAATATACATGCAGTTTAGAAAAGAGAGAGAGAGAAAAGAAAAGAAAAAAGAGAAAATAAATATATTGAAAAAATAAAAGATAATACAAATTACAAAAATACAAAGTATACCTAAAAAATGAAAAATAATATAAAAAAACAAAAAAAAACACAAAAAAAAAACAAACAAGCGAATTAGTATTAAAATGAAGTATTAAAGAACATACCCAAAATTTTGATAGCTTAATAACAATGAAAGAATAAAACTTCAAAATTAAATTCTTGAATCAATTCGTATCTGTAGCTCCAAGCATGCTGAGCATACCGAATCCTGCACCGAGAATTGAGCATCCAAGAACCGCAATAGCTCACTTCTTGGGAGAGTAAAACAACCAAGGTGCAAGAACCGAATTTCACCCTAAATCGAGCACGCCGACAAAACTTGGAACACAGTCTTGACGGAACGAGATTGCATAGTGAGTATGCACCCAAGTAAACCCTATTCCTCACAGCTGGATTTAACCTCGCATCTCAGCTCAGCATAATTTATGTACGACGTAACGTTGCAGGTTTTCTTTTGCCTCAAACCTCTGATACCTCCAAATCTTACAGAACACATCACCGCGCAAGAGACAGTCTTTCCAGTTTACTCGGTCGTCCTACAAAGAACAATGCGGATCTTTAATGTCCGCACCTAGCCTATTAGGCCTATTCTCAAAATGAGAGCTGACGCACCTACATATACGACAGGATGGTGTTACTGCCGCAGCATTGGTGTAGAGGCAGCTCAGCCCGAAGGTCCAAGACAACCTCTCTCTCCGCTTGCCCACTCGGAATGGCCAGGCCCGCATTGTGCATCGGGTCATATGCCGCACGCAAAAGGCTAACAGGCCGAAATTCATCAGCCTGTTTTTCCGCGCACTCCCTAGATATAGAAAGCAATATCTCCCTGAGTGTAGGGGCTTCCCTAGCGTAGAAACTATCGGATCCGCCCAGGTCGCGATTATTGTTTTTAGTGGAATAGCAACCACCCCTTAGATGAACAATGCCTACGGTCAAAGGTCTCTTATCGAGCTCATCCCACACCTGTCATGCGCATTCGATGGACGTCAGCATATTATCTTCGAATGCGAAGCAACTAGACAAGAGTACGAAGAAGAATCAAGGAAATTGATTGCATCAATGACGACAGGGACTAGGAAACGTAGAATTTCAGAAGGGTGTAGTACTTGGGACATTCAAAACCCGCGCAGCATATTCCATTATCACCATCATCTGTTGATCATTGGTCCATTACAATGGACTCAGGTAACTTTATGCCTAATGAAATCATCACAGATACCTGGCATCGTTTGTACCCTCGCTACCCGCTTGCCCATTCCGAGTAGTCGGGTCTGCATGAAGCAACAGACCGTATGCCGCGCGCGAAGGGCTACCTTAGTCGAAATACATCAGTCTAATCTCCCGCGCACACTCTAGGTAGAGAAGGCCACTCTAGCCCCTCAGAGTAGAAACTACCGGATCCGCACCGGCCGGGGTTTTGTTTAAAGTGGAATTGCTAACAACCCACTAGAGGAGTACCGTCTAAGGTAAAAGCATCCAATGAAGCTCAGCCTATACCTACGTGCAAAGCATACTCGAGTAGGATCAACCGTTTCAGTACCCATCCTCGTCCGCCACTACTTACGCATTCGAAGGGACTTTTCAGCATAATGATAGCGTCCTTAACGCTTATACGCTGCCGTCCAATCCATCGTATCCCATGAGGCCGGGTGTATAACGATGGTCATGCCCAAGTTTCTTGCGAATGTCACAGATAAAAGCCCCCGCAAGGGTCTTGCCACGGCAACAACGAATCCATTCCCATTGTAACATGGACTGAATCTTGGATCATTTCTGCTACCCCGTAGTACAGATGGTTATGCACCCTCCCCCGTCTATGCAGACAGGATCTGTTACCCTAACCTTCGTAATAAGGCACCCGCCGATCCATGCCTACCCAAGGCCGACACAAGTACAGCTTGTGCTTTAGAGAGGTTGCCACGCCCTCAGGGCTACACATTTATTTTGCGCCCGGACACCCCACTTGTAACCAATATATGGGAGGGGCCACACCAAAGAGTGAACTCACCTGGATTGACAGAGGGACGTGGATTGAACACGAAGTGCCCTTTTTTAGGGCTCCGAGACCTTAACCACATTATACCACCCGTCGTCACTATAGTTACACATTGAATGGGCTACAACTCCCTGGGTGGATCGCGCGAGAGACATCATTAAACACACTAAATTTCTCTTTAATAGGGACTTAGCCATTTCCGCTACTGAAGTCTTCCTTGATAAATGTTTTAAGACAATTTTGTGCTACCAATTAAAAAACTAATCTAACATTTACAGCTGAATAAATTCAAACTTTTTCTCGAAATTAAAAATGTACATCGTTTCTCTGTTAAATCCAACTTCTGCTTTCTCTCGGTTATGAAACAATGCCGAAATTATATTGTGGATTAGCTGGGCCCCTTGAGGCCTCAAATAGCCGCAAATATAGACTTATATGAAGATTTCGTTAACGTATTATTTAGAGAACCTAGGACGCCCTACGGCCTTTTCTAGAGGTCGAGCGTGTGCTTATTCTATACAATCATAATATTTTATACTGGATCGCCTTTTAAATTGGCTAACATTCACACATCCTATCTCTATTTGTAATATAAGAATAAGAAATCAGCGTAGAGGCTCCAGATTTACATTTATACTTTCTTAAGTGAACGGAATAATTCAACATATTTTATCTGCTTTTGCTTTCAACTGGTGACACTTCATATACCTGAATGTACGATCGCATTTACATAAATCGGTCTTGAATTTACTTACCATTTCTGTCAGGTTTGTCAAAAGTTTGCTGATAACAATTGAATTTGTTTTTACGCCCACTTGGCCAAACCTAGGTCTAGTTTATTCGTAAGCATATCAAAGTTATATAGCCATTTGTACACTTTTGTATAAATTGTATATTGCACAAAATATGTAGATATTTACGTCAAATTAACTCTTTTCAACATAAAATTATCCTTTTTCAACTTCAAATTAACCCATTTCAAGTTCATATAAGCTTTTTCTTTAAAACAGTAAAAAATTTAAGCATGAAATAGTATGAAATATAAGCAAGTAAAATTCCTGTATATTTGAGATTTTTCTAAAAATATAATATAATTCGGTTCTTAAACAATGTAAAAATTAATTATAATTAAAATTATAAAGTTATATAAAAATTAAAGTTATATAAAATAAAACATAAAAAATGAATCTTATATTATTTTTGAGTTTTTTAATATATAAGATTTTTGGTTTTGGAAAAATTTGGAATCAATAAACGAATCTTAAATTATTGGTTTTTAGGATATTTATTTGAACGTTAAATTCCTGTATATATACGATTTGGTAAATATAAAAGAATAAGCTTCTTAGACGAGCTTATGAAAATTAATTAAAGTAAGAATAAAAATGTATACAAAATTATATACAAAACTAGAGGACTCTTCTTTTGATCTGAGTTTTATCCGTCAAATTATTCCTTTTTAAAATAACATTAACCTTTTCCTAATTCAAACATTTTTTAATGTCAAATTAACCCTTTTTAATTTTGGTCAGTGTTAGAGACTCTCGGCTGGTAGACCCCGTGGTCGTGGGTTCGATTCCCGCCGTCGCCTCTGGCCTTTTTTTTCACGATACCTTTCCCCCCCAAAACGAATACGCATAGAATGCACATTGTCTCTGGCTAATGCAAAGAAAATAAAGCCATTAAAAAAAACACTTTTTAATTTCAAATTAACCCTTTTTTTAAAGCATTAAAAACTTGATGTTATTTAATATAAACACAAAAATAATATTTTTGTAAATTGCAGATTTTTTCCTATAAAATTACTTGGCTCTTAGATCATGTAGAATTAATTAGTTTAATATGCATAATTGAAAACTAATATACAAATTGAAATATAAAAGCAAATCTAATAATCATGATTTTTAAATGTTATATCATAATTAATCTTAAAAAACCACCTGAAATTGAAACACAATTAAAATTAAAAGTGATATCAAAATTAACCGAAAAAACAAATGATTTTTGATGATAAATATTTTATATTTAAAAACTGTTCGAATTATTAATGACAGACTCGTCTGTTATTAACTTTAATTGCAAATACTTTTTAATTTTAATTCTTAAAAGTCTGATAAGAGTAGAATTAAATTTAAATAAAAATGATAAAATATTCAGGAATGTTACCTTACATGTTTGATTTAAAACCATATTTTAACTTATTACTGTTTAAAAAAAAGGTTTATTTTAACTTAAAAAGAGTCAATTCGCAGTTAAACAGCGTTACTGTCTAATCCTAAAAAATTGAAGGTTTTGGAGCCGGTCGTTAAAATGGTTAACATTAAAAACGGTTCAATTGAAGTAAAAAGGGTTATTTTTGAAGTTAAAAAGGATTAATTTCAAGTAAAAATGTAATTTGAAATTGAAAAGGGCTAATTTCAAATTAAGAAGAGTCAATTGAAAGTTTTATAAGTTATTTTGAAGTTTGAAAGCGTTAATTTGAAGTTAAAAATGTCTAATTTGAAGTAAAAATGTAATTTGCAATTAAAAAGGGTTAATTTCAAATTAAGAAGAGTCAATTGGAAGTTTTAAAAGTTATTTTGAAGTTAGAAAGCGTTAATTTGAAGTAGAAAGGGTTAATTTCAAATTAAGAAGAGTCAATTTGAAGTTTTGAAATTAAGAAGGGTTAATTTGAAGTTAAAAAGAGTTCATTGAAAGTTAGAAAAGTTAATTTTATGTTAAAAAAGTATGTTTGCAACCGAAATATATTGTTGATCGAACCCTTTTTGATATAACCAGAAAAGTGCATTACTCTCAACATAAATGCTTCAGCTATACCCATCATCCTGGTTGACCTATCCGAAGTCCTATTTAAGCAGTTACACAAGAATTTATTGTGGTTCAGAAAATTTAAGTATGCTGGTTATAAATGAGTTTTGAACAGAATTGTCGTTCCAATCCGTTTTAATTGATTCTCCTGTATGCAGCTGAAACCTATGTCGATTTGAAGGGAAGAAATTATTATAAATTATTCACGGACAAGCTGAAAATCGCGATGTTTATCACTTAAAATTTATGGAAATTGCGTTGGCCAGGCTTCATCGAACGGAATTCGATTAATTACCCTCTAGTATTTTCTAAATAGAGGGGATCGGCAATATTTAACTTTTCTTAAGTGGTGTAGGTAAGCAATAAGAAGCCAGCAGGAGGCCGATCGCAAAGGGGCCGCTGACGGAATTAAGAGGGAGTCACTAATGGGGATTGGCGGCCTCGCGACTCCCCTCTCATAATTGCCAGACCACACCGACCTGCTCGCGACTCCCTGCGACTACTCAAAAATCTATTTTTTCCCATATTTCAAAACACCTACTGCCACAAAACTGGCTGTTAACTTGTATGCCGAACCCCTTAAAGAGTTAAAGTCGGACCATATAAATGTTTCGTTTTAAAATATTACTAAGTTTTTACACTAGTAATTAATTTTTGTATCAAGAATTTGATGCATCATAAATTATGATCTTAAATGTTTCGCAATGAATGTCTTGACAAGTGTATGTGATTATACCCAAGCAGCCCTTGGACTAGTCATAACAATTTTCAAACTGAGGTTCAGCCATTCCGACTCTATTCTGCTACATAATTAACAAGAAAGGAGAACATATTTGCATACTTTCGGACAATCAGGAAACTATGAAGGCACTAAATGCGTACGCTTTTGGCTCCAAACTGTTCTGGGAATGCCTAGTGGTCATAGGGAAACAGACGTACATCGGGACGTGTATAGGAAGAGAAGAACTCGTAAGTCCCGCTCATCCCCAATCGACCTTATCCTTCCGCAACATATAATCCATACCATCGAAAAAAAAGATCCTTTCTGATCCGAGCCCCTAAATTCTAGAACTCCCTTCCCATTTCTATTCGTCACGCTACCTCCTTTTCCTCCTTTAAACCTCACCTGTATAATCACCTCCTTTCCTTCCAAGCAGAGACCTCACGTTACATTTGTTATTTTTGTTTAATATCCATGCAATTTTCTCTTCTGTCTTGCTTACTGGTATACATTGTGCTAAGGTTTCTATATATTTTTTAACTTTTAACTTCATAGAAGGAGCTACGTTTTTTTATTTCATGTAATCTATTCTTAGGGGACACCAGTCCCAGAATAACGTTATTTTTATTCTTTCTTTCTTCCTTTAAGACCAGATCTAAAAAATGCCTTAAGAAAAAGAACCAAACAAGGAAAAGCAAGCTGGGAACAGAAAGCTAAAGATAAAATTACCTACATCACCTTCTCGAATAAATGGCACCTCCATAAAACTAGAAATGGAGAACACCAGAGGTGTAAGACAGACAGAGTAAAGACATGATTAAAGTACCGTCATATATTACAATTAATTAAGGTTTTTAGTTGAGATAGAAAAGTCAATGGCAAGAGTCGAACCACGATCTTCGGCTTGATACGCCGCTGGTCTATCACCTCAAGTGGTAGAGAAGCGGATCAAGCCGAAGATCGTGGGCTCGAATCCGGCTCATGCAATTACTGAGGCACTACTGAGGAGGTCATCACTCCAAGTACGTCACCCCCACGTTTACGGAATGCCTACTTAGTAATTTACAATTAATTAATATTTATATAATTATATAACTTTATATAAATTAACTTCCAATTTCAACTCCATCTTTCGAAATTTCTCTCTTTTTTGCCATTTTTCAGTGTCCGAGTGGATCGAAGTCACGATAGCTCAAGTGGTAGAGCCGCTGCGTATCAAGCCGATGGTCGTTGGTTCGAATCCCTCTCGTGACACTGACTTTTTTATCTTAAACAAGACTTTATATTCAAGATTAATTAAATGAAAAACGTCATTTGTTCAATCGGACCACGAATAAATTTAATTAGTAATTTACCTTTATCTCTGAATTTAAAAAAATTCTAACCCTTCAAATAAATTTTTAAAAGGTATTAAAACACAAGCTTTATTTTTCTTACTGGACTGTAAAAATCATAATGATATTACTGTCAATGTGATAAATAATAGTTTTCATGGTTGGCCGAATTTACACGGTTTCCCGCATCAGGTCAGAAAACAAATTTGTAAATGTAAATTATACCAGTGACGGAATTCGTATGTGGGCCAAGAAATGGATTCCTGTCGAATGCGTCAAACGGCCGATTTGTCCATTGAACTGATGTCATGTCTGTGAACGTTTTCCCCTTGATCCAATTCTAAGATGTTAATTACTCTTGTGAATCACGCTAAGCCCTCGGTTGACAGTCTGTCGTAACGCTGCCGGTTTTTCAACGTGCGGACACCATCTCGTGACTCCTGGGCGTAATGATCGGAAACGATTAACGATCCTGGCCGAGAACGCTGCCTCCTTATTTATACATTGTTGATGTGCAATAATTTTTAATCGGTATGAAAACAGACGGTAGACTTTATAACGTTTACAGTCTTTAACCACCCAATATGCTATTAAGAAATCAACTCCGTAATTATACTGCTACATAAAATACCACATGAAAATTAATTACAAATAAAAATGATATAAAATTAAATATACCATTAAAAACTTTTTTAATTTTAGAATTTAAAAAAACAGTTTTTATCTAAAATAGTCATGAAAGTTATTTACAATCAATATCAAATACAGTTAAATCTAAATACAAATAAATGGTTCTCCTATTAATTCGAGGTTTTATTAAAATATAAAATAATTATTTTATATTTAAAAATCAAGAATTACAAGAATAATCCTTTATTTTTATTTTTTAGAAATCGTGAGATGCCGTCTGGTGCGACGTAGGTTTAGAAAAACATGTTCTTTATCGTGCCAACGTTTCGATCTTTATTGAGATCATCTTCAGCGTTCAAAGTTTTTCTTTTCTGCGTAGATGTGTCATTATTGTGTAGCACGGCAGACAACAACGAATCATCTACGTGGAAAACAAGGCATTTTGAGCACTGAAGATGATCTTGATAACGATCGAAACGTTGGCATGACAAAGAAAATGTTTTTCCAAAACTTACGTCACATCAGTCCGCATCTCACGATCTCTGAATAATCATTGACTAACGGCCACCAATCACCACACACTGTAATATTAAAAAAGGAATAATTTGGAGTAAAAAAAATGTTAATTTGAAATTCAAAAGCATTATTTGACGAAAAAAAGCTATACAATAAAGCACGAAAGCAACTTACAAAAACATTCTATACTCCAATTTTTTTCAAAATGTTAAATTCTTACATGCTTATGTACAAAACCATCTACTTTTATAAAGGCTTTGAAAAAATTGTTACTTGGAAATTAAAAAGGGTAATTTGAAGTTTAAAATGGTTAATGTTAAATTACAAATAGTTTATTAAACGGTAAAAAGCATCAGTTTAAATTTAAAAAGATTAATTACAGTTTAAAATGTTATGTTTGTAATAAAAATTGTCAATTTGAAGTTAAAAAGGTTTACTTGAAGAAAAAAGCAGGAAAAGGATTTATTTCACGGAGAGATGTTAAAAATAAAAGAAGGTTCCAAAATGTTTATGTTTGTAAAATTTATGATTTTAATTATAATTATTATTCATATTGTCTTCTAAGAGCAAAATTATTTATTATTAAAAAAAAAAAAAAAAAAAAAAAAAAGCAAATATACATGATTTAGTTTGCATGCTGGTATTTCATATCATCTTTCCTTCTTCTTCTTTAATTATGGGCAATTCTTTTTTAATGCTTTGGAAAAAGGGCTAAGGTGAAACTAAAAAGATTTATTTTGAAATTGACAAAAGGTTAATTTGAAATTAAACGGTAAAACGCGTTAGTTTAAATTTATAAAGATTAATTTAAAGTTGAAAAGAGTTATTTTTGGAATAAAAAAGGTCAATTTGAAGTTAAAAAGGGTTACATGAAGAAAAAGCCTACATAGAACGATCCAAAGAAATTTAGGTAAAAAATTATATGTCTTTCTACACAAGAAAACTTACTTGACATGTTAATGGTTCATAGTTGCAAGTTTTTTTATGCTTTATGCTTATATGTTTATATATCATACCATCTAGTATTATAAAGGCTTTGAAAAATCGGTTAATTAGAAATTAAAAAGCGTATTTGAAGCGAAAAAAGTTAGAAATGTTGCCGTTAAATTAGGATTAATGTAATATTTAAAAAATCAACTTGAAATACCAACGGTAAATTTGAACAGAAAAAGGGTTAATTCAAAAAGACAGAACAGAAAATAATACCATCTAGTATTATGAAGGCTTTAAAGAATTGGTTAATTAGAAATTAAAAAGCGTACTTGAAGTGAAAGAAGTTCATTTGAATTTGAAAAAGATAATTTGAATTTAAAAAGTGATGTTGGCGTTAAAAAGGGTTAATGTAAAATTGAAAAATTAAGTTGAAATTAAAAATGGTTAA
>CM077100.1:18675455-18703560 GCA_039619505.1 Cimex hemipterus
ATTAAAATATAATTTTTAATTATATTAAATTAAAAGTTAAGAAGTGTTAGTTAAAAATTTAAAAAGATGAATTTGAAGTTAAAAAGAGTTATTTTGGAATAGAAAAATGTTAATTTGAAATTAAAAAGGGTTAATTGGACACTAAACAAGATTAGTACGATGCGAAAATTATTAAAATGTTATTTGATGTTTCAAACAGTTGGTTTGACATTTAAAAGGGTTAATTTGATTTTAAAAGGCGTTACACTGTCGGGAAGAAGCCTGGTCATATTCATTGTTCAAAAGTATTTCAATCGAACAAAACTATAGAAACTATTTAAAAAAAATCAACATTCTAAAATGTTAATTCTCATTTGTTACCTCTCAATGTCTCAACTATAGAATCGATTTAAATATACATTTTTTTTCGATTCTGTAGTTTCGTTCTATTGAAATACTTTTGGAGAATGAATATGAATGACCAGGCTTCCATGTTAATGCAGGGTCGAAACCACTCCATTCTCGCTAATAAATTACATTCATTCCAATAAATTAGCATGTATCATACTTCGAAAGGATCACTTCTGTAGTACATCACCATACAACACGTCAAATATTATTTTGTAATCTATGCCCCAGAATTTATTTCTCATTTTAATACTTGGAGGAAAAAATGCTAATCATACCGGGTGGTTCATTTTTTATTTGGTTCATGTATTTGTATGTTTCTCTTTTTAATTAGTTAAATTTAGTTTATATATATATATATATATATATATATATATACATAATTTGTATAAACTACGTATAGGATTATAATAGGATTATTTATTAATTAATATACATCTAATATTTATTTCTTATGCAATTTAAAAGGCATAAATATTAGATGAGTTTGACATGCAAATTGGTGGATTAAAAAATATTGGCAAATTGGTTTGTCACGGCGATTTTTACGAATCTGAGAAACACGGGGAACATAAATGTTTGAAAAATGAAAGAGAAATGAACGTGTCTGAAATAATGACCGGTTGCGAAACGTGCACATCGCTTCTCTTGGGCAACTAAAATATACCTATTTTGCTACGTCTGATTACTTGTGACGAAATCCCTGCGATCTAAGAAATACAGGCCGAGGAATGAGTTATGGAAAGTGTTTGATTATCCACAAAGAAAAGGCACCGTTTTATGGCAGTATTCTTGAGTCTCAAAGTTTATAAATGCTAATTAAAGTCCTTCCCTTGAAATTCACGTAGGAAAGATTCAAGCCATTGTTCCATGGCGTATACCTAAAGAGACCTGTATATATTATTTTCTGGAGCAATGAATTAAAAACGTACATACGAAGAACACTCAATTTTTTTTTCCTAAAACAAATGTCCACTCTTTAGTGTAGCAAAGAATATGGAAATTTATATTGACATCATCTATTTGGCATCTCGACATCCATTAAATTATAATTGCTGCAAAAAACTATAAATTAGATAAAATCTCTAACACGTATTATGTTCCTGGATTGAGAAATTATCCAAAGAAAAAGTTGGGTATGGATATAAACAAAAGAGAGTCGTTAAATTATGAAATCATTTATCATCTGATTTCTAAAATCTTCATTAGGTCCATTAATTTCGATAAAAAATCAAGTTAATTTTGGAAATTATTCTTTATAAAACACCTTCATATGCAAACACAAGAGTTCGAAATTTTCGTATTTTACTTCGCCCATGTTGGAAAATTCCAACGATTTAGCATACCATTGGAGGTGAACTCGGATTCATCTGTATGTACATAACAATTAATTGAGGTTTTTAATTGAGTTGAAAAAAAGTTAATGGCACGATTACGATTCGAACCCACGATCTTCGGCTAGATACGCCGCTGCTCTACCACTTGAGCTATCCTGACCTCGATCCACTCGGACACCAATTTCCTATCTCAAGCTCCAAAATCGACGACATCTGTGCAGGAAACTTTAGGCGCCTGTTATAAACAGAGTCCCCGAAGTCCCTGTACAAGATGAGGGCTTAAAATGGTAAGTCCGAAAAGTCTTCCAACATTTCGGAGAGAGGAATTCGGATTTTCGCGAACGTACAGTAAAATATTCAGCTCCTTGTCGAAATTCCGCTGCCGATTTTTTGGTGATGGAACTGATCCGTCTCTCCACACATTACGAGCAACGCAAATAAGTGACTTTGCGAGCAATTTCTGGGTGCACAATTCGACTCAATACCCAATACCGCCACCATCAATAATCGCGAACTGACTACTGAATAACGAACAAGTACTATTACAAAATTTATTTACTTCCAGGAATTAAGATTTGCCCTCATAATGCGAGTTTGACGAACAATGACAGAATGTAAACAATAAAGGTGTACTTTAGTGGTAAACAAATTATTGGAATTAACAATAAAACAAACGGGGGCGTCGGTGGCCGCAAGGTTTCGTCCTTGACACAGCGCTCATCACTGTAAGGTAAAGGTCCCGGGTTCGAATCCAGCGGCCCTGCTTTACAAATGGGCTTTTTTTTTCAAAAACACCGGTACCCCGAGGCTTGATATAACCTCTGCTGTTACAAATGGGCTTTTGTAAAAAAAAAAAAAAAAAAAAAAAAACAGCACTCTGAGGGTTTATATGACTTCTGCTGTTGCGAACCCTCGTTGAAAATTTAAAAAAAATTATATAGATTCATATGAAGTTGAACTAGTCCTAAAGTACCCTATATAACGTATAGACTAAAAAATATTAAACACATTTTTTTTAGCTCGTCATTGGTTCAAGAGAAATTGAGCCGGGCCATCTAAAAAGGACACCCTGTATCCTTTCACTAGTCCACTTGTTAAATGGTAATTAAATAATTATATGCTTTTCACTTTTAAAAAAATTATGTATCTACTTCAACATTTTATGTTAATTCACAATTTTTGTTTTTTAATTGTAAGTTTAATTTCAACTCAATTCAATTTCTCTCTGTCACTGTTATTTACTTTTTGGCTCTGTCTCTGTCTCTCCCCCTTCTCACAATCACTCTCTCTCTCTCTATCTCTCTCTCTCTCTCTCTATCTCTCTCTCTCTCTCTCTCTCTCTCTCAACAAGCACCGTTTTTTAAAATTATATATGATATATTTGCAAACTTTTAAAAATAAGAATAAACTTGTAAGACACGGATGTGCTAAGACTTTGAGAACTTAAATTTTTATTTTATTATTACGTTTTATTGTCATTTTGCAAAAGTATACTAGAAAATATAACTTTGATCTTAGTTTCAGGTCATAAAGTACAGAATGGTGACGAAGACTAACCAATGAGGAGGACGTGAGGCGAGAACCGTCTGTAAACTACAGACTACCATAATAAATGAGCATTTACCGTGTTATAGTAGATGATGGGGTTTGGTCTGCGAGTTGGCGAACTCATGTTGAACCGGCACACCGACCAACGGACACGGAGACCACGCCCACTAACGCAACGCCCCCAGCGACATGCGACGGACACAACACTATATAAACCCCGTGCAGACTAAATGACAGACAGTTTATCACTGAAGATGGCGTAATGCCGAAACGGGTTTGATTAACTCAAACAATAAACCCGCGAGTGAAGAAAGACCCAATAAGTGCCCGTGTGCCGGTTCAACATGATTTACCGTGTTGACCATCCTTAACATACTTATTGTAAAAACATTTTAGCATAGTCTTGGTTAATCAAGTCTTGCCTAAAATAAGTACAAACCTGCTGCATCAAATCAGAACAAATCCGGGACTTTCGAGGCCTTGGAGGGTAATAAATAGCCTAAAACTGCTGACAGAGCTCTGACTCACACGTAGAGAAAAATTCCATTTCTCCTAGCTACTTACCTAAAAGTGGGTGAAGTTGGTGATAGCATTTGTTTTTTTGACATATCCTTCTCTACAACCTATAATTATTTTCTCTTAGTTTTCAATCTATATGAATTAATGAGCAAAAGCGTTTATAGTTCTTAAAGATAGGATATTAATCAAGAGAAAGTAGTGAGTGCTTGTGACTGGTGCACAATGGCTATAGATTATGTTGGAGGTCGGCGTTGAGGTCAAGGCGGTGAACAGCATAAAATATGCTTGTTCCCTATTCACACAACAGGTCGCGACCCGTCCGGATTCATTGTCGGATCGCCATCGCCGGTGCGTTGTCATTGTTGTCCATAAGCTAACCTGGGAGAACGAGCAATAGGAAATTGGGCTATAACGGTTTTCAAATGCCTCGTGAATAGTTGTCTTGAGCCAGACATCTCTGCGCTTTAACAAAACAAGTCCTAATCTTGATCGGTACACCTACGCGGACCAATAAACACAATTGCCAAGTATACAATGGATGTGAAGAAATAGAGTCTTCACTCTGTTCAAAAAATTTCTCTGACACTTCTGAAAGAGGGAGTAAGTGGCGGTGAGAGGATGAGAGAGAGAGAGAGAGAGAGAGAGAGAGAGAAAGGAAAAACCCGAAAGGCAAAGAGGAACAGCAATAACATAGAAATCAAGTAAAACAGGATAAACCTGTCGAGAAAAATGAGAAAAAGAGAAAAGACAGAAGGGAGAGACAGTACAAGAAAAAAGTCAAAACGGCAGAGATGGACAGCATGAAAAAAGAAAGTGAGCTGAAGAGAATACGTAATTAATTAAAATGAAGGACATTGACGCCGAGAGGGTCAGGGAGAATAATAAGACATGTAGAAAAATATGTGTGATGATGGTAAGAGAAATTAAAAGAAAAACTGAGAAAAAAAAGAAAATACAAAGGAAAATAGAAAAAAGGGAGAGAGCGAAATGATTTCCAAAGAAAAATAGCAAGATAAAAAATATGTGAGATTGAAAGAAAAGGAAAGGCAAGAAGTGTGATAACAGACTGAAAGGCGAAAAGTGAAAAGATACATCTTACTGACACCATCAGCATTGTTCACAATCTAGAATTGAAAGAAACTTATTAAAACAGATAGATAAAATGTAAGCCAACGAAAGAATGGAAGGAAGATAAAATGGAAGACAAAGAGAGAAAAAGAAAATACAGAGGAAATACGAAAACGAGAAAGTTCGGGGATATAAAATACACAAAAAAGGGAGAGAGTGAAATGATTTCCAAAAGAAAAATAGCAAGAAAGAAAAAATATTTGAGATTGAAAGAAAAAGAATTTCACTGACAAACGTCAACATTGTTGACAAGCGAAAGTTGAAAGAAACTTATTAAAAAAGATTGATAAGATATAAACCAAAAGAAAAAAACAGAGAGAGTTAAATGATTTCCAAAAGTAAAATAGCAAGAAAGAAAATATATGTCAGATTGAAAGAAACAGAAAGACAAGAAGTGTGATAACAGACTGAAAGCCAAACAGAGAAAAGAGATCACACTGACAACGTCAACATCGTTCGCAAGCTAAAATTGAAAGAAACTTATTGAAAAAGATAGATAAGATATAAACCAAAAGAAAAAACAGAGAGAATGAAACGATTTCCAAAGAAAAATAGCAAGAAAGAAAATATATGTCAGATTGAAATAAACAGAAAGACAACAAGTGTGATAACAGGCTGAAAGCCGAACAGAGAAAAGGGATCACACTGACAACGTTAAAATCTTTCACAAGCTAAAATTCAATGAAACGTATTATAATAGATAGATAAGATTTAATTGAACAAAAGAACGAAAGGAAAAGAGAGAGTGGGAGACAAAGAAAAAAGGTAGGAACAAAGAAATAGAGCAGGGGGATAGAAAGATTTGAGAAAAGGCAGCAAAGTTAAAGACAGAGAAGGAACAAATAAAGAAAATGCGCGATACAAAAATTTAAGTAGAAATAAAGTTCGAAAGTAAAGGACAGCAATAAACAAAGAATGTTTGGAAGAAAAGACAGAAAATATAAAGAGAAAGGAGAAAGGAAAAGAGATCAAATTGAGGAAGAAATGGTAAGAGGGAAAGAGTTAAGAGAGAAATGGAGTGAGATTGAGCGAGTGGGAGAGTGTGAGAGATGGTGGCAATGAGGGCGGGACCAAAAATGTTATTTTCAAACAGACACCAGTTTAATAAAATAAATTCACAATCGTCTTTAATATCAGCGTTAAATAAAATGGCCTGGAGGAAAAAAAAATGCAACAGTCCGCATCATACATCACCGCCGCCCCGTAGATCCTACCTAAAAGTTTTTTCTCCTTTTTCGAGTAGGTGTAAAATATTAACACAGACACACACAACAACGTTTAATCGTTTGTAGCTTTGTAATCGGAATTATGAAAGCCGAATGCCATTTTAATAATATATGATTTCTAAATTGATCACAATGTCTACCGTCAATTTTTAACATAAAATTAAATTACCCATTTTCAACCCTGATGGGAAACACATTAAGTACGATCGACTAACGACCGGTGCGTTTTTGTCCGTCTAATGTCCCGAATAAATCTTTAATGGTTTGAGATTAATTTCAAATCGGGCGTAATCGTCCGACCATGATCTGCTTCCATAAAAAATTACATTAATATTATTCATATTAATGGGGAATCTATTAAAGGATTTTTTTTGTTTTTTTACGTTTGTTGTGTGTATTTTTAAAAATGACTGTTTTGACCTATAAGACTTTTTTCCCTCGCTATCATTAGACTCATGAATAGTATATACAAATAGCACTTTCCGACGTTTCAAATTCGGCTCACGTTTATAAAATTGAAAAGATTTGTTTTTTAGCTTGTTTGACAACTACTTTGCCACTTCCATCCAATAAACATAAAATATAATGCTGCAAAGCAAAAAAAATTAAAACGTGCCTCGCATACCATCAGACGCGCAACGAAGGTTTACAAAATAATAGAATTTGTTTAATGCAAATACGTTTTTATGTCACTCAGAGATAATTTTCATACAAATTAATTCACCTTTCACGTTTCTTTCGAGATTTATAGTCACAAATTTTGTCGCATGCGGTAATTTTTATGCAGCGAATGCAAAATAGGTGTACAAATATGGAAAATGTACTACGTGCGTTACGAAAAAAAAAATTAATGGTATAATGCAAGGATTTGAACTTATTCTTTCCTGAATTTGAAATCCTTTTGAACGTAATATATATTCAAGGAGTCAGTTTACTAGTTTGTCATTTTGGTTTGGTCAAACCACGAAACGAATCAACGTTTACAAAAATTCCAACAGTATATTTTTTAAGAATAACTACTTTCAAGCATAGCAATAACTTTCAAGGGCAGACAGACAACCTTTTTTTGATAATAATATGTGACTTTTTTTGATGACACCAGGAAAAAAAATATGCACGTGTGGTGGTAATCATATAAAAATTAGTTAATTTGCATTTTTTTCTGTTCTAGGAACTAACTACTTATCCGTCTTCATTGCAAATGAGAGGAAAGATCCTGGAGCTTAATTTTTTAACAACCCTTAACCTAACCCTTTTTAAATTAACCCTTTTTAATTTCAAATTAAGTTTTTTTATTCCAAAATAACTCTTTTTAACTTCAAATTCATCTTTTTAAATTTTTAACTAACACTTCTTAACTTTTAATTTAATATAATTAAAAATTATATTTTAATTTAATATTTAATTTTAATATAATAAAATCTGTCATTTTAAATTAACCATTTTTCTGTTCCAATTTACCGTTGGTAGTTTTAAATTAACCATTTTTAATTTCAACTTAATTTTTCAATTTTACATTAACCCTTTTTAACGCCAACATCACTTTTTAAATTCAAATTATCTTTTTCAAATTCAAATGAACTTCTTTCACTTCAAGTACGCTTTTTAATTTCTAATTAACCAATTCTTTAAAGCCTTCATAATACTAGATGGTATTATTTTCTGTTCTGTCTTTTTGAATTAACCCTTTTTCTGTTCAAATTTACCGTTGGTATTTCAAGTTGATTTTTTAAATATTACATTAATCCTAATTTAACGGCAACATTTCTAACTTTTTTCGCTTCAAATACGCTTTTTAATTTCTAATTAACCGATTTTTCAAAGCCTTTATAATACTAGATGGTATGATATATAAACATATAAGCATAAAGCATAAAAAAACTTGCAACTATGAACCATTAACATGTCAAGTAAGTTTTCTTGTGTAGAAAGACATATAATTTTTTACCTAAATTTCTTTGGATCGTTCTATGTAGGCTTTTTCTTCATGTAACCCTTTTTAACTTCAAATTGACCTTTTTTATTCCAAAAATAACTCTTTTCAACTTTAAATTAATCTTTATAAATTTAAACTAACGCGTTTTACCGTTTAATTTCAAATTAACCTTTTGTCAATTTCAAAATAAATCTTTTTAGTTTCACCTTAGCCCTTTTTCCAAAGCATTAAAAAAGAATTGCCCATAATTAAAGAAGAAGAAGGAAAGATGATATGAAATACCAGCATGCAAACTAAATCATGTATATTTGCTTTTTTTTTTTTTAATAATAAATAATTTTGCTCTTAGAAGACAATATGAATAATAATTATAATTAAAATCATAAATTTTACAAACATAAACATTTTGGAAACTTCTTTTATTTTTAACTTCTCTACGTAAAATAAATCCTGTTTTTAGTTAGAACTTGACTTTTTATCTTCAAATTAACCATATACCATTTACTAAGTTGTTTAATTTTTTACAAAAGAATTAATATGAATTTACTAAGTGTTAATTTGAAATTACAAAGACGTTATTAGAAATTTAAAAGTATAACTTTGAAATTAATTAAGGTTTTTAGTTGATATAAAAAAGTCAGTGTCACGATCGGGATTCGAACCCATGACTTTCGGCTTGATACCCCAGTACTCTACCACTCGAGAAGTCACCATAGCTCAAGTAGTAGATCAGCGGAGGATGTTTAGCCGAAGGTCGTGGGTTTGAATCCAGCCCGTGACACTGATTTTCTTTTTTCTCAACTAAAAACCTTAATTAGTTGAAAGATACTAATTGGTCAAACGAGCACAGAAAACTAATGATTTTGGAATTAATAAGGTTGATTTGAAGGGAAAAGTGTTCAAAAATATATGTATATAATCCTTGTAACACATAGTTACCATATTTATATTTTATAAATGTATTGATTTTTTAAATTATTTCCAGGCTGTTCATTTAAACAATAACATAGAAAAAGAAAATCGTTTACGGATTGAATAATAGACATTCTGCTAGCCAGAAAATCGTGCAATAAAAGTAATTCTGGAAGAAATATCAGTCATTATTCGTTTGCCATACGATTTCAAAGAACAGTAAAAATAGCAGACAAAGTCATTTTATATGACAATTATTATGTTATACCGTTTTAATTCATTGCGTAAATTTTCTTCAGTGGGGAAGGACAGAACCATGTGAACGTTTTCAAACCCAGTCCAGCCATAAAACCACGATGGATATCTTAATATCCCTTTTAAACCGACAGTTACTTTTTAAGCACCTGGGTTGAGAGAGACAAATTAGTCAATGGCTGCCATTTCAAGACAATGGTTTCTACCACACGTGATTTACTCACATTCGAACTCTGAAGAATTTGGGAAATTTATAAAATCAGTATTCTTTTTTTAATAAAAAATCACAAATGAAAGGAATCAAATAAATTTATAATCTACCGTACCCGCAAAAGGATCGGAACATTTGCTTATCTCAGACAACCTGCCGAAGCATTTACATTTCAGATTAGGCCCGGCTTGGAGATTTAAATTAATTACTTAGGTCCACTTCTGGTCGATAAGGAAATGAAACCCGAGAGATGCGGTCTGACCGGCATGAGGTAGTTCACATCCAATAAACCCCATCTTTTCTAGTTCCTCTCCATAAACGTCAGTGCTTTACGCCGCTTAAATTTCGATATTTGTCAACTCAGCGAGTCTCCTATATAAATTTTACCTGTCAAACTTTATGGCGGTTCTTTCACCCATAGGAACAGCTCCATTATTGAATTTGCGTTGAACCGAATATCTCTTTTGAAACGAATTCATGTTTCAATACACTTAATTTCGTCGGTAATACGTCAAGGATCGATAAAACGATTAGAAATGTTTGCATGGGGAAAAAAAAACTTTACAAGTTATTTTCCTGATTCTTGATTGCTCAATTTAGCCTTAATCACTCAACAGTTAGATCGTATCAGATCAACCTGGCCTGCCATTCTCGCTTACTTCTGTCGGCCAGGCAGATTTCATCTCTCTTCACATGGCGACATGCCAAAACTAAAAGTTTACGCTTTATTTTCTTTATTTGGTTCTGGAGGATGAAAAAAAGGCCGGGGAAATTCATGAAAAACATAATTCAAAGGAAATGGTAGCAGGATCGGAAGATGTCGCCTAAAAATAGGTTCACATAAAGGCACATGCTTTTGGCCGAAGGATTCGGTTATAGTAAACCTCCCCAGAGGACGTTTTATTCAGTTTTTTCCTCTCATGGTTTTGACTTCAAGTTCAAATGAGAACCATCGTTAAGGAAAACAAGGTCTATATCTACTGATAGGGGGGCTCAGTGGCCGCAAGGTCTAGTCTTTGACATGGCGCTCATCACTGTAAGGTGAAGGTCCCGGGTTCGAATCCAGCGGCCCTGCATTCGAACCCGACATACTTACAAATGGGCTTTTTCTCAAAAACACCGGCACCCTGAGGGTTTATATGACCTCTGCTGTTACGAACCCTCGTAAAAAAAGAAAAAAAAATATCTACCGATGCAGAAATTATGTTGATTCCGTATTTATCAGTCAAGCTGTTGCCTAGGCAAACTTGGCGACTATTAAAATCACCCGTTACTATAACCGGTAGCCTTTTGACAAATTCTTCCCACGGGATTTGTAACATTATCATTTATAGGATTCTAATTGGAAACTATCGTGAATACCCTTCCATTATTAAATTTTATTATACCCGCGACAGTCATAAACTAGTAAATTGTTATGTATAATCTTTTTCTTGAAATTATAAGCTTTTCTTTAATTAAAAGTGCTACCCCGCCGTAACCATATCTTCTACCTTTTCGTAGGGCGTTAAAGTCTTTAAATGTATAGGTACAATTAGGTTTAGACCATGTTTCTGAAATGTGTGGTGATTAGTGACCGTTAGTCGATGATTATTCAATTATTATGATTTTTATATCAAAAGAAAATCAACGTTGTAGAATTTCAGGACCATGATTATTCGGAAATCGTGAGATTCGGTCTTTATGGCATTTATTAAATTGTTGTATTATATTCTTTTTATTTTTCATAATATTTCGCTTGCGAGACCGGTCTCACAATTTCCCGATTCGATCCGAAAAATAATCGCGAATTGTTCCTGTAAAAAAAGAGGACGTGGTTTTTTGTTTATTTTTAAATAAAAAGGCTAGGGATACATTCGAAGGTAGCCATTTTGTCCGATAGCCAGACAGCACTTAGGGCCCTAGGCACATGTGAGTGCGAATGCAAGGAGTTTTTGGAGCTGCATGGTGGCCATGACAGAAGTCAGTGACACTAAACCTGACCCTGGCAAGGGGATCTGGACATTCGCGGGTATAGAGGCAACGAAAAGGTTGACATATTGACCAAAAATTATTAATTAGTTTTATGTTATAGAAAAGGTGCTTCAACATGTATTTAAGAATTTTAAACTAGGAAAGTAACAAATAGAGGAGGAGTGAAGCTTCTGCCATGAAGCTCCCAAATGTTTAAGTACCTGTGCCTCAAATACCTGAGATATCTGTTGTCAGGGCGAAATTACGACGGTGTTAAACAAAAATAAAACTCACTGACATAGCTTCAACGGACTAATTGTGCAATTTACATAGTATCAAAAAACATTTTTTTTCACTTTGTGATATCCGGCCCTTGTGAATAAAGATTGACCGATTGATCGATTTTGGAGTCGACGTTTAGATCTTGTTTTATGGCAACTCGCTAATGAGAATCAGACCCAAAACGACTCGGCCGGATGGAAACAGGACTTAAATACAAATTTGAATGGCGGACGGCGACTTTCCCTTTTAAACATCCAACGTACGCGTTTAGATTGGACGTGATATTATGCACACTTTTCATGTATTCAACCTCTCAATGGCATATATTTATCTAGGATTAATTGCAGATTTTAACTCCTCGCTCGTAGAATTTTCCCACCGTTACCTAACACGAGTAGCCGTCTCGAAAACGGGATTACATATATTTAAAAAAAAAAATTCATATTAAGAAAATGATTTCAAAAAACATTACGAAACTCTCGATGCCAACTAAGATTTCATTAATAGATCAAAGATTAAGATAGGATTTCGTGCTGACCAAAAATGGGATAGACCGTTAACTGCGTTGGAAAAAATGTGTTAGATATGTGCGATAAGATGAAAGGTGCCGCTGATGGAGAAGTCATCATCAACACCCCACTTCTTGAATATAGATCGCTCGTACAGAAACGAGACGAATAAGTAATAAATTTTGCATAAATATATAGTCATTCACTCTCGGCCGTAAATTCAATTGAAACCTTCTCGGCCATTCAACAAAGATTAAAGTCCAAAATTTGAGTTTTTTTTGTTAATATGTTTTAAATATATATTCACCATATCACTTATTTATTATAAAAACCTTTAAAAACAAGCGATCCTTGAAAAAAATTCAGACTATATTCACAGAAATTTAATTAAATATCTGCATAATCAATTAATACATAATGATATCTGTTAGCACAACTTCTCACGATGTATATATTTTATTTAACTGTTTTTAACTTCAAATTAACCTTTTATAACATAAAATCTATATGTACGTTAATTACAATTAAAATAATATGCATAATTAATTTTAAAAATAAAGAAGTCTTCTTTTCATTTCAGCTTTTTTCTATCAATTTAATACCGTTTTTACTACAACATTACTCTTTTTAATTTTAAATTAACTTTTTCTCTAAAGCATTGAAAAAAACTTAAGCGATGGCGATGGTATGAAATATAATGCCATATACTAAAACTGTGGGTTTTTTTTACGAGGGTTCGCAGTAGCAGAGGCTATATCAACCCTCGGGGTGCCGGTGTTTTTGAGAAAAATCCTATTGTAAGTTTGTCGGGTTCGAATCTCCTCCACGACATTCGAACCCGGGACCTTTACCTTACAGTGATCAGCGTCGTGTCAACGCCTAAACCGTTGCGGCCACCGTCGCCTCCCATAGATTGTTTGTTGTTGTTGTTTTTAAAAATAAAATAATCATTTTATTGGATTATATTTTTAAAAATCTTGAATTATTAGAAGAGGTATTTGTTTTCTTTTATTCTATAGTTAACTGTATATGACTTTTAATTTTAACTGTAATTAATTTTCACATGGTATTTCAGATAAAACGTAATTTATATTTATATCTAATTCTCAAATTAATAAAAGTATCCTTTTATATACATTTTTCATTTTGTACATTTTTGTATTTTCATTATAATTAATTTTTATTCCGTTTTCTAAAAGCCCAATTATTTCTTATAAAAAAAAAAATATCGGAAATATGCAGGAATTTTACGTTTTTATCCTTCACGCCTTTTATTTCTTTATTTTTTTAAATGCCATAATGAAAATTTTCATTTGTAATAAAAACGGGTTCATTTGAATTGAAAAAGAAGAAGAAAAATAAATTGATGTAAAATATGTGTTCATTTAAATTTGTAAAAAGTTAATTGATGTAAATGTTAAGAAAGAATCATTTGAAATTAAAAAACGGTAACTTTAAAATTAAAAAGTCTAGGTTAAATGTAAAATGATTGACGTAAACTGTGTTAATTTTAAGAGAGAAAGGGAGATTAAAAAGATTTGACAGAAAAATCTATAGTTTATGTGCAATGTTTACTGTTTAATCTGCCATTTAAAAAAATTTCTTTTGTTTTTAACGTTTCCTGTAATTACATATATATATATACATTTTCTCGCCTTTCTTGCTAGCATATAAACTTCGAGTGTATAGATTTTTACGAGATGTTTAAGAACGGCTAGATTGTTTCGGACAAATATGGTTTAGTTTCTTTATCGTCTTTGACTTTGTAGTGCATGTATTTTACGATTGTTATAACAATATCAGCAAACTTTTGTCGTATTTTAGGAAAATATTAAAAATGATCCTATTTAATGGGATTAGAAATATAAAAACTTACAAAACCAAAAGGCGCTACGAGTTAAGAGAGCAAGAAATATTTTGGAAAAAATTCCGATAGTTGTAAGCGTCCTGCAGGAGAATTTAATACATTGTTTCCAATAAAATTACATATGAAAATTTTTTGAAAAAGAACCAACAAAACTTCTTCAAATTTTATGTCTACGGTTCTGGTTTATTCTTAAGAAGCAGTCTGTGTTGGTTATTGTGCACTAAGCATGTTATTATAAGTCAGTGGAATCGTTTTAAAGTTATCACGATTGTTTGTGATTTTTGAACAAAATCGGAGGCGAAAATCAATCCGTGATTCGGTCGATAACGACCCGTGGTTAATCCCGTTCAATTTCGTGTCATTGGAATAATTGTAGGACAAGGGTGAGGATCCTTGGCAGTAAAGAAAAGTAGGCGAGTGATACCGGGCGAGTCTACGTGCGCAAACCGAGGCGTAGCTCCAATAACCCAATTTTGAAAATTCAAATGACCATGATTAGGAGGTTTGGTAAAGTGAGCCCGAAGGCGGGGCGCCGGCCACCAATCAGAGCCCCATTACCAAATCTCCTTTTACTTTTTTTCTTTCCGACAATGAATTGACGTCGGACAATACGCCTCGGTGTCATTACTCCGACGTTGTCGAAACACGGTCAAGGCGATTGTATTTGGTCAGTTATGCGGTTGAGGAAAGGAAATGGGCCGGACACACCTCCTCGCAGATGATGCTATCTCTAGGGTACACGACATCACTACGATCGTTCTTTACTTTGCCCGACATAAACAAACAAATTATTTTTGATGTGTTTGAAAGGAGGCGGTCAGCTGACCGCATCCCCAGCTCACTTGATCATTTACGATCTCTCTTGACATTGACCACTATCAGGATAACGTCACTTCTCAATTCTTTACAAATAATAATTAAGAAATTTTATTTTATTACAATGGTCAAACATAAATATATACAAAAACATAATTAATCCGGTTATTGATGTTCAACAGAAATTCTTTACTATCAGATCTCTGTCAGACATCAAACCCCTCTAACCATACAATTCTAGAAACATTAGAATCACATTGTCTACGAGAGGCGTAAACTTAACAGAGTTAGTTAAAAAGAATCATCTCTGATCTCCTTGACAATGAATAAAGTCAGAGTACTGAGGAAGATCCACGGCCCAGTTGTTGGATCATTGGAGGATAAGACATAGCTAAGAAGTCATTGACTTATACAGAGAGGTGGGCGACGTCAAGCACATTCGATTTATTAAGCCTTAAATTGACAGATCATGTCTTACGGGTAGACGAAAATTCAGTCCCGAAAAAGAAGATATGAAAGAGCCCAAAACTAACGTGGATGGATTGTGAAGGCATTCTGGGCATTCGAAACCAGAGGGCAGCCCCTCGAGACTGAGAGGGATGGAAGAGAATTCTTGAGGCAGCCCCCAGTCACAGGTTGTAGCTCTAAGGTTGAATGATGATGGCGTAGTTAATTTGACCTCAGTCCAATAGTGATAATTGTATCTAAGTCTGTTTGTTTTTATCTGCATTCAGAATACTATGACGGTATCTTTTTGCAGGCGAAAGAAGTACTGTATCATAAAAAGGTGGAGAGGGGTTCAGAGAATCAGCATCGTGAAATGGAGTGGTCCAAGAATAATCCCTTGCGGGACGCGAGCTTGACTGACTTTGGTTCTAGGGGCATGCTTCCACAGGAAGGCCACCACAAACCCCGTCAAAGGCTTGCCTTTTTGACCTTCTTAATACATCCCATCCCTAATGGCGTACGACCCACCTTTGCGTGGATGTTCCTTTCCTCATGACTTGAGGGTATTCCGAGCTCGGCTAATGGCTTCCCGGAATAATTTGCTTTGTTTAGTGAAGCACAGTATTTTTGCTGGTGAACACTGCTCCATTTTTCCTAGGCATTACAGGTCAGATGAACAGGACTCTATTGGCTGGGTATCCCCTGGACAAAGATGTAATCTGTAAAAAGTCCAATTTTGTGAACTTGTTTTTTTACTAGAGCATCTAACTGTACCTACAACAGTTTTTATTCCAGGTTCTATTTCTGTATTTATAATATTTCCCTCCTCTGTATTTGTGAGTAGTCCTTTGGCATGCGTCATAATTTGTACAAGTTCCCAGTTTTTGTTCTTTTTCTTTCGAGGCTACCTTTGTAGTTAGTCAGTGCTGCCTCATTGCCTGAACTTCACCCATGACGTGAGACCCATCTTAGCAATTTGTATCCAATTTTTCAACTGAGGCACAATTATCCCGAGAAATATCGAGTCCGAGTAGTTAACTCGACGATCGCGTTTTTGTCTTGTTTCTGTTCATTTGTTATTATATCAGAGTTGACGAGGCCCGGAGGTACAGAGTGGGTAAAAGAAATATTTTAAATTTTTTAAAAAAATTATTGTTTTCTTGGCTCCAAGGACAAGTGTATTTCGAACTGCATCACCAAAAATGATTAGTCCTCTCAGCCAAAGTGCATCTCGTCTTTCTCGAAAAAGACACAGAATCTGAATTTTTTAATTTGTATTTTGTATTGAGTGGCTGCTGAAACTTACAAAATAGCTTACCCTGTAGTTTTTAATTGTGTTATGATTCAAGCCGGGAAGAGAGCTTTGGTGGGTATAACTGGATCTACAGAAATAGCTACTTTCGGCAGATAGAGAAAGCAGTCGACTCGTCTATGTAAATGATAGGATTAATTAATGAAAATCTCCCTCCGGAGGAGGATTAAGGGCGACGTGATAAAAATTATTTAGAAATATGAAGTTTCATATTGCCTGCGAATGTGTGCCAATTCTTGGCGTGTTATCCGGGGCATTAATATCGCTCAGGGTGTTAGACTCGGACTCCACGAAATAATACGTCTCCGTCTTGTGCAGTTATGCAATATGTTGCACAGTAAATCTTTTCTCTGTGTATTTGATTCTTTTTAGGTGAGGCAGAGTTAACACGTTAGTTAGACCCCTGCCCGGATTTGAATAATCAATTTTTATGGCTTCAAACTGGTTTAAATTAGACGAATTGCGAGCGAATGCGCGGCGTTCTCCATGCTTACATTTTCTTTTATATCGTACTGTGTGGGCAGACGAAAATTTATAACGGCGGTGTATTTCATCCGTTATGCCTCAGCCGCGCGCAAATATTTTTATTTATTTTTTGAAAAAAAGAACTATTTGCAAATGGTCATATAGCCATAACCTTCCCGAAATCAGCTTTTCTGGAAGATAAGACACACAATAAAAATGGTTTATATCCTATATTAATATCTATATTTTTTTGATGTTTTAAACAAATCGATTGCTGGAAATTAAAAGTGGTTAATTTGAAGTTGTAAATGGTTAATTTGGAAATAAAAATTCAAATTAAAAGGTTAGTTTGAAGTTAAAAAGTTTAAAAAGTTAATATGACGGAGAAAACTATTGAAATGTTAGAAGCGTTTATTTGAAATTATAAAGAGTTAAAAATGGTTTATATCCTATATTAATATCTATATTTTTTTAATGTTTTAAACAAATCGATTGCTGGAAATTAAAAGTGGTTAATTTGAAGTTGTAAAGGGTTAATTTGGAAATAAAAATTCAAATTAAAAGGTTAGTTTGAAGTTAAAAAGTTTAAAAAGTTAATATGACGGAGAAAACTGTTAAAATGTTAGAAGCGATTATTTGAAATTAAAAAGAGTTAAAAATGGTTTATATGAAACTAAACAGGGTTCGAAATTTTTTTTTCTTTTTAAATTTAACAACGGCATTTTACGAGTTCTCCTCAACAGAAACCACTATGAGATGGTATGAAATGTAATCAAGTAGATACAAATTCCTTCATTCGAAAATAAATTAAATGTAAATGATGGGGCTTTTAGAAAAACACACGATACTTAAAGCTAAACTTCCGTTACATATACAGCTTTAAATACAATTAACAAAAAATTAAAGGTAAAATATACAATTAAAAAAACATAAAAAATACTTTTACCCCATTTCTTTTACATTTAAACAAAAACTGTAATTAATGGTAGAAGCATTTTTTGTTTTCATATAATTTGTGATGTTATTTATAATTAATTATTAAACGATTTTCTAAGAGCCAAATTATATTGTATTAAAAAAGTTTAAATAGACGGAAATTTTACTTGATCTGCTTATATGTAACATATGTAACAGCATCTAAAGTTTTTAAATTTAAATTTAATATTTAGGAAGCGTTTATTTGAAATTAAAAAGTATAAATTTAAAGTTTAAAATGGCGAACATGAAATTAAAAAGGTTTCGAAAAAAATTAATAAAAGGCTCGCAACAGTAGAGGTCATATCAATTCTCTGGGTAGTCCTGTTTTTGAAAAGAAAAGCCTATTTGTATGTCGGCTTTAACTGCAGGGCCCCTGGATTCGAGCACAGGACCTTAGATTGATGAGCCTCGCCTGAACCGGTGCACCCACCGCTGCCGCTTTTTTTATATATGTAATATTAATCGTATTTAATTATCGAATTGTCTAAAATCCCATTGTTTTATTAGATAAATTCAAGTTGACAGAAATTTTACTTTACATCCTTATATTTCTTAGCATATCTTAAGGTTGTTAATTTTAAAGAAAAAGTTCACTCGAAATTAAAAAGGATTAGTTAATTTGTTGTTTTAATCGGTTAATTTAAAATTAAAAAGCTTACTTTATAATTAAAATGGGGGGAGGAAAAAAGTGTATACGGGTTCTTTTTTATTTTTTATATGAATTTTCATTTCCTAAAACATGCTATTTTGATGGCTCATTGTCTTTACGCTAATCTGTTATTTCTATATTTTATGTAACCCATAGAAAAATGAACAAGCGAAATCCTAAAAATAATTAATTGATTTTTTTACATGTCTTAATATTTAGTTAGATAAACGATTTCCATTTTTGAAATTTATCGTTTCCTCCAAGCATTCTCAAAGGTTCCTTGACGACTCACGTCCCGAGGTTTAGCAATTTGAGTAGTTCGATTATGAACCATTCGCAAACTGTCAGCGTTTAACTTCCGACACCGCCGTGCGTGTAAAATCGATAATGATCCGCGTATATAGGTTCCGGCCCAGAAATAAAAATTTAACAAAAAAAAAAAAAAAAAAAAAAAAAGGAAGAAACAAGAAAAACACGAACCCAGACTGTACCGGTTTGCCTGCCTTTCGCAAACTAAGCAAGACAAAGGAGCGACAAAGAAATGCGGCTCCATTAAAGATGAATTAATGGCTCAATTAATAAAATACGAATTAATTATGGATCGAATAAATAAATACGACTCGCATACCAATTAATGAGAAGATTATGCAGAAATGATTTGGTTCCGGCTGTTAACATTGTAATAACGGAAAAAAGAATGGTTCTATCCTGAATCCCGAGATTTTTTTAAAAAGTTTTTTACATTAAAATCTAGAATAATTAACATTTAAATAAAATCATTGTTTGCTTTTTACAAAATGTTACTTCAACCCTGTAATAATTAATTTGCCGGCGTACCTGCCAGAATAACTGCTATTTTCACTGTTTCCCTTTGGAATATTTTTCATATTTAATTCAA
This sequence comes from Cimex hemipterus, assembly GCA_039619505.1. Classification (NCBI taxonomy): domain Eukaryota; kingdom Metazoa; phylum Arthropoda; class Insecta; order Hemiptera; family Cimicidae; genus Cimex; species Cimex hemipterus. Next base: position 18,695,091 of record CM077100.1, read on the forward strand.
AAATAAAGGCACAACGTTGAAATGGTTTTGTCGAAATCGCATATTTTCCGCATGTTATTTATTTTTCAAACAGTTTTGTTTTATAGTGTTTATCCCATTTCTAGGATCTCATTTGATTTTCTAGACTCGAACCCCAAAATAGTGTTTTTGTCCCAATTAATCCGCCTCACAGGGTGTGAATTATAATTGACACGGCTCAGGTTCGCAGGTTGATTTATGATGTCTGAACGTGAAATAAAACATCATAATCTAGAATGTCATGTTTTATTATAATTGGCTCAATTTTACACGACATCATATGTGAATTAGATTAAAAAACAAATTCTGTATTGTTAGATAGTAAGTCGAGGTGATTAATAATTTTTAAAATTTATGTGTGGTGTTTAGTGACCGTTAATTAATAATTATTTGGAGATCGCTAGATGCTGTCTGGTGAAGGTTCCAGATAAACTTTTTTTTATCGAGCCAACGTTTCGATCTTTATTGAGATCATCTTCAGGGCTCAAATTGTTTGTTTTCCGTGTAGGAAGATGTGCTCAATAAAGACCGAAACGTTAGCTTGAAAAAGAAAATGCTTTTCTAAAACCTAGGTCACGCCAGACCGCATCTCACGATATACAAATAATCTTTAATAGTTTTTTGTTATATGTTCAAAACTATCCAAATTAATAAAACAATTTACCGAAATTCTATCATAAATATAGATGCATACAATTTCCAACATCTTTGAAGTTTTTTAATTTTAGCTTCCTGCTAAATTTGTTGATGGTTGTTAGTAGATTTTTTTTATTGTTGTCATTTATTACATAGACTCATATCTACCCATGGATGTACATATGCACATACATGTATGCACAGAGATGAGTCTATTTTCGCAGTCCACCGATATATAATGGCCGACTGACCACCGAGGTTGGACTGTAGGTGCTGTCAACACGCGGGTAGTGCCTAGAACCAAACCCATTTACACCTACATTTATTTTTACCTACACATTATTACCTATTTACATACCTTACAATTAATTACGGTTTTTAGTTGAGATGAAAAAAAGATAATGGCACGAGAGGGATTCGAACCCACGACCTTCGGCTTGATACGCCGCTGCTCTACCACCTGACCTATCCTTACCTCGATCCAAAATGGGGAGTTGATGTCCGAGTGGAGCTCAGGTGGTAGAGCAGCGGCGTATCTAGCCGAAGGTCGTGGGTTCTAATCCCTCTCGTACCATTAACTTTTTTTCATCCCAACTAAAAACCGTAATTAATTGTCATATATTAATTGGTCGAGCGGACCACGACAGTGAATAATATTTACATGCCATTCACTCCATTAGGGTGGTGGACATCTTGATATTCCTCGACCACCCTTTACATCATATACCTGACCTAATTGAGCGCTGATGAGGCACACAATATTCCACCATCAACTCTCTCACGTTACATATTCACGCTAATAAATACATACACTCCTTATTCTAGGGACATAAAACTGTCATTGCTACGTACAATAAAACAACCGTATTCCCTCTAAACATCGGAACAGGGGACCCAGATACGCGCAGACGAGCTCAAACACATTTCTCATACCGGGTGGCATACCTAGAAGTTATTCGTATGGAGCCAAGGAATTGCACCCCTTAATCCTATTTTACCAATTGGTAAGTATGTCAGGCTCGAATGCAGGGCCGATGGATTCGAACCCAGGACCTTTACCTTACAGTGATGAGCGCCGTGTCAAAGATTAAACCTTGCGGCCACCGACGCCCCCCAACTCAACTGAAATTATTTACCCACTACAGCTTTGAATGCATATTCTATATCATATATATATTCTATATGCTATCACACTTTAACAATTTTTAACATGGAATATTAAATAATCAATTTGAGTAACAATAATTTTAATTTAAGAATATTAAATAAATATTATCAACAATGGTGCCAACTTTAAACTCCATGTTGAAGATATAAGATTCTAAAATATAGATTTTAGATTGGCGCCAAAAGAATCAGTGTTGCCAGTACATCAGAGGAAACATTGAAGGAAAAACACTAAACCTACGCTAAAATAATGGGATTAGTTAAGGTTTAACAAATTGCATAAATTTTATGTTGCCCTGAGGCTAAGAAAGTGTTAAACAATTCGTTGCAAAATAAGTAGCTATATTTATTTTAATCTAAACCTGGACGGCAACTATATTTTTTTTATTGGATCAAATCTCTTACCATTCTAGGTTTTTAATTGACCTTTCTATTGGGCCGTTAAAGCAGAAAAAAGTTAATAGTTGGCTATCGCGATAGAAAAGAAGAGGCGATTATTTCTAGCTTTATAGTGGCTAGTTTTTATTGGTATGGGAAATGTGTTCACGCCGACACCTAATCCGAGGTAAATAAAAACCCATAGAGGTCAGTATATAATTATAAATGTCAGAAAAACTGTGTAGCGATGGAGTGCAGAAGATATCGGAGTTGAGATAAGATTTTTTCTTCACAATCGCTGTTTCTTTTTCCAGGATTGCAACACTTACTCGCGATTGCGTTTCCCACAGTGATTCGTATGATATGGCCTGGTAATGATGAATTATTTTTATATAAAGGAAATATTTTTCTAGTTTAGACATCCTACCTCATCCTAAAATCTACCTGACGAACTGATGCTTCCTAATAATCCAAGGAGTCATTTTCTACATACATTTTAACCGGTGTCTCCTAGGGAATCACGCTAGGCTCTTTTCCTTTACTCCTTAATAACTGATTATCTCGCATTTCATTCCAACGCCTTTCACATTTACCCTTTTTATTATATATGTTTTGTTTTATGTTTGTTTCCTATCCTTTCAACAACATTGATTTTGTTACGTCCGTTAGGACCATATTTGTTTAATAAAACCCTCGATTGGGAAACGCAAATAATATAAAAACCAAATAAACCCGTAGTTTTCACTCTCAATTCAAACATTCTCCTGCCTGCCTATTTATACTCCAGGGAACAAATTTACTGCTGATATTTAGAAAATATTATTAAGTTTGAAATTAAAGATGAGCTCGTTTGAAATTGAAAAGGGTTAACACTGACTAAAGAATTGTTAATTTGAATTTGAAGAGTGTTAATTTGAACTGAAAGATTTTTAATGTGAATAATTAGAAATTAAAATTGGTAAATTGGACGGAAAGAAGTTATGTAAGACGTTAACTGATTTGAACTGCACGCGTGGGAGGATCCCATCCTCGTCGCCAGTTTGTTACTGTTTGGGATAAGATCCCGAACTTGATCGGATAAAAAATCCTTGAAGGTAAAATTTAAGACACGTGGTAACCAACAACAACTTTATTCGGGGGGGGGGGGACCATACAGGGTTACAATAAAAACTTCCTACTATCGATTTAACTTTATATCGATTTCCCTCGGTTTGTCTACAATATACAACATTTTTCTAATTGTCTTATGGTGTAGCTTAGATAATAAACTTCTTAGTAGACCCACTCTATTTTATATTGTTTCTCCATTAGATACATTCACCTGCATTTTGTACGAAGTGACTGCAAGTGGAAATGTCTAGGACGTTACACATCCTTGTGGCAGCGGGCTTAAGTATATTTACCATATTTGTTGATTTGGCCAAGAGAAATAAGAACAGTGGTGAAAATTGAACTAAAAACCACTTGCAGAAAGAATACGTTAATAAAAAAAAGGAAATTTTATATATTATAAATTATAAATCATAAGTCATTGACTACATATGTACAACAGGTATGTTTGATATACAACACATTCCTTTAATATTAGCCAATTTCATAAATAAGTTAATAAATAATTACTAATCATTGAATAGACTAGGACAATACATAGTCTGACATTTACTAATTTGGTAAATAAATACATATATAAACAGTAAATTTAATAATTTACTAAATAATTTAATAAATAGTATCATTGTGAATGAATATGCAAAGCAGTCATACTAAAATGTGTTTGATCCTCCTGTGTTTCCAATTTTTGTTGAGGTTATGGTTTCCTACATTCTTTAATGTCGTATTTGTGCTCCCAGCGCTACGTTCATAAAAGGAACTATTGATCCTTTCGATATAATCCTTGATTGATGGATTGTTTAAAATTTCGTGCGTGTAGTTTATACGAATAGTTCTTTTAGAGGATGTAATTAACCGTAAAAAATTATTTTGAATTGTTTGCGGGCACTTTATGTTGGTGTTACTGACAGGCATGTCCAGCATCGGACTGACAATGGTTTAATATACAATGAGTTTATTTTGGGATTCATCCCTTAAGGGAACAGAGTCATGATAACAGACTTCCCGTTATCAACCTTTTTACTAGTGTCCGTACCAAATTAAGTTTGCTATCGAAATGTAAACCAAGGTGTTGAACACTATTGCGCCAAGGAACATTTGAGTCACCGATTCTTATAAATGTGTAGGATGTCGTTTTGTGAATAGAATTTCCTCAGTTTTTGTTGTGTTTAGCCTGAGTTCACTCACTCTAGTAGACAACATTAGCATTATTTAAAAAAAAAAAGTAGTATTCTTTTCAATCAATTAATCTTTACTTAAGGTTTTGGTTGGTTTCCAGAAACAAGCAAGCTGGTGGGAACTAATCACACTGGGCATAACAACAATAATAAATAATTCTTTTTATGTAAAGTCTTGGTTGAGATAAAAAAAAAAGTTAGTGCCACAAGCGGGATTCGAACCCACGACCTTCGACTTAATACGCAGCTGCTCTACCACTTCGATCCACTCGGGCACAAACTCTCCATCTCAACTACACCTTTTGAATTTTCCCTCCTTTTTGGAATGTTTCAAATGCCGTTTAATTTATTTGATTCTCGGCGACAAATGAAACGGAGAGCTTTAGTGAAGGTATTTTTCATTTTAACTTATTAAATTCACTAGTTTTCGTGGTCCGCTTGACCAATTCGTATCTTTCAATTAATTACAGTTTTTAGTCGAGATAAAAGGATTAATTGTAATTCATTGTCATATCTTCTACTATGTGCCCATATATGATTTATTTAAAAAATCGAAGATGAACGGGAATTTTACTTTAGAAGCTTATATTCATTCAGTCCATCTCTTCACATTTTTAAATCTTTCTAGGCTTTGAGTAAAAAGTTAACTGAAAGTTAAATAAAGATAAAAGATTAATTTGGAAATTAAAAAAATTAAGTTCACGTTAAAGTGGTTAATTTGAAGTTAAAAACGGTTAATTTGAAATTAAAATGACTAAATTAAATGTTAAAAACTATTTGGACTAAAAAAACTTAATTTGAAGGTAAACATTTTAATTATTCAAATATCGTGAGATGCGGTCTGGTGTGATGTAGGTATCAGAAAAACATTTTCTTTATCGTGCCAACGTTTCGATCTTTTATTGAGATCATCTTCAGGGCCTGGGATTTACAAACATAATTTACATTTAGAAAATACATATAGAATATGGAATTTATACAATGCAAAAATTATATTTTGTATTCTATCAAAGTATTTCTACTCACTCAAAGTGTTTGTCTTCTGTGTAATTGTGCCATGTCGTGTTGAGAGTGCCAGTGAGATTTTACTGTTTCATGTTTATGTATGTTTGATTTTGAAGTGGTGGGGAAGGAAGTGGGTATAGAAAAGACAATTTTGTATAGGTCGTCGGCTTCTTTGAGGTGAAAAGAGCCGACAAAGGGAAACAATGTGTTGGTAATGTTTTGGCCACTTTATTCTTTCAGGATTATATAGAAAGGGATAAATGGGAAAAGGAAAATTAGATTGTTGGTCAATTAGACTATGCGAAAAATATTTGATGTGTGGAATGTAATGTGATGATATATGTATGTTATCTGTATTGAATTTGATTAATGATGTTGGCGTAGCTCCGACTGAGTTTGCATGTATCTGTTCTGTAATTGATACTGTGTTTATCCTTGTTGATGTAAACCATTTCTAAAAAATAACGTTTAAATTTGTTTCGTTCTGTATGTAGTATTTTTGGATTGTTGAAGTCAAAATTGTGTTGTTGTTCAAAGTGGTGGGTAGCGAGTGTTGTAGGATTTTGTTTGAGTTTTTTGCAATCGTAGATATGTTGTTTTACTCTCCTGTCCAGATATTGGGATGTTAGACCAATGTACGTAGCTGGACAGTTTAAACAGTTGACGTAAACATTTTAATTTAAGTACTAAAAAATATTAATTTGATACAAAGAATAGTTAATTTGTAATTAATATTTGGCATTAGAAAAGGTTAACTTAAAATTAAAAACCTTTAATTTGAAATGGATTTGAAGATCCTTTTAAGGGATTTTTTTTATTATAGTCAGGGAACGAGATTGAAGATTTTTCAAATCTGAATAGTTTATTTTGTCTTATTTGGACTTCTTTTTTTAAAATAAAACGTCTGTCCAGAGTACAGTCCTGAAATTGCCAGAGGATCGTTTTAAAATGCGGTTGACCCGAGGAGACTTTTGAAAATCCTTGAGAGCCCGTCAGACTGGAGTGATCCGAAAGCCGGAGTACGAAGAGGTCGTGGCTTATCTTAGTCCTGACTACAATGATCGATTTCCCAACACAGTCTCACGGTTCATGTCAGATGTATAAACAAACAGTAAAGGTCAACTCGGACGAATGGAAACGGCGTAGACACCTGGACGTCGAAGCCTTCTACACATACCATCGAAAGATCATCGCGCAATTCAAAACTTCGGCGTCCATCAGACTGCAAAATGCTTCTTAGAACCGACTTTGATACATCAATGCCAAGCAGCTGATTTCTGTTTAAAGAAGAATCATAAGGATTTACAAAATATTGTCTATTTATCTTTTCCCACATGTCATAAAGAAAAACAAGTCTTCTGCAGGGGAAACTTGTTCGAAAAGCCGTCTACACTTCCGTACCCCAAATTTAGAAATATATCCTTCTTAAAATGTATCGGAAAATATATTTATATACGAAAGGGAGGAATTAATACAAATATGCGTTTACTGAACCCTTATGGTTTGCGAAAGAGTTGTGTCATGTAGTTCGGAGGTGATCGTGGGGGAAGAAATTGGTCAAATTACCTCGTCTTCCTAGTAAACATTCGGCAATACTAATGTTACGCGATTTGGTCTGGTGTTGCGTGATGACCCACCCAGGTTTCACTAACTCACGAGGTGTGGCTAGATGAGTGATTGAGGATCGCGTGAGCCCGACTTCCTCGGCTGCTAGTTAGCATGGGGTCGTGCTGAGAGGAGACCGTCCGACCCGGCGGTTCTCCCCTTTTTCCCTTTTTTCATCGTAATTTAATCAATTTGGTGCATGTTAATAATATCCGGGTGACGAAATCGATATATCCGTTGGAGAGCTGGAGTCGGGTTTATGTAAACTGAAGCAGGCTCGATTAAATCTGGATCTGTACTAAAGTGAACCAAGAAGAAGAACAACCCTAAGTACGAAACGTAAGAAACCCTTGTTCGTTCGGATTGGAAAAAGAAAAACTTTTGTACTGTTGTAATATTTCCCGATTCCAAACAAGTCAGATTATTTTTCCACATGATAAATGTCAGCTCAATGAAAAGTCATATTTTTAACCGCCAGGTTGGGGTGTATGGCACCACAGAAATACCCTTAATAACCTATCCGGCCATATAACCATAAAACATAAAATTGGAAAGTAAGCATTGTTCAATAATTAATATTTTTTCATCAAACTTTGAATGTAGTAAATCGTAAGTTCAGGCTGGAAACACTACTGACTTCCAGAGAGAGTGATATACAGGGTTAGTGCCTTCCACTATACTTTTTGGAAAAAACTGAGCACGTAAATTTTCTTAAACTATTTTCGCTAAGTTTCATTTGAGCCAAATGTTTTTGTTCTGTAGATGTTTAGACCCTCTATTACTTCAAACTAGCCTGCAAAATGTTTAATTTTAAATTTGCCACGTTTAATATTCAATGAACATTTTATTAAATTTTAACTTAACCCTTCTTAATTTTAAATTAATGATTGTTTATTGCAATAAAAAATCTTAAAAGCCACATGAAAATTAATAATTTATAACATTATTCAATTTTTATTTAAAGTCACCCGTAAGAAGTCTGTCAATGTTAAAAAACAATAAAATATCAAGAACAGTTAAGATCCAGATAAAATAAAAGTTTAGCAATTACAATTTTTTTCTATCAATTTAACATTTTGCAAATTTCAATTTGACACATTTTAACTTCAAATTGACTCCTTTTAATTTCAAATTAAACCGTTGTTTTGCAAAGCTCATAACTCTTAAGAGTCGGAGTACAACAAGCGTCCGTGTTGGGTCCGACGTTTTTTCATACACGAATACTATTCGTTAAATTAACTCTTTTCAACTTTCAAGTTACCCTATTTTAATTGCAAGTTAGCCTTTTTAATTTTAAATTTACCTTTGTTACTTTTAACATAATCCTTTTAACATCAAATTATCCCTTTTTAATTTCAAAATACACCGTTGTT
>CM077100.1:18712934-18732645 GCA_039619505.1 Cimex hemipterus
CTTTCTCTTTCTCTTTCTCTTTCTCTTTCTCTTTCTCTTTCTCTTTCCCTTCTCTTTCTCTTTCCCTTTTCTTTCTCTTTCCCTTCTCTTTCTCTTCCTCTTTTCTTTTTCTTCCTATTCCTCTTTCTCTTTCTCTATCTGTCTGTCTTTTTCTCGCTCTCTCTATTTCGTTCTTTCTTCTTTCTCTGTCTGTCTGTCACTCTCTCTATCTCTCACTCACTCTCTCTCTCTTTCTTTCACTGTCTCTCTGTTTCTATCTCGCTCGCTCTTTCAATCTTTCTCTGTCAGTCTCTCTCATTCCCTCGCGCCCTTTATTTCCGTTTTTATCTCTCCCAATTTAGATTTTTAAATTTGCCTGGGTATCTTTTTTCTCGTTGCGTTCAACCTCACCTTTTCTATTTATCACTCGATTTAACATCCTTTTATTCTTTGGTGCAGTCTGATTTTCTCTGTCTCCTTCTCGCTTCCTCTCCTTAACTTCACTTTCTCTTTCTCACTCTCTATTTATCGATCTATCTCTTATTGTCATTCTCGTAAATCTACTGTTTCATTTTTCTTCATTACTTTTTGATTCGTTCTTTTTTTCACATATCTACTGATTATCTCTTTCGCGCTTTCTTTCTTTGTCACTCTGGTATTTTATGATTCTTTGTTCGCTCCCTCCTTTTTGTGCTTTCTGATTACAAATTAACATTAATTAATTTCTTCGATACTTATTTTTAAAATTAGCAGGTCCGTTTAGGTCCAGGAACACTCTTAAGTCTGGAGGCGACTTAACATTCGACGGCTAAGAAAATTTAGGAGTTCATCGAAGTTCATCACATCATCTATACTTATATTTTTTACGTGTGTAGTGAATAAAGCATCGTCGTGTTTAACTTTCATTCCGCAACAACAGGTGAAATGTTAAATATTCCCGCATTACTACTGATGACTAATACGTAAAGAGAAACCGCACACTGGCATTGAAAGTTGAGGTTTAGAGGGGCAATCAAAATGCAATATCCATTCAAATTATGAACGCCACAATAATACGGACCTGCGACCATTATGTCTACTTAAAAATTACGCCATTTATTAATCAATTTTATTTTTCAAAACGCCAATACAGGCATCGTGCCTGAGGTTTTCCGCCGGGCCTAAAGGAAATCCTCCGAAATCAACCCAAAAAAGAAATTGAGTACATTACAACTACCTACGACGCATTATTTTGCACAACCTATTTCTCAATACAGTGGAAACTATCATTTTTATTAACTCCAATAACAAAACGCACACAAATCCCCTGTGTCCCATAGTTTTAAAGACAAATAAAACTAATTTCCATTTTCGATTCTGAAAACTTAATTGCCAAGCAACAGTTTGGATTCCGATCCCTCTATTATAATTTTCAGCGGTGCTTCAGAGTATTCGGCACGATATCCTGAACGTTACGGAAATATACGACCGAGTGTCGCACTCCGGCCTGCGTTAGTTAAAACGTATTCCCACACACAACTCATCCTGCAACCCTTTTTTTCGGATAGATGATTTAAAATGTGAATTGGCACCGATTTTTCACCCATCACCCCAATCAAAGCTGGCGTTCCGCAAGGACATATGCTAAACCTAATGCTCTACACCATCTCCACTGCTAACATACCTACATGTCCAAACACGCTATTCACGAAGACACCGCAATCTACGCACTCCAAACTTGCCCTAGTCATAGAAGAAATCCAAAACATGTGAACCTCGTTAACGAATGTTGCATTTGGTGGTGGATCAAGTTGAAGAGCAAAAAAGCCAACAACGTTTACTCTCAGACGTCAGACCTGCATTCTATCAATGCACATGAACAACACGGTAATTCTTTCATTCAACCAAATCCGCGACCGTGATAGTCGATTAGATGGAGCCTTAACTGGAACGCAATATGGATGACCAAAGATATGGCCGACTCAGACACCTTCTAAGAGCAAAATCAACATAACAAATACATATCATCAATATCATCATCATACATAACAAACTAACCACTTACAAAACAATCGTAAGACCGATTTGGACTTACGAAGTCAAACTGGGAGGCTCGGCCAAATCCTGCAAAACCAATCGAATGCAATCCGTTCAATCCGACCTTATATACTACGCAGGGCGGGCGACCAGGACTCGAGGGGTTAAAAGCCTGGGTAGGCCCGTACCCCATTCCTCAACAATCTCTTCTACGTCACTAATCATATGATCCCATCCGTGATGGATTTGATGGGAACACGCTTCCCCAATTTTCACTCTAAACTATCCCTCCGTGCTATTCACTAGTCTAACTCTTTCCTCAACGCACCACACATAAAACTCCAAGACATGCAAAACGACAATGGCCTCTTGACCCCCTATATTCATTTTTCTCAACAACAAGCTAAAGCGCATCCTTCCAAATATGCTCTTCCTAATCATTCGTTCCTACCTAACCGAACGATTTTTCAAAGTCCGCAAAGGATCGGCGTACTCCGACTACTGTCATCAGGGAGCGGGTGTAACTCAGGGCAGCGTATTTGGAGCGATCCTTTATCTCTCCTTAATCGCAGATATCCCAGCATCAGTCTCCACTATCCAAGCATCTTTTATCTTCGAGATAGCTGTGCTACCCTTTGATCCTGTTCCCACAATTGCTTCAGAGGTGCTCCAGGCACATGTCCTGCAAATAGCCGAATGGAGAAAACGCTGGCGTATTAATGAAAGCAAAAGCAACCATACATCGCCCTTAAAGCAAAACCCTCATACAATATTCTTCAATGATAATCCCATCCCAGAACAGACTGCGTCCGCTACCTTGGATTCGGTCTAATTTACAGAATACCGCAAATCTAACGTTTCAACACAAAACAAACTGACAATCTACAGCCAAGCTAGAACTGCAAGTCACCGCTAAAGAAGCCAACATATAAAAAATACTATCCTTCCAATTCTAATTTTAAATTACATACAATATCCCAAAAATTTGTTCATATTCCGTAATAAACTGTCCTCGCAATCCAACCAATTAGCCAGATCCGTGTCCCAACACCCTGTCAAGAGGTTGATCACTTCTGAATCCACACGAAACCATGGACAATCAGTTGGAGCCTTCCTGGTAGAACCTTTTAGATTTTTCGAGACAATTGGTTTACACATAAAAATCCTTGTACCAGTGATAGTCCTCAGAACATAGTCTGTCTCTGTCTGGGGTGTAGTTTACTACATCTGCAATTACTTCACAATGACCTCCACATCCCTCTCGTGCGGAAAATGACCCCCGCAACTTTTTCCACATTCCGCAATAAACTCTCCTTTCACCTCCCATCCAGTTTCCCAATCCTTATCCAATAGAAACTACCCTTATAACCCCACAAGACGTCTGAAAATGAGATGGCCTCCCGACCCACTGAACGTGGATTTGTCCTCGCTTATAGATGGGAGAACAACAATAGTCTTTCACTCCCCTCATGACGTTTGATCTACGATTACAGATTGTAATAAATATATCGAATGAAAGAAAAAAAAAAAATAGAAAATTAGCAATGGCGGTAGGGAGAACTTTTCGGGTGTAGCTGATGTTAATGTTTACTTTAGTACATTGCTGTCCACACCGGGATGACTTATGATCGGAAATTATGGACGAAATAGAATGTAAACATAGAAATTTTTATTATAATAATTAAATATGGCTTAAGACAGGAGAATTTGCATTTTTTCCGCTTATGCAAATGTGACACTGGAAATTAAATACAGCAATTTATGGATATTCTAAACAGCAATTTGAATTAATTTAAAATATGTTTAAAGGGAAGATTGAATAGGCAAAATGTCATTCTATGAACGTTTTGAAGCAAATAGGATCTAATTATGACTTGGTAATCTGAATAATAGCATTTTGTGAGAATTATGAACAAACAGTTTTGTAAGAATGGCATTAAAGAGAAATCCATTATGTCTAGTGGTTTGATTGACGAAATTACTTCTTTCGATTAATTATTATTTATGTAAAGTCTTATGTTCAAGTCACGACCGGGAAACCAACTTTTTCCTTTCAACCAAGGCGTTACATAAAAAAAACGAATAATCGATTGAATAAAGATAAATTTTATATTTTAAGAAAAACAGTTCGAAAATGTTTTTGATTCAATAGGATCCAGTTTAGACGGTCCCGGCCGTATGACCTGTACATGTGGGAAAGTAATAGAAATTGTGTCAGCAACATTAATCCGTGAGAGATTACACGTCTCGAAGAGTAAGAAAAAAAAACCTCCATAACACACACGATCCGACAGGATCTTAGTCGTGAATCGTGTTCTTGGTAAATCATACGGAAATATAGAGAAATTGATGATCATACGTCAGGGAAAGCAACGTCTCGAAAGGGGCATTTTTGTGAGGGAAATGTATTTCTATTCGATTCCAACTTATCTTTGGCCATCTTAAGAAAAAGGTTGCTTTGCATTTTGCAATCAGGGTAGATCTCCTTCACAGACACGATTTATTAAGACGGAATAAAAAAAAAAAGTAATCATACTATTCATTGTCATGAAAAAACATTTATTAGAGTATAGAAATGTATTTATTAATAACTATGAATTTTTAGCAAATATTTAAGTTGTTTATATCTTTGTTTTTTTGTCCACAGGTAAACAAATATTCATTTGGCTACATGCCACATTTTCAACATATTCATGTATAATGTATTGTATGTAACGAAATATATATTATATTTGCTCTCTCTCTCTCTCTCTCTCTCTCTCTCTCTCTCTCTCTCATTCTATCTACAATTATTGTACTAAATTTTGGAAATGTTGGATTGATTTTTTTATCTTATTTTGTAGGAATCATGCACTTTCTTATTCCCTTACCCACACTTTTTTTCATACGTTCTTATTTTTCTCAGTGCCTCTTTTTCTTTTTCTATTTATATTTTTCTTTCAAGTACGCTCTGATTCTTTCTCACTCTTTCTCATTCATATTCTCTTTCTTCCTCTTTTTCTTGTTTTTTTTTCTCTCTCTCTCATTCTGTCTATAATTATTGTACTAAATTTTGTAAATGTTGGATTGATTTTTTTTATCTTACCTTTTGTAGGAATCATGCACTTTCTTATTCCCTCACTCACACTTTTTTTCATACGTTCTTATTTCTCTCAGTGCCTCTTTTTCTTTTTCTATTTATATTTGTCTTTCAAGTACGCTCTGATTCTCTCTCACTCTTTCTCATTCATATTCTCTTTCTTCCTCTTTTTCTTGTTTTTTTTTCTCTCTCTCTCATTCTATCTACAATTATTGTACTAAATTTTGTAAATGTTGGATTGATTTTTTTATCTTACCTTTTGTAGGAATCATGCACTTTCTTATTCCCTCACTCACACTTTTTTTCATACGTTCTTATTTCTCTCAGTGCCTCTTTTTCTTTTTCTATTCATATTTTTCTTTCAAGTACGCTCTGATTCTCTCTCTCTCTCTCTCTCTCTATCTATCTATCTATTTATCTATCTATCTGCCTGTCTGACTGCCTGAGAAACTCTGAATTGCGTTTTATGTTTTTTTCATAGTTTTTTGTTCCTCTCTCATACATTAAGTATATTCCTATTTTCTGCGTCCTTTAAACTTTATTTGCCCTTTTGGGAACCTCTCTTTCTCTGCCTACCTATCTCTCTCTCTCTCTCTCTCTCTCTCTCTCACTCTCTCTCACTCTCTCTCTCTCCCCTTCCAATTGTCAGAAAAACTCTGGACTGTCTTTTATGTTTTTTTAGCCGTTTGTCCGTCTTATTCATGATTATTTAACCATCTTTGTTATAGTCTGTCTAATGTAAAGTTTTTTGAACCATTTTTGATGCTTTCTTTCTCTAACTAATCTTACTCTCTTTTTCTCGCCCACTGACTTTGTTTTATGCTGTCGTATTGAAGTATGCAAATCATGAAGCTCTTTTTCACTGGGAGACGGCGAACTAGGCAGATACAGACAAGGTGGGCGAGAGCGCGCGCGCGCGTGTGTGCGTGGAGATGAAATGCAAGTGAAAGGAAGAAAAGAACGAAAATTAAGGGCAGAAAGAAAAAACAAATAGAATTATAAAAAGGAAGAAGGCAACAAGAAGAAGAAAGGAGGAGACTATGCAGGAAAGTGTACGACAATAAAACAACTATAAAACCAACAACAAAATAAATATTATTAATCATTGCAGGCAGATTTCACGGCCTAAATTCGAAAATATTTGATATATTTTATTTATGACTGTTTTATTCAACGATGTTGGGTCGTGGGATGTGCAGTCATACAGAGAACATGCGTAATGCTCGATTCTTTGAGTCAATTATTCATCTTTTCTTCTCAAACCGAATTGAGCACTACGCTTGTTTTCTGTATGACTGCACATCCCGCAACACAACATTTTCGTTTATGGCCAAAGTAAGTAGTTAATGTTTAAAATTGGAAAATGTCAAATAGTGAAAAGAAAACACTTCGCGAGATGAACATGAAATAACTCATTTAACGCGTCCCATCATTTGCATAATGGTTGGATTATGATTAGTAATACAGGAAAAGGTTCTTAAACGTACCATAAGAAATCTGAATCCGAACAAGGCCGCTGTTAGTCATCTTTAATTGCCTCATTTCACCTCTAAAAAAGAACCGGGTTATTAATAAACAGAGAGGTTTACGAAATAAAGCCCAACGTTCACTAAGTGCTTCAGCGAGCTAGATTGATATGTAAATATTTGGGATTGCTTA
The DNA here is from genome assembly GCA_039619505.1 of Cimex hemipterus. NCBI lineage: Eukaryota > Metazoa > Arthropoda > Insecta > Hemiptera > Cimicidae > Cimex > Cimex hemipterus. Next base: position 18,719,668 of record CM077100.1, read on the forward strand.
AAAAAAAAAAAGATTTGTCAGATATAACGGATTATTTCACGGATATTTTAAAAGGCATTGTTTCAATTATTCAATTTATCACAACCTTCAGCCCTCTTACGTAAATATTTAAAAGAACCTGTGTTAAAATGATTGCGTTCATATTATAATTTCTCATCGAGATAACTCAGCCCCTTTTCAACGGCCACGCTCAACATTCTCATTTCAATAAATAATGATTTATGAAATATTGTATTATCGGATTAAACATATGAGGTTGTCCTAGTTACGCTCTTCCAAGGATAAACATATCAGAGTGTGCGTCATACGTTAGGCGTAAGAGGAAATTAAAAGTTGAGAATATGATAAGAAATTATGGTTGTTCAGTTTTTAAACGCTAAAACAAGTTATGCAATTGTTTATCAATTCACACCATCATTAAAATTGTCAGAATTTGAAACGGTACATTTTAAGCTAGATTTTTTTAACGGGGGTTCGCGACAGCAGAGGTCTTATCTGAATTTGAAAAAAAAAACACTTATAAGCATGCCGGGTTCGAATGCAGGGCGGCTGGATTCGAACCCAGGACCTTTACCTTACAGTGATGAGAGCCGTGTCAACATCTAAACCGCTGCGGCCACCGAAGCCCCCTTTGAACTAGACTACTTTTACGTTTTTCGAAAATTTGACAAAAACAATTTAAAAACCCGGTTTAGAAAAATAATATTGATCTATTATTTTTCTCGACAACTTACGGTGTTCCAGTTAAAATTGGGCAAATCCTGCCGATTACGTTCAAGTTCAAAGTTTCAGCCGTAAAATTTTACTACAAAAATACAAAGAATTTTACAAATTTTAATTTAATTTTACAAAAATACAATTAAAAATTTTACAATTTACGTTATTTAGGTAACAAAAGACGATAATAAAATTTAATAAACTTTCTCTTTCTCTCTGCCCTAGATTTATCTTTTTTTTTCTCTTGCAATCATTACATTTCCTCTCATCTTCCATGACACCAATATATTTGACTATGTATCTCACTCATCCATATATTTTGTTTTTTATTCCCCCAGACTCTTTGCTCTCTCCCCCCTTTCTTTCAACCAACATCTACTTCCTATGTATATTTCAGTCACTCTTTCTCTCTTTACATATCTTTCTTCTTCTATCCCTCGCACTCTCTATCACTCTCATCCTTTTTATATTTCCGCCCATCTTTCCATCTAAGTTTTTTATTTAGAAATCGTGAGATGCGGCCTGGTGTGAAGTAGGTTTTAGAAAAGCATTTTCTTTATCGTGCCAACGTTTCGATCTTTATTGCGATCATCTTCAGGGCTCAATAAATGTCGAAACGTTGGAACGGCAAAGAAAACGTTTTCTGAAACCTACATCACACCAGGCCTCATCTCACGATTTCTAAATAAATATCGATTAACGGTCACTAATTACCACACATTTCTATCTGAGTTTTACTCTTTCTTTCTGTGTATTTTTCCCTTTCTATGCCTCACTCTCTTTTGTCAAACTCCAAACTCAGCGCACACACTCTCTCTTTCGCAAATAGTAAAATATAAAATAAGGGGCGTCGGTGGCCGCAAGGTTTACTCTTAGACGCGGCGCTCATCACTATAAGGTAGAGGTCCCGGGTTCGAATCCAGCGGCCCTACATTCGAACCCGACATACTTACAAATGGGCTTTTCTTAAAAAAACCCGGCTCCCTGAGAGTTTATATGACAGTAAAGGAAATAATAACAGCCACATAAGAAAAATGTACAGTGTCCATGTACATCAACTTAATTACGAACAAAGCCCAACTCATGCGCCATATGTATAGACCATTCGAAACTAAATGTCTAATGAAGTATGACAATACATTACTTTCAGAATTCGGGAAGTTTAATAAATATTGGGTTGTCCGGAAAATAATGCAGGATTTTGGTATTAAACAAAAAAAAAAGAAACTAGTTACTTTAAAGCAATGTTCTTTAATCAAAATAATTTCCCATACTCTCAATACATTTCTCCCAACGTGTTGGTAACTTATTAATTCCGTCTGAGTAGAATTCAGAATTTTTAGAATTGATAAAGTCAATAAATGCATTTTCCAGTTCCGTTTGATTTTTGAATATTATGTGTTGTAAGTAGTGGTCCAGGTGTCAAAAAATGGTAGTCAGTAGGCGAGAGGTCCGGAGAGTAGGGTGGGTGAGGCACAGTTTCATAGCCAAGCTCCAATAATTTTTGTGACGTTACACGTGACACATGTGGTCGAGCGTTGTCATGCAACAAAATGGGCCCTTTCCGATTGACCAAAGAGGGCTTCATTACTGCCAATTTCTGATGCATGGTATTAATTTGGTTACAGTATGATTCAGCATTGATGGTTTCGCCAGGATTTAAGAAGCTGTAGTGTATTAAACCAAATGAAGCCCATCATACCGTAACCATTACCTTTTTTTGATGAGTTGGGGGCTTTGGAAAATGTATTGGAGCTTCTCCTTTGTCGAGCCACTGTCCAGAACGTCTAGTGTTATCGTAGAGAATCCACTTTTCGTCACATGTAACAATTCTGGCCAGAAATGGGTCATTTTTGTTTCGACAAAGAAGTGATGCACAAACATCAAAGCGCCTTGAGGTGGTCAGCGACGGTCGTTTTACTGACTTTGAGTTGCTCTGCAAGTTCTCGAACAGTTGTTTTGGGGTTTTCTTCCACCACTGATCGCAGAACATCATCATTAAGAGAGGAAGGCCTTCCACGACCTTCTTCATCTTCAAGGCTGAAATCTCCCTCCCGAAATTTTTTAAACCACCTTTGCACAGTGCACTCATTAACACAACCCTCGCCCCAGACTTGGTTAATGTTTCTAGCCGTTTGGGCTCCGCTTCGGCCGAGTTTAAACTCGTAAAAGAAAATCGTACGAAATTCTCGCTTTGACATTATAAGGATGACTGAATTATTTCCAAGTAGCGGAATGCTACAGAGGTAAACAAACAATATCATTTGGAAGAGGATTAATAAGTGTTGACATTCATACAAATGAGTAATCCTGTAAACGTAAACAGAATATTTTATATACAATAGATTTTTTTTAATGAAAACTTAAAATCCTGCATTATTTTCCGGACAACCCAATACATAAACCCAACTTATGCTCCGTAACTAAGGAACCTTTGAAATAAGACGCCTAATAATCTTGGAATGGCATCCCTTCCTGACTTTTAGAGGCTTATTTACCAACTTAACTTAACTATGCTCCGTAACTAAGGAACCTTTGAAATAAGACGCCTAATAATCTTGGAACGGCATCCCTACCAGACGTTTGGAGGCTTACTTAACAACTAAACCGAACCTATGCTCTATACCTATGGAAAGTTGGGAAAAATACGACTAAACAATTATTCAGATATCGTGAGATGCGGTCTGGTGTTGATGTAAGTATCAGAAAAGCGTTTTCTTTATCGTGCCGACGTTTCGATCTTTTATTGAGATCATCTTCAGGGCCTGTGATTTATAAACATTGTTTACATTTAACAAATACATTTAGGACGTGGAAAAAAGTTAATTTATACAATGCAATATATATATATATATATTTTTTTTTATATATTCAACCAAAATATTTCTACTTACCCAAAGTGTTTGCCTTCTCTGAAATTGTGCCATTGTATTATTATTATTATTAGATTATTCTTTCAGTATTATATATAAAGGGATAAATAGGAAAAGGAAAATTAGATTGTTGGACAATTAGACTAAGTGAAAAGTATTTGATGTGTGGAATGTAATGTAATGATATATGTATGTTATGTATATTGAATTTGAGTAATGATATTGGCTTAGCTGCGACTGAGTTTGCATGCTTCTGTGCAATTGATGCTGTGCTTATCCCTGTTGATGTCAACCATTTCTAAAACGTTACGTTGTTTGTTTTGTTCTATGTGTAATATTTTTGGATTTTTGAAGTCAAAATTTTGTTGGTGTTGAAAGTGGTGGGTTGCGAGTGCTGTAGGATTTTTGCTTTGGTTTTTTGCAATCATAGTAAGTTGCTTTACTCTCTTGTCCAGATATTGGGATGTAGGACCAAATGTACGTTGCCGGACAGTTTAAACAGTTGTACTTGTAGATTACGTCAGATTTATTTGTAATTGGTGTGGGGTCTTTAATTTTGGAAAAAAGTGTTTGGATTGTTTTGCAATTAGTGAAAGCTATTTTGAAGTTATAGGACGAGAGAAATTTGTATAATATATGTGATAAGACAAGAATGAATGTTGGTTTGTCCATAGTCGATAGATTTGATGTAGTATTATTAGTAAAAGTGGATGGTGTTAGTGTTGACGGCGCTCATCACTGTAAGGTAAAGGTCCCGGGTTCGAATCCAGCGGCCCTGCATTCGAACCCGACATACTTACAAATGGGCTTTTTGTCAAAAACACCGGCACCCTGAGGGTTTATATGACCTTTGCTGTGGCGAACCCTCGTAAAAAAAAAAAAAAAAAAAAAAAAAAAAAAAACACAACACCTAACTACAAATCAACAAAGCCTATTTCAACAAACATATACCAAAACCAAAAATTTTCGCAAAAACAATCCTGACATATTCATTCTTTCTGCTGATAAGACCAAATAAACAGTATCAATCAGCAGAAAAGAGTACAAGGGAAAAATTGACAAAATTATCACAGACACAAACATATACACCATAATCAAATCGGACCCAACTCCTCTCATTAAACAGACAAACAAAATTCTTCAAGAAACACTTAAAAAAAATATATATATATACATACAAATCACTTCAAAACAACTCGCCATCACCTCCGAAACTATATGGATCTTTAAAAACACATAAACCCGAACACACATTTGTCACACCAGACCGCATCTCACGATATCTGAATAATTATCGATTAACGGTCACTAATCTCTACACATGTCTAAATAATGTTGGAATGGCATTCCTTCCAGAATTAGTGAATCATACCTAATATCTAAACCCAATGTACCTACGGACCGTTGGAAATCAAACATCTAAAGGAATTGAACTTGCGCCATTTCCAGATTTTGGAAGGCTTAAATAATACCTTAAACGGAATCTAGGCGTTGACCATCAACATTCGAAACTAACCTACTAAAGGAACTTGGAAAACCTCACTTTCATAATTTGGAAGTCTCAATAAATCCGTAAACCCAACGTACGCTCTAGACGTATGTAACTCTTCAAACTAGACGACTAAATAATCTTGGAATACCATCACTTCCATACTTGGAGGGGATTAATTAAGACATGAACCCAACGTATCCTTCATACCTTTTGAAACTGTACGATTAAATAAGTTTGGATGTAGTACCATATTTTGGAAGACTTAAATGGTACCTGAAGCAGAACCTAGATGCCATACATATTCATCATTATAAACTGAACTACTAAAGAAAATTGGAAAACATCACTTTCATAATTTGGAAGTCTCAATAAATGCATAAACCCAACGTATGCTCCATACTTATGGAACTCATGAAACTAGACGACGAAATAATCATTGAATGGCATCATACTTGGAGAGGATTAATTGAGGCATGAACCCAACTTATCTTTCATGCCTTTCTACCTTTCGAAACTATACGATTAAATTTAGAAGTACATCACTTCCATACTTTGGAAGACTTAAATAATACCTAAAGCCTAACCTAAACTCCATACATACCAATCTTTCGAAACTAGATGACTGAAGAAATGGGAAAGTGCACCTCTTCAAGACTTTGGGAGGTTTAATTAATAAATAAACCCAACGTATGCTCCATACCTATCTAACTTACCCACACACCGATGTTAATAATTTTTTTTTAAAGATTTATAGAGTCGGGAGGTCCGACGGGTGCATAAAATATTGCAACTATCCGACTTTTGAAAACGAGGTCACTGCATTTTCCTCAAGTCTAATTCGTTTCCCACGCTGATTTAACCGCGAAACGTGAATGGACGAATGGATATTAGGAAAGGACAAGTGGGAGAAGGAAATAACAATAAACCATTTCATTCGTTATAGGCGAGCCGTAACAATGCCGAGTAATAAATATTAACGAGTCGCATTATCGAGTTAAACGATGATCAGTCGCCAATGAGCGCATAAATTGACGGCCAACGTGTCATTCCGAATGGACCCACACAAATTTGATCGTTATCGGAATTCAAAAAATCATGTATTCCGCTCTTGCTCACGCCCAAATTATTAACCGATCATTAGAGACGAGACAAAAAAAAAATTAATTTACCTACATTTGCACCTCAAACTTTCAAAATGTTTTAAAAAGTAGGCTAATAGTAAATCTTCTATAAATGCCAGTCAACTTTTACGGTTTTGAAGTGTTATTAGTTGTTGTTTTTTTTTTCTCTCAAGATGCCAATCTTTTTCACATAAAGTGCACAATGTCAAATCGTGCAGCCTGCCATGATTATGCGGGCATTCCTGTTCCCTCTTATACACTCCTACGTCTTTTTTTGTTGTCGGATATTTGCTATTTTTAATTTGCTTCATGTTTTAGAGGGATTTTTCTATCAAATTTTCATCTTCATAGCCGAAGAAAAAAATTCAACAATTGGTTACCTTATTGAATGAACGTTATTTGTTTGTTGATAATTATATTTCTTAGAAACGTATGCAAACATTTATATTTGAAATTGCATAGAATTAAAATATGTATTGGAATCGTGAAGCATCGTGATATATGCGAGGGATGAACTACCAAACTCATTTAGATGTCTATTTTCGAAAGGTCGATAGGTGTCCGGTGGAGGTGGACGTAACGGTTTAGGCGTTGACACGGCGCCCAGCACTGTAACGCTAAGGTCCTGGGTTCGAATCCAGCGGCTCTGTTCAATCATAGGAACCGGAGAGTTGAGATGACCTCTGCTGTTGCGAATCGTCGTTAGAATAAAATAATAATTTAAAAGAATTAAATATTCCGATGTCTGGAAGTCTATATACGTTCAAACTCCTTTAAACGCCAAATCGTTAGTCATCTAGTTTCGAACGGTATACAACATACGTTTAGTGTTAATTGCGCGTCGTAAAGTCCTGACGTGGTGTACTTCCAAACCTCTCTATTCACCCAGTATAATATTAATAAGCATGAAGTGGGTTTATGTTTGATTTAAGCCTCCCTTGAAGTGATACCATTCCAAACTTCTTCAAAAGGTTCTTTTCTTAAGAACCATAGGCATAGAAAATACGTTAGTTTAGGTCTTAATTGAGGCGAAAGCGATGCACATCCCAGCTTCTTCAGTTGTTTAGTATCGCAAGTTCGATTGGTATTGGAACATACCTCGAGTTTAGGTATTAATTAAGGCTTCCAAAATCTCGAATTGATGTACGTCCAAACATCTTTAGGTATGTACTTTCTAATGATCCATAGCGATGGAGGAGTGTACGTTGAGCTTATGTATTGAATAACCCGTTCAAATCAAATGTGGTATATCAAATCTTATATATATATATATATATATATATATATATATATAGAGAGAGAGAGAGAGAGAGAGTGAGGGTGAGAGTGAGAGAGAGGGAGAGAGAGAGAGAGCGAATGTAAAAACTAATGATTCTGCTTTAAAGTTATTGATCTCTACAAAAACCCGCAAGAAATTACAATGTTTAAAATCAAAATCGTTCATAGTGTTTTTTTAGTCGGCAATTATTGGCCTATTCTACATGTTGTGATAACAAGTCAAATGAACCCAGAGCAATTCTGTCTAGTCGACATGTTAAATTAGGTGAATTTTTCGGCGCCTGTTATCTTTTAGAAACGGTTAAGTAACTGATTAATATTCAGTGTTCACTAACATGCAATAATAAATATAAACTGGTCAATCCATCATTTGAAAGGGAAATTAATATGTTTTGCATAAATAACTACTTATTCTCTTTCTCGGAATTCACTTGAAACTTTCAAATTTGTAAAATCAAGATTTGAAGAAATAAACGTGATTACAAATTAAAGATAGATTATTCCAGATTCTTTTAATTTATGAAAAGTCAATTATTTATTTTTTTATAATTAAGTTGGATCTATGCAAACCAGATATCAACGTAGTATCTGGTTTAAGACAAACAAATCCTGTAGCTTTTTCCGACAAATTAAACTATTTTAACTTTAACTATTAAATTGAATTTTCTTAATTTCAAGTTAACGGGTTTTCGCGTCAAAATAACTTTGAACTATTTATAATGTAACAAAAACGAAATTATGACTAACGTAAACACTTATGTGTATGTATATATCGTTGGTATCTATGTCATTTGCGATTTTCTGAAAACATAAAATAAATAATAACCACGTGAACATTAATTATAAATAAAATGTGTGGTGGTTAGTGACTGTTAGTCTATGATTATTTGGAGGTCGTGAGGTGCGGTCTGGTGTGACGTAGGTTTTAGAAAAATATTTTGTTTATCGAGCACACGTTTCGATCTTTAGTGAGATCATCTTCAGGGCTGCCAGTGGCACTCCCAACACGACACGCAAGACTGGCACAATTTCACGGAAGACAAACACCTCGATCCCTGAAGGTGTTCTCAATGAAGATCGAAACGTTAACATGACTAGTCAGTCACCACATATTTAAGTATTATATAATTGTGCATTTAAAAAGATACAAAAATGATATAAAATGAAATATGAATATAGAGTAGTCACCCTTTAATTGGAAAAATGTGAGAAATTGTGAGTTTTAAACCGCCAATTGTCTGGTATTAAAACTATCAAACAATCATTTGTTTTACATTTAATTTTTTATCATTTTTATTGGTTTATTTTTTATTCATATGATCATCTTGGGGGCAAATTAGTTTATATTTAGTATTTAAAATGCAGGATTTTATCATTACATCGTTACATTTCATACAACCTTCTAGGTTCTTGACTTGAAATAAAAATTTAATTTAAACTTAAAAAGGGATAATTTGTAGTTAAATAAAGTTAATTTTGTACAATAGAAAAAAACTATAGAAGAGTGCTTAACTTCAGCTAGCTGTGTCGCAGATGAGTGGTCACTTTTGACTTTTTTTTATGCCAACGTTTCGACCTTTATTGAGATCATCTTCAGTGCTCAAAGTGTTTGTTTTCCGGGTAGATTTGTCATTTTTGTCTGTCGTGTTGAGAATTCCCAAGTATTTTGTTTTTTATATTCAAAGAAAGTATTTCTGCTCACACTGTGATTGAATGTAAAAAATATTTTTTTTCCATTGTATAAATTCACATTTTTCCAAATCCTACATGTTTTTGTTAAATGTAAACAATGTTTGTAAATCCCAGGCCATGATGATGATCTCAATAAAGATCGAAACGTTGGCACGATAAAGAAAATGTTTTTCTGAAACCTGCTTCACACCAGACTGCATCTCAAAATTTACGAATAATCATATATATATAAATAATAGAATATACAAAATTAAACAAAAAGCTAAAAGATTGTTTTGTTTTTTTAATTTGAGCTTTTTCCGCTGAATATTTTTTTAAGCTATTAATGACATTAATTTGATTAAAGTTATATTAAATAAATTTAAAAATTTTACAAAATGAAAATAACATAAAACAAACAAACAAAAGAAACAGGAAATAAAAGAAATATTTTATGTATAAAAAATCTCGAAACGATAATAGCAAAATGTTTTTCAAATGATCACTTTTTAACTTTTAATTACATTAAATTAATTAAAGTTATATTAAACAAATTTAAAAATGTTCAAAAATGAAGATAAAATAAAGAAACGAACAGAAGAAACAGAAAATAAACGAAATATTTTTACTATAAAAAATCAAATTAAAAAGCAGTAATTTGAAATCTAAAAAAAGATGAAGTTGAATTTAAACAAAAGTTGATTTTACTGGAAATAAATCTGAAACACACAGAAATATTATTTTACGTGCTTATATTTCATACCATCTCATATATTTTTAAATCCTTTAAAAACAGGTTTAATTCGAAATTAAAAAGAGTCAACTTGAAGTTCAAATTTTTTGATGATTTGATGGAAAAAATCGCAAATATCCCGGAATTTTACTTTACTACATCATAAATTTTGAATGCCTTGTAGAAAAGGTTCCTTTCAAATTAAAAAGGGTCAATTGACGTTACAGAGCGTTAATTTGACGTGTAAAAATATTTTTATATATTTCATTTTTATTATTATATTATTTATTATTTTATTATGTATTTTCTATACTTTTATCTGTTCCTGTTTACTTAGAGCATCAGTAGGTCACCTTAGTCTCTCCTTTCAGCAGAATATTCTAATCAGGCCTACTATCATCAAGGTTATGCAGGGTTAAGTAGAAATAACATAAAATCATCATAAACATAGAGAAAACAGTAGAATACTGTCACCCCTCGGTCGACACGCATTGGCGAGTAATGCTAATCAGGGATTGAAATACCGTCAGAGGTTTGCCGCGCCCGAGGCTCCTCCACTCGACGTCACAGACTGAAGAGTAGTACGGATTTAATAAGAAGGCAGGTGTGTACTGGACGTTGGTGCGAAAGGACAGATCAGGAGAGCGCTCAAGCAAATTTCATTAAGTTTTATCTCTTTTTATAAAATATATGTTCTTATTATTCGGGTGCTGTTCGCCACTTGTGGCTTGATTTAAGTAATCCTTTCTCCCTTTCAGAGAGAAAAGGGACCTCTGGTGTTGGGTCATAACAATACAAATTCATGTTTCACAAGACGTTCACACAAAACCAATATGACACTACAAGAACAACACCACACTTTTTACTTTGAAGATGATCCGAATAAAGATCGAAACGTGGGCAAAAAAAGAAAAGGTGTTTTTCTAAACTACTTCAATCTATACCGCTCCTCACGACTTCAACAAATAAAGAAGAAAGAAATTAAGCAACATTCTTATTGGTTTGGTGGTATACAAGGTGTCAACTTACTTGTGTCCATCCTCTTTAAAATCTACACAGCGTAGAAAAGAAATCAAACAGGTTTCTTTACCATAAGATCTACTTTTAAACTTTTAGAGTATTAATTTAATACAGGTGTTGTTTAACTGGCCTTTGCATCTCGTTTGTAAATTAAAACATAAACTATCCCGACTTGCAGATACGTTGAATAAAGATGCAGTAGGTGTGGAAAGGTCAGTCGGGCCTCCTTCGGCATATGTAGTGCTGGCCATTTTACGAAAGGCATATATCACCTATTTGCATATACAAATTAACCCCTCAATCTATTAATAATGAAGAGCCCGCATATCGGTCTTTGTCGGCCACTCTAAACATGAGGGTTTTCTGTCATACGGTAGACAAAGAGCTTATTAAAATGTCAGAGGGTTGGGTTTTTAAACCTTTAGCAGCTTCGTCGCAATTTGTTGGACTGTTGGCTTTTATTGGCGACTCACGTTTTTCCGATTAATATTTGTAATTAAGTGTTATTTTATTTAAACTAGTTGCACTAGAAAAGGCTTAAAAATAAAATGGGGAATGGTTCAAGTGAAGGTTTTTGTTTTTATGTATATTTTGATATTAGTCAAGTTCCGTGTGCAATTTTGGGAGGGCAGCTGGAAAATACGTTTCGACCTTTACGACAGGTAAGGCGAGGCCTGCTCATAATTTTCATTTGTTGCTACAATCCGTTGAACATTTTTGAACTCCACAAATTGGTTTACGACTTTGATTTAAATTCATTTGATCAAGATAAAGAAAACTGAAGATAAAACATCTCTTGAAAAATAATTTGTAGTTAAAAAACTATGCTAGGGTAAAATATCACGCGTTTCCAAACAAGGCCACCCACAGATTCAGCCGTTCAGCTCACATTATTTAACATTCGTCATCCTTGATCATTACTGAGCAGTGTAAGCAGGCTAAGCGGGCTGAAAAACATGTCCACACTAATATATAAATACCCAGGTCCGTTTTGGCACGTTCCGTTCTTTCCTTTTTTTCTCATCCAATAAGTTTTATTTATTCCAAGTCGGCCAAAAAATAATTAACGAGCGTTTTTTAATTTTACCGATAGACCAGGGCTCGGCCGTTTTGTGCATGCTTATAAAGTGAGGGGAAAGAGAAAGGTTGATTTTCGTACAAAATGCAGTTCGGGGTCCTTGCCGAACAACTTTTTCAACCGTTTGCACCCAGGTGATGCTATCAATGGAAACGTGAAGAAAAGTAGACGAGCCGAAATAGTTTCGAGAGGAAATAAGGGGGGGGGTTGAAACGTTCTGGCCTTTAACGGGGAGGTCGCCCGACTAATCAGATTTCCTTGGAAGTATAGACGTTCGCATTCTACTTTCTCAAATACTATACATAATTTGTTTCTCACAATTGTGACATACGATCATACGAAAAGATGGGCAAAAAAGATCCAAATTACCAAATCAAAATAATTGACAAAATCTTATATTTTTAATTTGACCTGTTTTTACTAAAGTGAAATACTTAGGAGCTGTATCGAGACAGCAGACTGAAGCGAATGCCTACACTAGACTGAAACGACACGAAAAACAGGACTGGTTGGACCAAAATCCTGATGGCACTAACCTTTCCGTTTAAGTCCTTTTTAACATCTACCATCCACAGAATCCTCCACTTTGGTTTGGTTAGAAACCCATAGCCATCCCTCTACACACTTCCTCATAGTTGTGAGACGGATTCTCTCACGCTTTTTATGTTCAAGGATTTCCTCAGGGTAGCGCCGTCCGAATCGTTACTCGAATATACTGCTGATATCCCTTTCCATGAACTATGGAGTAATCATTAAATACAATCATACAATCAATATTCAACCCATTCCAATCAAAAGTCTTGAGAAGAAGTTTCCATGATTTTGGTCACATCTCTAATCCCACCATCCACACGACCCCCTTTCTTTCAAGTCATGATCCGTTCCCACTTTCTGAAGGCCCGAACCTTTTGTCTAACTCTGTCATTCAAGCTCCTCTCTCTCTCTCTCTCTCTCTCTCTCTCTCTCTCTCTCTCTCTCTGTCTCTTATACACATC
>CM077100.1:18732745-18746864 GCA_039619505.1 Cimex hemipterus
TCTCTCTCTCTCTCTCTCTCTCTCTCTCTCTCTCTCTCTCTCTCTCTCATCTCCACCTTCACAACTCTCCACCTGGTTTTCTTATAGAATCTCAAGGGTGGCATGCTCAATTATTCAACCCTATAGCCAACTAGTCGACAGGTACTTTAAGTCATTCGTCGGATCATCTCACTAGTTTTTGTTCATGGATTCCCTCAGGATAGTATCGTCGGCTCATCCTAACCATTCCCAACTTCTCTCAAGACTTCTCCCACCAGCACAGTCCTCTTGTTGGTTTTTTCTGTAAACTCATGTCATTACATCCTGCAAATCCCTCGCCGTTATCACTCACCCAACCCTTATCTATGTCACATGGAACAATTGTTCGAAAATGTCCAATTAAACTCAACACCACAATATCCAAAAACAAAACGTTCAGCATTCGCGTTGAAGCTAGTATAACTTTACTTGCTATCGAAAACGTCATCTCCTACCTCGGCTTTTAAGCCTGGCTAACATTGAATGGCCCTTACACGAACTAAAAGGCCAGAATTAAACCACGAACGATATAATGAACAAAAAACACAGCTAAACTCTTCGTCGACAACAACATACTTGTATACAACTGATCCAATGTCTACTGTCCCTGTACCTCCAAACCATAGTTCTTAGCTATACAGCTCTATTCCTATCTCCAGCACCATTTCCGACCCAAGAGGTCATGCGCTACCTTGGGCAGTATCTAAACAAGCGACTGACCTAGAAATCCCATACACGACGCAAAAGGGTGGAAGTGAACCGACGACACCCTTGTATATAAAAAACTAGGTCAGGTCTATCTCTCCCTTGACAACAATATACCTTAGTACTGTAACTATGAACATACGGAATAGAACCATAATGTTCAATTAAACCTTCCACTCTACACAGATTCCCCATAAAACACGAATCATTAAACCCACTATCTATCTGCACCATTGATAAATGTTCCCTTTAAAAAAAGTTGCAAGATCCAGCTACTTTCTAACGTACATTTCATTTGCGGTTTGTGGGTCGAATAAGGAATTTGAAATTCCTTTCCACCACTACGATCAATATAGATCTATTGTTGATCTCGTATCAATTATAACCGTAGCTTGGAAAAGTGAAATTTTTCCTATAAGAGGAAGCACTTTCCTCAGTACTTTTTCGCGCACTCCTTTTGGATGAAAATTTTTTGGCTTTAACTTGCTTGCTTTGTTATAGCTTTATTGCTTCACATACACAAAGTCATGTTTCTCTGCCATGGTCTCTGCTTTGGTAGTATAGAGGACAGTGGTCAGTAATACAGGACAGTATAGAGGGCTATAATTTTTTTCAAATCCTGCCTGCATATGAAGATGATTTCCTTCGCCTTCCTTTCTGAGAGCTAAGGCAACCTCTTAGCCTCAATATCAGGTGATTTTCTTCAGTGGTTGAAGTTTTCTTTTTAGCCATTTTTTCGAGTTCCAACTTAGGCATCCGATCCGTTGTGTTTCGGGCCCTATGGGTGAGGCTGCACTTTACGATAATCTTGTTGCATGTTCGTGGTCATTAGGCAATTCAGCCACTCCCAGACACGGTTGGGGTTAAAAGAATCCGCATTTTTATTGTTTTGTATGTAAATCTGTGTATCTCTCATATTTCCATTTCATAACTCATGGGCATAAAGTACATAAACATGAACCTCAGTTTGGAAAATTGTTGGGATTAGTCGAAAGGGCTTTCCTAGGGTATAGGTCGGCTCTTTTAACCCTACACTCCATGTTCATCTTTGATCTGGGTACCATATGAGGGCTATTTCCAGAAATTTCGGGCTACCTTTATTCCATCGGCTTCTATTATCTAAATCCACTTGGAATTGTCCACTGTCCAAGTTGAATTTTTTGTCGCAGTTGAACAATATCCCTGTTACATCAATGACATATGTGACCAAGGGTCTGACCGTTGTGGTGTATAACCAATTCGCCTCCTGGGGTTTATTCCTCAGTTTTTGTTGCATGATACCTGGCTGATCTAAACGTAGAATGTTGCATTTGTCTTTACTTCATTTGAACCATTTTTCTCACGCTCTTTTACCAATAATCTTCTTCGACTTGTAAAAACGCCTTGTGACCTGTTCTAGAAGAGCATGAAATAAATCAATTGATTTATCTATGTTATCACCAATTATATTATTCCTGTTGCACTGAAATTTTTGTATGAAAAAGCGTAAATCTACAGTAACGATGCAGAAATTCCACGTTGGTCGGAATGATAATTTTGTCAACGACTTTTACACAAATCGACAGAGCGAAATGAAAAAGGTTCTCTTTAATGCCATGTAGTCACATGTTTCGAACACTGTTATTACCCTGAATTACACTTCTTATTTCCATGTGTAAAAAAAAGACCGCAAAACGTGCCCAGCCGACTCGGCCGCATACAGAGTGCAACTCAGATTTATAGGCGATTCCTGACCTTTTCAAAATGATTTTATACCGGAGGTAATGATATTTTCGCGTCGAGTTTCTTTCCACGGTCGGATTTATAGGTTATCGTTGAAATTCATTTTACAACGAGTTCCAGTACAATTTAGCATATTTTTTTATTTGAATAGTCGTCCTTTTCCACTGGCTTTATTCAGGCCCATTATCATCCATTTGATAACCGGATGTTACATAATTGCCGCCGGATTGAAAGAGTTTCTATTTGAGAAGGACCGAGATACGTGGTCCGCTGGTTTTTTTTTACCAGGATAAAATTAAAATGAAACGGCATTGTAATTTTTTAAGCACTTACAGGCACTTTTGTCTTATTGCACAGCTTTTATGAACTATCACTTTCTAAGAATGTATACAGAAAGTGCAAATATATGTATCATAGGGGTAATGAAAACAACCCCCTCAATTGCACTAGAAACTTTGCTAACCTAACCTCCATTCGAAACATGTATACAAGAAGTTAGAAAAAGTTGAATTAGGCTCCAGAAAGAAACTAAGGTGGGATCTAATAACACTGGGCACATTACAATATCAATAAATTATTCGTTATATGTAAGGTCTTGGTTGAGATTAAAAAAATCAGTGTCACCATGACCTTCGGCTAAATACACCGCTCCTTGAGCTATCGTGGCTTCGATCCTCCCGGACCACAACCGTTGCGTGGTCACGGGGAGCTGTTAGTGAAGTGATACTTCTTTTACTTATTAAATATTAACCCTTTAGTGGCCAATTGACCCAGTTACTTCTTTCAATTAATTATTCTTTTTATGTAAGGTCTTGGTTGAGATAAAGAGGATCGAAGTTACGATAGCTCAAGTGGTGAAGCAGCAGAAGGTCCTTGGTTCGAATCCCTCTCGTGACACTGACGTTTTTATCTCAACCAAAACCTTACATAAAAATAGTCAATTAATCACTAAAATATCAATGGAATAATCAATTAAATCAGTCACCCATTCTTAGAAATTTGAATTGATTACATGTTTCTGGAAACACGTTATATCCTATAATGTATCAACAGGCTACAAAGCAAAAACGAATTTAGGAGAACATCAGAGACATTGATATCGTTTCGAGGTGGCTCAAAAAGACAAGGAATCGGAACGGACGATTTTCCTACAAGCCCAAAAACGTGCAATCAAACTTATGGGAGTATACTTCAACTATTCAACCACCAATGCTTGTGCCTTAGTAAATCTTTAAAAAAAGTTAGGGTGTAAACAAATAATTATGCTGAAACCAAGCAGCTATAATGCATTAGTCAATAAAAATCATATCAAAACTAGTCAATAAATGCAACCAAATTCTCCAAAACCAGGGAAAACCCAACAAACTAATGATATTATGGGTACCGTATCCTTGGACAACCTCTGTATACGCATAAATGTATATGCAGGGTGGGCGACCAGGACTCGAGGGGTTAAAAGCGTGGGTAGGCCCGTACCCAATCCCTAAAAGGTCCGGAACCTGGTCGGCTCACGAGTCCTGCATAAACCTTTTGTACCTATTTACAAACCCCAAGACTGTTGACCATGTTATCGTGGGGAGTGTTTTGATTATGTCCTCTCCTTCGAAAGTTTCGAATCTTTCCCTAGTATGCCATCGCATTCTGCAAGGCAGTGTCGAGCCGTTTCTTCTTTTGTTTCGCAGGTCTGGTAGAGTAGCCATTATGAAGAGGTGTCTTCTCAAGGGGCAATACATATCAGCCTCCTAATTCCCCTCGTAGAATTGGAGAGTAATTATTTCTCTTCCTTAGGTTTGATTTCCTTCAGAAACTCCTTCGATTGCCTGCATCCGGGGGACGTATTCCATTATTTAAGGAATTGTTTCATGCCCCAGCAACTTATACTCTCTTTCGCTGTGCTTAAAGAGTGGGGTAATACTGGTTGTGGCCCGACAAACGCAGTATTTGATCCTTCCTTGGCCAGGCTGTGCGCCTCTTCATCGCCATAGTGCCCCTTATGAGCAGATATCCATATGAGGGTTACCCTCATACTGTCATACCTGGTTCATCCTATTAATGAGTTCAACGGTTTCCTCTACCAGTATAGATGTTGATAATTATGCGACTGGCATTATCATTTTTCAATTCTTATTGATCAAATTAATAAACAACATCACGAAGAATGCCGGCCACGAGTCCAAGCATCAGCACATCTCAGACATTACAAGGAGGTACAAATTTCTTCCGCATTATTCGACCTGCATCGTCTACATGAAGATAATTTTGACTGTTTTTGTCTCAATGAGCTGCGGTGGCTGTTTTAGATAAAAAGTGAGGTGTTGCACTTAAACCCGGCTGTTTGGATCAGAGGGGAATTGGGAATCCGTTCTTTGTGTAATTCGCGATCTATCGAAACTCTTTCCCACTTCTTGGCTAAGTGCTCGTCCCTGGGTGAGATTAGGTTTTTGCATCTCGGATGTTTCACTCTCCCCTCGGTTGACCTGCTACGGTTTTTGAGTGGTTCAAATTCGCGGCCCTTAATTCGTTACGCTAGGCATGCATGGAAGTACAGATATGAATTAATTAATGAGTTTAATTTTTGATTTCTATTATAACCTATTTTTCTGTTCTATTTCGCATTTTGGCAGTTTTTGTTTTCTTTGTATTACGTAAGATATAACTTTTATTTCATTTTGTATTTATATTTTATTTTATGTTATATTTTTTGTTTCTGATTGTTTAATCAACGACCTCTGGCAGACGGATCCAAAATCCATGGCCCTAAATGCTTTGAAATCTAAATTGTATTGCTTTCCTTTTTTATGTTTAATAAAACATTATTATTATTATATCATGGGTACTAGGGCATAAAGGAATTTTGGATTAAAAAAATCTGAAATCTGGCTCTGAGCATCCTTGGGACAGAAAAAATAAACAAAGAATACTCCATCACAGAATAGATAGAAACTCTATGGGCGCTAGGTACAGTAAAGTTATGCTAAAGCAAGGCTGGCAAATTCAATGCTGCAGGTAGAGAGGGCTAAACTCAGAGGAGTGATAAAACGACGGGTTACCGGCATCTTAGAAAACACCTACACAACATGGGCATGTTTAATGATGATCACATTTGTAGATTATGTAATGAGGAGAAAGAAACGGCCACCACAATCTTTGAACCTGAAGCATCCTCTGGCTGAAGACATAACTTTATAGCATAATAAAGAAACCCTGGGGAATGGAATTGCAGTAACGAAAGTCAATGAATAGTACTTCTTAAGTTAAGGATCGAGCCGTTGCACTGAAGTACGGAACATGGAAAGTACAATAAGCTAGAAGACTGTCGTGCTGGGGGAACAAAACCTCTACTTCGTAGTACCATCACCCGCGAGATAAATATACATTCAGGTTTTCTTAAAAATTATTTAAAATATTAAAAATAATTCAAGGACTTTTGATGCTTATAGAGAAACGCTGTAATTTATAAGGAATAACTTTTAATAAGTAAGTCTTAAGTTGTACAAAACGTTAAGGCCGAAAAAAAGGACGATGTTGACAAGAAGCCCGTTCCGGAGTTCTCTACCGTTAAAATTCGCCGAACGTATAAACATACTGATAAACACACAAACCCGTTCCGCACCTTACCGCTTTTAATTGCAGAAGGGGAAAAAAACCGCCTAGGCCCAAGATAGCGAGAATGGGCGGACCGGAGATGGTAAGCGTTGATAAAACCGTTTCGCGTCGGGCCACCCAAGAGGATTTCACAATTGATTCACTTTGGTCGCGTGTCTCCAAGTGACAAGACTATGTATCGCGCCACCCAAGCGGAACGGTTAGGGTCAAACGGAAGCTTGTCACGACCCAGCAGGTGCTGAACTTTTATAAAGGACTTCCATTCAAAATAAAAGCTCAATCTCCCACTCGTTACTTTCTATCATTATCGAAAGCGTTTTTGTTAAAAAGATTTAATATTTCCTTACACACTCTTTCTCTTTATCTCTCTCTCACTCTTACTTTCCTCTCACCGCGTACACTCCAAGCCGTCTCTCTCACGTCCTCGCGGATCTACTCACCACCTCATCCTTCAGTGACATACTCCCTGTCCCTCTTATGTCTTTCGGTCACTCCCTTCCTCACTCTTCGTCTTTCTCACTCTCTCATTTTCTATCTTTCTTTCCCTCTCCCCCTCTCACACTTTGTCATTCTCAGTCTCTCTCTCTCTCTCTGTCTTTCTCACTCTCTCACTCGCTCTCTCTCTCTCTCTCTCTCTCTCTTTCTCTCTCTCACTCTTTGTCTTTCTCACTCTCTCACTTTCTATCTGTCTTTCTTTCTCTCTTTCTCTCTCTCTCTCTCTTTATCTCTCTCACTCTCTCACTTTCACTCTCTCTCTCTCTCTTTATCTCTTTCACTCTTTGTCTTTCTCACTCTCTCACTTTCTATCTGTCTTTCTTTCTCTCTTTCTCTCTCTCTCTCACTCTTTGTCTTTCTCACTCTCACTTTCTATCTTTCTTGCCCTCTCTCCCTCTCTCTTTATCTCTCTCACTCTTTGTCTTTCTCACTCTCTCACTTTCACTCTCTCTCTCTCTCTCTCTCTCTCTCTCTCTCTCTCTACTCTCAACTCACTTCTCTTCTCTATAATCTTTCCAATCTTTTCTTCCTCTCTTTTACTAAGATTATTATCACTGTCTCACTATACATAAATATATCTTGTTCTTTCTCACTCTTCCCTCTCCCATATTTCAATCCCACTTCTTCTTTTCTTCTTTTTTCACTTATTATTTAAGATTTTCCTGTCCGTCGCCTCTCATTCTCTCTCTCTCTCCCTCTTTTTCTCTCAACCCACTCCTGCTCTCTCTATTCTTTACAATCTTCATTTCGTTTTTATCTCCTCTCTTTTCCCCACCTATCATTTTCTTTGTTCCGCTTCTTTCTCTCCCTCACTATGCACACAGGTTACATCCACAACGGAAACGAGTGTCGTTGAGTCAAACTTACATTTATATATCTTGTTCTATACTTTCCAAAAGGATAGTTCCTACTCACAGTAAGTTGTTCAGCAACGATCCGGATTTCGAGCCTCTTAGCTCATCATCAGGTTGAAGGACTTCTACAACCACGTCTCTCGACGTGCATTGCCAAAGTGTTCTATCTTCTTGTTCTATCTTCCTCACTCCCATTTACTCTCGACTCACACCTTCCCGCTTCAATTTTTCTATCCCGCTCTTTCTTTCGTTATTTTTTCACTTGATAGTTAACATTTTCCTGACCCTCTCCTCTCGTTCTCTCTCTCTCTCTCTTTCACTTTACTACCTGTAATTCTTTTTCTATTTCTGACCGTGGGGTGCAAGATTTGGAGGTGTGTGGGCTGAAGCAGCCGCGGCACAGATAACCAACAGAAGATCTGAGAAAACCAACTCACATTCATTACAAGGTTAGGTTTATATTTACAAAACCAAACATCGACCTTACTGGTATCGAATTATGCTAATTTTGGTTAAGTACTGTTTCCGTTTGATTTTCAGTTCAGGTCAAAGTATGCATTAGTGTAAATATTTTTCCTGATAAGTGCGTTAAACGTATTTTACATATTTCGTTTTGATCACGTAATTATTTGGAAACCAGTGTTACTATGCTCGTTAAGATGGAAAAAAATCGTTTCGACTTTCAAATCAACCGGCGATTTGTCTCCCTACAAGCCGTCCCCAAAGCACCCCTTCCCTAATAATATATTATTATGCACCATGTCTTTAAGAGACAATAACACCTTATGTAAACTAATTATACGTGATTTAATTCCTTAAGAATTAAAGTGTGGGTCAACGATTTCGGAAGAGGGATCTCTCGGATTATTAAACAGCCGTAATCAAGTGAAGCGACGTGATATGAAACCCGAATTTCGTGTGAATTTAATTTAATGGCGGTAGTCCTTTCTAATTAGGCTCATATCACCAACGCGCAAACACGTCATTTTCTCAGAGGAATAAATTTAAATAAATAAGCCGTAAAATGGTTTGAAAATGATTCCGTGCCATATATGGGATCGATTCCTATATCCTTCATTGATTGATTTTTCCTTCCTGCCGCCAACAATATTATCATTAGGATAATTAATTCATTACAATTTGTTACAATTCGATTAATGTAATGACGGTAATAAATTTAAACGTAAAAAAAATTCTTTATGTATACAAAAAAATCAATAATTAATACAATTAATTTTAGCATTACAATTAAACTATTTGTGAGGTATTAGGTGAAACGAAAAAGTCAGTGGGACGAGCGGGATTCGAACCCACGACCTGCCGGTCAATACGCCGCTGTTCTAACCACTTGTGCTATCGTGACCTCGATCCACACGGACATCAACTCCCCATCTCAACCTCACCTTACGAGTTTTCCCTCCTTGAGATGAGAGAGAGAGAGAGAGAGAGAGAGAGAGAGAGAGAGACCACCAACTTCCCACCTCATTTCAACCAATATCTTACATAAAGATTAATTAATTGAAAGAGGTTATTTGGTCAATCTGACCACGAAATATAATGGATTTCATCTTCTCTAAAGCTCTCCGTGGCAATTTCATTTGTCGCCGAGCGTCGAATCCTGATTACACAGCATTTCAAAAATAGCAAAAAGAGGGATAATTTGAAAGGTTGAGATGAGGAGTTGGTGTCCGAGTTGATCGAAGTAACAACTCAAGAGGTAGAGCAGATGCGTATTGACCCGAAGGTCGTGGGTTCGATCCCGCTCGTCACACTTACTTTTTAGTTTCAATCAATACCTTACATTAAAAGATTAATTAATTGAAAGAAGTTATTTGTTCAATCGGGCCACGAAATATAATGGATTAGAATTACATTTTTTAATATTACAATTTATAGCTATTATGTCAAAATTTAAACTTATAAAAAAATTTTTTTTCTAAAATTTTAAATGTGCCCTTTCTTACACTTTCCGTGCTTGATGTACGTTTAACAAAAATTACTTCTTTGGATATAAATTTTTTTATACAAATAGATCAAATTTGCTCTAAAAATCGAATAATGATCAATTACATAAACATACATTTACTTATAATTCGCGTTTTGAAAAAAAGTATTTATAACATTTTCTTTTTATTTGTATGAGTTCTTTACCCAATAAGACGCCATTATAATGGCCGTGGCATTGGCAGATAGAGCCAGCACCGGTTTTGACTTTGCACAGAACATTTAATTTCTTTCTTGAAAGAAAGGGTTAATTGGAAATTAAAAAGGATTAAGTTGAAGTTAAAAAGGCTATTAAAGAACTAATCTGTATTTAAGGTATCGGTTGAGATAAAAAAAATTCAGTGTCACAAACGGGATTCGAACCCACGACCTTCGGCTAAATACGCCGCTACGCTACTACTTGAGCTATCGTGAATTTGGTCAACTCGGACATCAACTTCCCATCTCAACCTCACCTTTTGAATTCCCCCCCCCCTTTTGCCTTTTTTTAAGGTTGTGGGTTCGAATCCCGCTTGTGACACTGACTTTTATCTCAACCAATATCTTAAATACAGAGTGATTAATTTAAAGTTGGTCAAGGGGACCAAGAAAACTAGTGAAGGATCGGACCCAACATGATGTCCTAGGAGGAGGGGCAAGGGAATACTAGGCTTTTATAATGGTCATTGCCAATTTACTTACCACCTCATTGGAAAAGTTGAGACAAAACCTGCCGAAATTGTCTCGAACAGTCAGGAACCTTGTAAGTGCAAATATTCGCCCAGAAACGGTATGGCATCTTCAGCAAGATTTATAGGCTAAGAAATTAGCATAAAATAACACGGAAAAATGTTCTACTATCTTAAAATGCACTTTGCCAGGTCCAAAATAAAGAAGGATCGATTACACAAATATTTTAGGTCTGGTCGCCACTCACTAGTGACCCCCGTGTAAAGAGGAAAAGCTCGGTTGTTTATTAGAAAATTGTTCTTATACATAGAAATTAAAAAACTTTTTGAAAGTAGTTCTGTTTTAGGGAGACTCCGAGAGTTCTATCGGTTCTCTGCGCGTCCTTTCACTTTCAATAATGCGTATAAATGGAGATGCACAGTTACTGGGTGAGGCCCACTTAGTCTTTCGGTCCCGCCTCCTCGGCATATCTGGCCATAGTTCCTTTCTTTAAATTTTTTTGCACGATATAATTTAGTCTCTTTTAATTATAGAATCTGAATAGTTTGAACATTGTCCAACAATCTAATTTTCCTTTTCCCATTTATACCTTTCTACATAATCCTCAAAGAATAAAGTGGCTGAAACATTACCAACACATTGTTTCCCTTTGTCGGCTCTTTTCACCTCAAAGAAGCCGACGACCTATACAAAATTGTCTTTTCTATACCCACTTCCTTCCCCACCACTTCAAAATCCAACATATATAAACATGAAACAGTAAAATCTCACTGGCACTCTCAACACGACATGGCACAACTACACAGAAGACAAACACTTTGAGTGAGTAGAAATACTTTGATGGAATATAAAATATAATTTTTTGCATTGTATAAATTCACTTTTCCAAATTCTGTATGTATTTTCAAAATGTAAATTATGTTTGTAAATCTCAGGCCCTGAAGATGATCTCAATAAAAGATCGAAACGTTGGCACGATAAAGAAAATATTTTTCTGATACCTACATCACACCAGACCGCATCTCACGATATCTGAATAAATAGCTGTAATTAATAAAACGACAAAATTACATACACATAGTTTGGAATAAAGTACAACAAAATAAGAGGGTCCTGTTCTGACTCAACGAAAATCGTATAATTGTATCAGCAAAATCGTGAGATAGATTGTTAGTTAAATTTTATGAGAAACACTGTGTAATAAATTGTTTGTTAAATTCATTATATCAACAAATAGAATTCCGGGGTTTTGATCAATTTTCCACCAAACGTGTAGCGATTAGTGACCGTCATTACCGGTCATTAGACCATGATAATCATTCAGATATCGTGAGATGCGGTCTGGTGTGATGTAGGTGTCAGAAAAAACATTTTCTTTATCGTGCCGACGTTTCGATCTTTATTGAGATCATCTTCAGAGCTAAAAGTGTTTGTCATCTGTGAACTTGTGCCATTCTTGCGTGCCGTGTTAAAAGCTAATGAAGTTTTGATCCCGGTTAATTTGGTTTAATGGAAATAAGTATGTTGTTCTTTTTTCTCCGACTGTACTCGATGCGACCCGACGAAAAGCGACATTGGGGGATGGCGTAGCGTAGAGTAGGGTAGCGTTGCATAGCATCGGGCACATGTGCGTGGGGGTTATACAACCTTATGGAAAATTGGACTTTGAATTTGAAGCGACTCATGGGTATGCATCAGGTGTGTTCCCCGCTTTAAACAGATTTAATTGTGGTACTCAGGCGATTTTATCCTGTCGAATCGTAAACCGATTGCAAAATACATAAATCATAAATCGAAAGCAACAGAAAACGTATAAATAGATAAATCTGGAAATTTATTTTTAAGGGAATCAAAATAAAATTTCAATCATTTGCATATTCGAAAATAATTAGTTCTGTTACTGCGCGAATAGTGAGGTGATTTAGGAAAATCTTTCCATCCGATGCCATTTAGATAAGTGAAGGTTAATTACACACTCCGGTCAGATTAAGCATAATGATTCCGGTCCTCCGTTTATTTATTCAACTCGTCCTCGTCCGGTCGGAATACAAATCGTTTTTATACATTTCCCCCGCTGCGTTAAGAACGTCTTCTTCGACAAATCAATTAAGAAAATAGTTGAAGACGGCGAAGACGGGTTGAAGACGTGAGCCCCGGCCAGACCTCCGTGGAGTTGTTTAGACATTGCCAATTATTTTCATCCTTTGCAACTTATTTAAATCAATTGGTGCGAATAGCATTTAATATTAGAAAAGAGTAGCCGTTAACGTTTGAAGGCAGCGTTTTGCAAAAACTTGGTGAGAAACGATCATATGGAAAATTTGATATTGTCATCATCATTTTAAGAAAAACTGGGCATAATGAGAATTTGATTTGACAGTTTTCCGACTTTCTTTTCCAGATTTGTCTTATTTTATTTTCCTAAGGCTGATGGCTAGGGATGGTTGGCGGTTCTACAAGGGTCTGTATTGGGTCCGACACTGTTTAAAGGATCTGTTTAATTTGAAATAACAACTTCTTTATGTAATTCATCTTGAACGTCCCCAATGATGAACATAAGACATAATGAGACATTGGCTCTATAATCCATTCTCCTCCAAAAACATTGTTTTCATCATTTTTCGTTAAAAAAAATAAATAAAATTTACAAATTATTCCACTTACGTTTTAGTGGCCAATTGAGCAAGTTACTTCTTTCAATTAATTAGTCTTTTTATGTAAGGTCTTGGTTGAAACAAAAATTTGAAAACGTCAGTGTCACGAGCGGGGTTCGAACCCACGACCTTCAGCTAAATACGCCGCTGCTCTACCACTTGAGTTTACATAAAACAACGAAGACCTTACATAAAAAAGAATAATTAATTGTAAAAAGTAACTTGGGTAACTGATTTAATTGATTATTCCATTGATATTTTAGTGGTCAATTGACCAAGTTACTCGTTTCAATTAATTATTCTTTATATATAAGTTCTTGGTTGAAATAAAAACCTCAGTGCCATGAGCGGGATTCGAACCCACGACCTTCTGCTGCTCAACCACTTGAGCTATCGTGACTTCGATCCTTTTTATCTCAACCAAGACCTTACATAAAAAGAATAAATAATTGAAACAAATAATTTCGTCAGTTCACCACTAAAACGTAACTGGATTAATACTTAATAAGTAAAAGAAGTGTCACTTCCCTCCCCATGGACACTCTATAAATTGGTGAGAATCCAATACTGATTACACGGCGGGGTCGAGATGGAAAGTTGTCCGAGAGGATCGAAGTCACGATACAAGTGGTAGAGCAGCGGCGTATCTAGCCGGAGGTCGTGAGTTCGAATCCCGCTCGTGACACTGATTTTTTTATCACAACCAAGACCCTACATAAAAAGAATTAATTACTGTTTACATTTATTAAGTGATTTTCCCTCAATCATAATTTTTAATTCAAATAAACCTCTGCAAAGGTCAGTGTTTCGGAAGACACTAACCTCTTTATGTACCCCGACAAATTAACCATTTTTAATTTCATATTAAATCTTTTAACTTCAAATTAATTCGCTTTAGTTTTTACTGAACACTTCTTTTCAAACAGAAACTTTTTTCTTAAAAATATCTTAATTATTTATGATAATATATGGAATTATTGAGCAATTAACTCTGAAACATAATATTTGGTCCGTCCTTTGTTTTTGAAATATTTTCTAAAATGTTTTTAAGGTTTTTTTGGTTTCATCAGTCAATCATCGTTTATTTTAAATAAACCGTTTTTTTTTTTCATTTCAAATTAAACATTGTTAATTTCAAATTAACCGTTTTTAACTTTAAATTAATAATCTTTTTAAATTTTAAACTAATCATTTTTAACTGAAAATTATTATTTTTTCAAATTTAAAATTAACCGTTTCTTTAAATCAATTGATCACGAACTTACCAAAAGAGGAAGATAATAAGAAATTATTGGGTTGTCCGGAAAATAATGCAGGATTTTAAGTTTTCATTAAAAAAAATCTATATAAAATATTCTGTTTACGTTTACAGGATTACTCATTTGTATGAAT
>CM077100.1:18746874-18764194 GCA_039619505.1 Cimex hemipterus
AATCGGAAAGGGCCCATTTTGTTGCATGACAACGCTCGACCACATGTGTCACGTGTAACGTCACAAAAATTATTGGAGCTTGGCTATGAAACTTTGCCTCACCCACCCTACTCTCCGGACCTCTCGCCTACTGACTACCATTTTTTTAGACACCTGGACCACTACTTACAACACATAATATTCAAAAATCAAACGGAACTGGAAAATGCATTTATTGACTTTATCAATTCTAAAAATTCTGAATTCTACTCAGACGGAATTAATAAGTTACCAACACGTTGGGAGAAATGTATTGAGAGTATGGGAAATTATTTTGATTAAAGAACATTGCTTTAAAGTAACTAGTTTCTTTTTTTTTGTTTAATACCAAAATCCTGCATTATTTTCCGGACAACCCAATATTTGTACTATTTCATTCAAATACAGCTGTGAAGCTAAGAAATCGTCCCTGGAAAGATGCGTCGCCCTGTAACACTGACAGGAAATTTTAACAATTTTTCAATTAGCCACCTTCCACATTGCCAGATATCTCGACCGTTTTCGAGTTATTCGTTATTTTTGGACAAAAAAACATTGTTTTTTACGTGCTCATGGAAAAGAAAAACAGATTACTCGCTCTCCTTTATCAACTTTTATTAAAATTTTCTACCAATTGCAGGTCTGTGACTTAAAAAGCTGAGAAAATATGCATTTCCTAAATTGGCCATTTTTTCGTACAAAAACCGGGTGGTCGGTTTTTTTTATATGCATTTTTTTTGTTGAAAAAATGAAACCAAAAAAGAAATAATCTAATAGACCAAAGAGATAATTAGAAAAGAGTACGCGAAAATTGCAATATTTTAGACCCCCTATGAACAAAAAAATTGGGTTAAAAAATACTGAAATGTGGTAGAACTTTAGTGTTTGATGCCTTAAAAGTAAAATACTGATTATACTAAAAACGGAATGGTTGTTAAAATTAATATCCATCGGGTAAAAGTGGAGTTAAAAAATATGTAACAAGGCAACTGTTTGACCGAATACGGTCTCCACCCCATAAAATTTGCCTTAAACGTTCAAATTGAAATTTTACAACTTCATCCATTTGCTTTGGGATTTTTTCTACAAAAATGCTGTTAAGACATTTTTCAAAAAATTGTTCCATTATTGAATAATCGGAAAACCTCTTTTCCTGAAAAGATGTATTTTTTCACTTTTAGGTATGCTTTACTATTTTTACTATTAAACACTTTATCATATAAAAACCATTTTTTTAGTTTGTAGAACAATATTTGACAAACAATTGCAGCAAGCAGTTGTTTACAAAAACTCCGAGAAGAGGAAAAATAAATGAATTGAATGAAAAAATTTTCTCACAATTTTAAGCAGTTGTGCTAAATATAAAAAAAAACTCTAGCTTCAAATTCGTGCTTACTAAGAGAAATAAAATAAAAAGGTTTGGCTGATAAAAACCAAACCGATTTTGAGAAAATTTAGCCAGTAATTTATCCACTCTTTGTTCTTTGTTAATTGGGTTGAAAAATTGCTGAAATATTGGAAAATTGTAGATTCTGAAGCTTATAATTAAATTAATTTCATGGTCCACTTGACCAAATAATATATTACAGTTAAGGTGTTTAGTCGAAATAAAAAAAAGAAATGGCAAAAAGGAGGGAAAATTCAAAAGGTGCGGTTGAGATTGGAAGTTAATGTCCGAGTGGATCGAGGTCACGATAGCTCAAGTGGTAAAGCAGCGGCTTATCTAGCCGAAGATCGTGGGTTCAAATCCCGCTCTTGACATTGACTTTTTTATCTCAACTAATAACACCTTAATTAATTATAATATATTAAGTGATCAAGCGGACCACGAAGTTAGTGAATTTAATGAATTAAAATGAAATATACTTCACTAAAGCTCTCCGTGGCCATTTCATTTGTCGCCGAGAATCCAATCCGATTACACGACATTTGAAAAATAGCACAAAGTAGAGAAAATTCAAAAGGTGCGGTTGAGATGGGAAGTTAATGTCCGAGTGGATCAAGGTCACGATAACTCAAATGGTAGAGCAGCGGTGTATCAAGCAGAAGGTCGTGGGTTCAAATCCCGCTCGCACTATTGATTTTTTATCTAGACTTTTTAGTTCTCGCTCGACTAAAAACCTTAATTACTTACAATTAAAGTACAGACTCTCCTGAAAAGGGAATTTGTAATGAACATCCATCGAGTATATATCGAATTTGTATATCTTAATTTACATTCTTTGTATACATCCTTGTCATTGTATGTCCATTTCTTTGTTAATCAATAACATTTTCTATCTGTATCTCTCTCTCCTCTTCTCTCCTCTTCTTTCTCTGTGTGTATCTACACTCACCCACCTCTCTCTTTCTCACTGGACAATGGTCTTTCGATCTATATCGTTTCTGTCTCTGCCTCTCTTTTTCCTAGATCCTTTGAGTTCGCTACTAGCGTAATTTCATATAAAATTGATTAAAATATATGCAAGAAAAGTATTTTAAAATGTGTAAGTCAAAAACTTAAAATTTTAGACAATTTGAGTAGATTCTTATCATTTAATTTTTGAGTTACTTTATCTTTCTATTTGACTTTTGCTTTGGGCTTTCTTTCTTATAATACATGATGGTAAGAGCATTAGGTTAATTAAATGGATTTATCTTTGGCTTTAGACGTGATTGGGTGTATTGTTGAATGTTGAAAAGGGTCCAAACTTCAAAACAAAAACGTATTCCAATGTTCAAACAGTCCGCTAAATTTTAGAACCAAATCAGTAAATATTGTCTAACCCTAACCCTCACACTGACGATGTCGTAAGCTGCTATCTGAAAAAAAATTAAGTAGCCGCACTAGATTTTATTTGCATCACGTCGAGTATCGTGCTATCTGATAGCATAAAGAACAGTGGCACTTTCAAAGGTGTGACACCACGGAAACCTTGCGGTACAGCTTTTAATTTATTTACTCCCGTGAGACCGGTTTCGCAATTTTAAAACTCACCCAGTCAAATCAATACATAACTGGATAGGTGCTAGGATGTTAAACTTCTTGGTGACAGTCAGAATAGTTTTGACTTATTTTTATGTTTTTCACGTAAATATTGGAGCGTGAGCCTATCACATCTGGGGCATCAGGAGGACTATTAGCCCATCGTGCCCACCCAAATGTGAAGAAATTTAAATGTATATATTTTTTATATATCAATATATTTTTGAGCGGGCTATTCAGTTTTATTCCATGATCATATGCGCTTCATAGATTTCGTGTTATCGTGGAGTGCGCATAGGTTGGGTTTGGTTAAGTTAGGATTAGAGTTAGGTTAGAATTGGGGATAGGTTAAATTTGGCAAGGCTACGATAAGGGACGGAATAGATTAGGTTAGGGTATGGTTTGGGTTATAATCAAGGTTGGTTAAGGAGGATCCCGTATACGTCTCCTATTTTTGTCAGTTATCAGTAGAAAACGGAGTCGGGGCTGCTCTGAAAAAAGAGATTCCTTCCTTTTACCTACATGATCTTAAAATTTTACTTAACCTGTTTTTTCATGCCATTAGAAGCTCTTGTCTATCGAGCGGTCAAGTTAAGGAGAAGACCAAGGAAGAATCTTTTCACAGTGTTCTGCTGTGCACCGCGGCAAGTCCGGTGGTTCACGTGGTTGAAAATATCAACCAAATCAAATGGACATGTCAATTTCACCCTACGAACGGAACCCACGGCAAAGGCAGGAATCTATATTTAAAAATATTTATATTTATTTTGAATTAATTAATCGTTTTAGAGGTTGTGGTTGAAATGACAAGTTAGTGCCACTAGCGTGATTCGAACCCACGTCCTTCGGCTAAATACGCCGCTGCTCTACCACTTGAGCTAACGTGATTTCGATAAATTCGGACACAAACTTCCCATCTCAACCCCACCCATTTGAATCACACTGAAACATTCACGCTTATAAATACAGTCACATATTTTTCAGGCTTTGTCCTTAGCTTTTCATACTTCGTTTTTACTTATTAAATCCATTATATCAAGTAGTCTATTGATCAAATTACTTCTTTCAGTTAATTAATCTTAAATAACGAAGTACTTCACATCATTTGTAGACGAGAATGGAATCCTGATTACGTGACATTTCAAAAATTGCAAAAAGGATGGAAAATTAGAAAGGTTGTAGGTTGAGAGGGGGAGTTGGCGTCCGACTGGATGGAAGTCACGATAGGTCATGTGGTAGAGCAGCGGCGGGCGCATTGACCAGAAGGCCGTGGGTTCGAATCCCGCTCGTAGCACTAACTGTTTCATTTCAACCAAAGCCTTATATAAAAAGATTAATTGCAAGAAGTAATTTGTTTAATAGACCTAAACGTAATGGATTTATATTTATATTACATGGTGCCAACTGGAAAGAATATATTTTTTTTCCACTCGACAACAAAAATATTTCGTTAAAATGCGAGATTCCACGTCCGTAGGGCCCCTTTTACTATTAGTATAACTTTTCTCATTTTGGAACAATGAATTTTGACCGTGGATAAGCGTTGTTCAAGTATGTTAAATTTTTACTATATTGTCAACCAAGGGCAGGAGTGTTGAAGGCGTGGGGTTTGGTTTTATGTGGAAAGCGGTTTCATTTGAATTTCAAAAGACGACCCGCTCTTTTGTCCGTTTCTTGCGGTGCTCTATGTCCATTTATTATAATACTCCCTTCGACGGGGTAAAATAGAACGTATCAGAGGTTGTTATACTTATGTAAATAGGCTTTCAAAGTCCGTCGGCGGTTTGCAATATCGCCTTAACGACCTCGTTGACAACGCCGTTTTTACCGGCCAGGTTCGTTTCAAAAGAAATCATTTCGGGAAAGATCTTTGTTTAATATTCCGACGAGGCGCAATCAGGATGATCAGAGGCTGGTATGCGACCAATTAGCGCCCGGCCGGGCTATATTTGGACTTACCTGCGGCTTGATTAAGCGCATAAGGACTTCGCTGCATAATAATGTACGTCGGGAGAAAAAATATGGCCACTATTTTCCTGTTAACGGCTCCTCATACGGGCAAATAAGTTTACGCAGTTTCACGTTATCGACCATCGGTTCTTTTACAAAATGGACTGAAATTTCCTATCGGGGAAAGTATAAACAATTTAAATTTGCCTTGATTGAACAAGTTTGAGAATGTTGGCTGACATTAAAAAAAAAACGGCTGCTCTCGTGCTAGTTAGATATGATAATATGCCGATTATCTATTCATGGAGGTTAATTGCTTTATTTTATCTGTTCCAAACGCCTACATTTGTCCGTTGATAGACGACTGCTTCATTATTGTACGCAATTAACAATTCAATAAAGCCTTCGAACCCCTCTCATATTCACCTCATCAGTGTTAGGCGAATTGCGACCAAAATCTTTCCAATCAAAAGTGTATTTGTGTATTCAATTCATATATTTTTTATTTATTTTCCACATCTCAGTAACAAGAAAAATCTGGCACATAGTTAGATCATATTCAGATACCAAAACACAATGGGCAGCCGATTGAACCACTGTCGGGAGTTCACATGGTTCAGTCTGTACGGCGTACAAGATGAGCCTTAAAATACTCCCTTGTAGATTTTGAAAGTTTCGATTGAGTAGGATTTGTTTGTTTTGTTTCATATTCAGATTAGGCGGTTTCGGGATATCAGAGACTGATATCCAACCAACTAAGTCGGGCTAGATTTGGGTCATTGCTTCATCAAGCTCATAAGAACTTGGCAGCATAAGAATATACGTCAAAAGAAAAATATCGATACTTTATTTCCGCTTCAACCATTCATGGGATGTCACACGTTTCAACGAGTGTATACTGTGTACAATATGGGCGGTAAGATAAATCCTTGTTGTACTCCTGCAAGACGGTGCCTGCTGATAAAGAGTAGTTACTGACGGCTTGAAAGTTTTGATTTTTGCGTAAGGTAGTAGGGTAATAGGGAGGACTCTTATGTTTCCAGAACACCCCAGAGTGATAACTAACAAGAAGATACGACAGACATGGTATCGACATTTTATCAAAACCCATAATTGATTCGTGGTCATAATTAATCATATTAATTATTCTTTTTATCTAAGGAAGAGATGGAAAACTAGTGCCACCAGCGGGATTCGAACCCTCGATCTTCGAGATTCACCTACAATTCCAACCGAAGGTCGTGGGTTCCCGAAATCCCGCTCCCGACACTGATTTTTCACCTCAACCAAAAACCCTAGGTCAAAATTATATGTAATTGGAATTAAAAAAAAAAAAATTAGGCCGAAAAAATTCCACTTGTCCGACCGTTCCTGCCAATGGGCACTCGGCGCCGAGGAAAAAGTAAATTAAGTAAGGTACACAAAAATTTTCTATTTTTTCGTAGGAAAAAAATAATTCAACAGGATGTATTAAATAACAAACATAATCAGTAAAAAGCAACAAAAACCAAAAGTGGCTATGAGAAAAAAAAGGTAAAAAAAAATATTTAAGAACAAAAAGTCAATCCGGATTCGTTTGGAGCACCCTGAAAAACAAATAAATACGAATTTTCATTGCAAACAGAAAATTAAAAAACAACTGAGGTCAATTCTTTAATATCCGATGTTCGGTACCTAAAAAATCAGATTCCCTCCGGATTTTACTCAAACTTAACGTTGTTACAACTCTTCCTTTATCGAACCAACGTTTCGATCTTTATCGAGATCATCTTCAGGGCCTGTGATTTACAAATATTGTTTAAATTTAACAAATACATGTTGGATGTGTATGTTCAAAATCCAACGTTTTGTTTTATTTTTTGAAAAATCATAAATTTATTTAATACATTTTTATTCAACTTAATGTCATTAATAGTTTAAAAAAATATTTTGTGGAAAAAGCTCAAATAAAAAAAAAACAAAAAAAAACAACAACAATCTTTTAGTTTTATGTTTAAGTTTGCATGTTTTATTATTTTAATTGTATGATTATTCGTACATCGGAGGTGGAGTCTGGTGTGAGGAAGGTTTCAGAAAAATATTTTCTATATCATGCCAACGTTTCGATCTTTATTGTGATCATCATCAGAGCCTAGGATTTACAAACATTGTTTAAATTTAACAAATACATGTAGGATGTTGGAACAAGTGAATTTATACAATGCAAAATATATTTTTTATATTCAATCAAAATATTTCTACTCATTCAATATGTTTCTTTTCTGTGTATATATGCCATTCTTGCATGTAGTGTTGAGAGTGCCAGTGAGACATTGCTGTTTTATGTTTGTATATGTCGGATTTTGAACATACACATCCTACATGTATTTGTTAAATTTAAACATTGTCCCATCCCAGGCCCTGATGATGATCTCAATAGAGATCGAAACGTTGGCACGATAAAGTAAATATTGTTCACCTACATCACACCAGACCGCATTTCACGATTTTTGAATAACCATCGACTAATGGCCACTGATCACAACACACTTGTTATAACTTTTGGAAAACAGAGCATTTCTAACTTCATTCTATCAGTAAGCTAAAATGCCCGCCATCATCGCTTGTGCCTTAGAAAATTTTAAAGAGATAACATAAAGAGAAAACAAAAAGTCCTCATAAAATACCAGCTATAAAAGTTGTAGTATGCAAAAAATTATTCAGCAAATGCATTTAAAATCTCTAAAACCTTGGGTAACACAACTGCTCAAGGGAATTTGTGCAACTAAAAGGCAGACACAGTGACTAAGGGGAAGATGTGCAACACCATTTTCTTCATGTTCTCGATACAACAGTTGCGCACCTTCATTTTTAATAAAATTTGGTGTTAAAAATATCAAAATAGAACAATACAACTAAAATTTCATAACGTAATCGTTCCTGCGTCGAGCTTTCTAGGTAGCTTAAACACAAAATAAGGCTACAAGCCAAGAAGAATTTACATTCAAATCAATACGACTCCGGAAAGAATTTATGGACGTCCAATGCGCATTCCATGTTGTAAATTCTGTAACGAAATTATAATAAATAACCTTTCAATATACATGTATGCGTAAAGTATTTTGTCTTGACATGGAGAAAGTCCCAAGGGTTAATACCGTCAGCGAAACAAGGCTGACACGACATTGTGGGCAGATATGGGACAGCTCCTGTAGTTTTATAATTAAAGTTTGCTAGTCCCTGCCACCACCTACTTAATCCGACATGCTCGTTTCTTATACATTAACAACTATTTAAAGCTTTGTATAAACGCTAAATGTCATTGGTTTTATATAATGGTTTAACTGTGTGTAATGTAACTTCTTTGGGTTGTAATTTCAGAGAACGTGGACAATTTTAATATTCATACTAATTTTCATTTTTTTGTTCAATTTGTTATTTTATATGTCAAATTGGACTAAAAAGTTCATAAGTTACGGCCTATAGAATTCACCTTTTTTTAAAATTTAAATTTACCCTTTTGCAATTTCAATTCACTTTACAAAATTTAAATTAGCTATTTTTCATGAATTAGCCAATAAATTCACCTGTATGCAATTTAAATTCAGCTTTTTTAAATTGAAATTCACCCTTCTAAAAAAATAAATTCACTCTTTTCCAAATGAAATTAACATTTTAAAATTGAAATTCGACCAATCGAATTTACTTTTTACGATTTAATAAATGCACCCTTCGGCCAATCAAATTTATCATTTTGAAATTTAAATTTACAACTTAAACAAATACTCATTCTTTTATCAATTAAATTCATTGTTTTACAAATTAAATTAACATTTTTCAATTTAAATTCGCCCTTTATGAATCAAATTTATGTTTTTACAATTTAAATTCATCCTTTTGAAATTTAAATTCTCAATTCAAACAAAACTTCACTGTTTTGTATTATAAATTCTTTGTTTTACAAATCAAATTAACATTTGACTATTTGAATTTTTTTTTCAATTTAAATTCGCCCTTTGTGAATCAAATTTACGTTTTTACAATTTAAATTGTACCTACCTTGTAAATTTACCAAATTCATCGTTTTGAAATTTAAATTCACTTTGAAGGCATATAAACCCTCAGGGTGCCGGTGTTTTTAAAAAAAAGTCCATTTGTAAGTATGTCCGGTTCGAACGCAAGGCCACTGGATTCGAACCCGGGACCTTTACCTTACAGCGATGAGCACCGTGTCAAAGATTGAACCTTGCGGCCACAGACGCCCCTAAATTCAAAATCGAAAAAAAAACCATCCTCTTGTATATTAAATTCATTGTTTTACAAATCAAATTAACATTTTGCTTTTTAAATTCGCCCTTTGTAAATCAAATGTACTTTTTTACAATTTAAATGCATCATTTTGCCTATCAAATTCATCATTTTGAAATTTAAATTCACAATTCAAACAGAAATTCACTCTTTTATATTTTTATTTTCTTATTTAAGTTCGCCCTTCGCAAATCAAATTTACTTTTCACTTTTTAAATGCATCCTTTTGCCAATCAATTAACCATTTTGAAATTCAAATTCAAAATTCAAACAAACATTCACCCTTTTGTAATTTAAGTTCATCCTATTGTAAATTAAATTCATTTTTTACAAATAAAATTCCTACTAATCAAATTAACATTGCGCTATTTAAATTTAAATGCATCCTTTTGCCAATCAAATTCATCATTTTGAAATTTAAATTCACAGTTCAAACAAACATTTACCTACTTTTAATTTACATTCATTGTTTTACTAATCAAATTAACATTTTGTTATTTAAATTCACCCTTTTCCAATTTAAATTCGCATTACTATTTCACGATTTAACTGGATCCTTTTGCCAATCACATTCTTAATTTTGAAATTTAAATTCATAATTCAAACGAAAATTCACTCTTTTGCAAACCAAATTTAAAAAGTCAACTTAAAAATCTTAAATCCTTCCACTATATGTATGTATATTGTATACAGGGTGTCAGTGAACAGCCATGAATACTTCAGCAGGTTACCCTAGAAGTCAAGTTGGAATAAAAAGTTGGCATTGTCCAAAGTCCAGTTTTCAATTGTATTCAATCTAATTTATCTACCCTCAGCTTAAACCTTCCTGTTCCTGTCAATTAAGAGCCGAAATAATACATTTAGTGTGTGTGTGTTTTCTGAATATAAAGTCGTTCAAAGCGATGCTGGTCAAACTTGAACTCAAGGATCTGATTTATAGAAGGGGAAGTTACACGGTTAGTCGCATAATGTAGCTTTCTAAAATG
The DNA here is from genome assembly GCA_039619505.1 of Cimex hemipterus. Taxonomy (NCBI): domain Eukaryota; kingdom Metazoa; phylum Arthropoda; class Insecta; order Hemiptera; family Cimicidae; genus Cimex; species Cimex hemipterus. The sequence goes on from CM077100.1 coordinate 18,757,081, forward strand.
TAACCCCAGGGAACTAATATTACCCTGTAAATTATAAACCGTGTTTTATAAGTAATCAGGTCAATATATTTTTTTTTTCTTAAAATAATTTCCATTTAATAGATAAGACTTTATACGAATCTTTTAAAAGTCAAATGGCTTGGATTTGTTAAGTTGGTTTATAAATTTAAAAAGTCGAGTGTTCGATGCACTTTATAAATGAAAATCGATCAAACTTCTATTAAATTTGCCACTCAATCCAGGACATCTATTTTTCTCCGTAAAGAGCTTTTTTGGAAATTAATCTTTTTTTAAACATTTTTTATGTTTTTACAATAAGCCAGAGGAGAAGCAATGACCAGAATATTATTATTTGGATGAGGTCCCACGGTAAGAATCGAACCCATGACCGCGGAGGTGTAAGAACCGAAATTCTGACGAGCTATCACCTTGGCTTTCCAACTCTACTATTTATAAACTTTTACAAACGTTTGGAACGAAAAATCCAATAAAAGTATTTTTATGTCAGTTCGTCAGTATTATTATATTTTTTAATTAATTAATCTTTAAGTAAGGCATTGGTTGAGATGAAAAAGTCAGTGTGGGCTAAATGCGCCGCTGCTGTACCACTTGAGCAATCGTGACTTCGATCCTCTCCGACACCAACTTCCCATCTCAATCCTCCTTTTGAATTTTCCCTCCTTTTTGTCATTTTTCAAATTTTATCACAATCAATTAATTGAAAATAATTTATTTGATTAATCGGATCGTGAAACATAATGAGTCTTTTTTTGTTACCAGGGTTCGCAACAGCAGAGAAAAAAGGCCATTTGTAAATATGCAGGGCCGCTGGATTCGAACCCGGGGCCTTTACCTCACAGTGATGAGCGCCGTGTCAAAGACTAACCCTGATACCGACCATCTTGATCTGCATATTCTGGGTTGACCTGCTAGACGATTTTCGGCTTGGAACTGATGTATTTCGTACCTCTATGAGTTTACCCGCCCTCCAGGGCTTAATGGCTTAATACAATCATGCTGGTGCACTGAAGTTAGCGAAATGTCTCCTGTCAGACCAATCGATCGAGGATAGGAAAAGCAAAATTGTAAGGATGAAATTACAGGTTCATCACCCCCGAGGGCACATGACGAAATCATACTAATTGCCTCTGTTTGACCAATTATGTTTCGTGTGAGAATGATACGGTTCAGCTGTAAATGCATAATTTTGGTCTTGTCACCGCTCAAGACGAGGAATTTGAGCCTGTTGAACGTTTCGCAACTTGGGTGCGACACTCATAAAACGGACGAGACTTACAAGCATTTCCGTTTCTGTTAAAACTGATTGAGAGATAAATCCGATGGGAGGGAAAATGACCTGGACTCTGTGTTTCGTAGAACTGGAAGAGAAAGCTTTACGAACAGATGAGAATGAACGAGTAGAATTTCGTCAAATATTGTTTGAGGACACATTAAAGATAAAATGATTTAAGGCTATGAAGTTATTACTAGAAGGCACTTTTAAAATATAAACATATCTTCCCATTAACCAAGGCTCATTTTATGAAATATACTTTTAAAAAAGTCGTTCATACCTAAAAATTATTATTTGGAGATCGTGAGATGCGGTCAATAAATTCCGCACATTTGTAAAAATGATCTAATATTGATTGTTTTGTTTATTTTACAACTGCGTACACCATAAACAAGGAAAAATTACGTTATTTACACAGATATACATGCCACCGTCAAGTGAAAGTGCCCATAATTGGCCATTATGGCGTGAAGTCGGCTGCAGTCCCTAGAGTTACTTTAAGTTGCATAATGATGATGGTCGCGAAGGCGCCTGCGCTTCAATCTTCTATGTCGGTTCGAAGGAAGAGTTGAGCTGGACAGGCTGAGAATTAAAGAATTGTCATGGAAAGGATAGTTTGTAGTGAAATATATTGTTGCGGGACTGGGCCAAGTTTAGGACGTAGGTATGTTGAAAACCGAGTGGATAGTATGATTGTTGAGGTAAACTGGAACATCTACTATTGTTGGATGGGAACTCTTCCTGTCCAATATATGCCAAGTCCGTAGGTCCAATTAGGACTATTAGGGTAGTGGTTTTTTCAAGTTGTCTCTTCAGAATTTTATATTTAAGGACAGTCATTTTAGTAGTATGTGAAGTTTTTACTTCAATCTTTTGTACATGTATAAGATAACGTATACTATTCCCTGAAGGAATCCGCATTAATGGACAGGTAGGTAGGAGTGTTTTACGATTAAGACTGAAAACTATTTAAATTTTTGATTGTTTACTTTGATTCTCCAGTGTCGAAGACAGAGTTAATGTATATGAAGATGAGATTGGAGGTCGTGGACGAAGTAACAGCATCTATGTGGAAGGATGGCCGTGCCATTGGCGCTTTTGGAATGCTTAATGATGCGAATTTAGGGAGACGGGTGTTTTCCACAGTCGTGAGAAGGGTTATCAAGGGTGATAAATGATTTGCAATCTGCGAGGGTGTCCGTGATGACACCTGCAGATGAGGATAAACATGCTGGAGGTTGTGATTGCTTTAGGGAAGGCGCAGATGGCTCCACGGCCGTCTGAGTAAATTAAAAATATGACTCTAATTAGCTCGATGACTCGCCGGAAAGAGAAATCCTTATGGGAATAAGGTTGAGCTGTAGGCTATCCAGTGAACTATGGCTCTTGATTCATTGAGAATGTACGTAACTGGCGTATAAATGAGCGCATCCCCTCAATTAAAAAAAAAAATCTCACATGCAGTCTGGTGTGATGTAGGTTTCAGAAAAACATTTTCTTTATCCTGCCGCCGTTTCGATCTCTATTGAGATCATCGTCAGGGCCTGGGATTTACAAAGGCCCTGAAGATGATCTTAATAAAGATCGAAACGTTGACACGATAAAGAAAATGTTTTACTGAAACCTACATCACACCAGACCGCATCTCACGATTTCTGAATAATTATCGATTAACGGTCACTAATGACCAAACATTTTACGAAATAGGATTGGTAAAAAAAAGCCTAAATTCTGGGCAACATATTACAATACGATTTCTTAAAGGATAATGTCTTTTGGTCGGTAAAAGCAGATCATGAAAATTATCACAGGGTCAAGAATACACTGAGACAAGCCAGCCGGCAAAGTTTGGCGAGTATGGTCTCCCAAAACAGGTTTTGGACCATCAAATCTGATCCCAATATAAATAACGACGTAATATTATGTATATTCAATATGGTAGCATTTTTAACGTTTTTACTATAAAATACCTGGTTTTTCCTGAGATTCACATTTTTTATTATGGTCGTTATTTTAACTATTATAGGATGATAGAATGGTGTGTTTTTCCTAGGTGACTCCTAACCGCTTGTTTCATGTTTTCTGAGTTTCCTCTTAAGCTTCAAAGTACGAACCTGAAACAGACAATAAATATTTATTACATTTTTATTTTGTTGAACTTGCTTGCTGAATACAATTAATTGAAGTTTTTAGTTGAGATAAAAAAGTCAGTGTCACGAGCGGGATTCGAACCCATGAGCTTTGGCTAAATACGCCGCTGCTCTAACCCCAAGAGCTATAGTGACTTCGATCCTCTCGGACACCAACTCTTCATCTATATAAGCGGAAGGTCGTGGGTTCGAATCCCGCTCGAGACACTGTCTTTTTTTATCTCAACTAAAAACCTTAATTAATTGAATGATATTAATTGGTCATGAGGACCACGAAAAATAGTGAATCTGCTGAATACAATTGGAAATAAAAAGGAAAATGTTATGAGACAGTTCATTGGAAAACCAAGGTAAAAAATTTGAGTAGCTGGTGGACGCACAGTTCTTTCGACTTGGTGCCAAATAATTTACTTTTTTTTTACAGCCGACGTTTCGCCCGCCTACGGTCCATTTGCTTTATCTCTTTTATCGCTCTAATTTCGGACCAATTGCCCATTCGGATGAACGCTCACCTGAAAACCGGACTTTTCAATATTTCTCTAAGACAGTGATTTGACAACCCAAGGCGCACACGTCTAGGTGAAAGATTGAAACCTGAATTTCTAATTTTTTTTATATATCACATTCGGAAAATAATATCGGCAGTTTTGATCATCCCTATTTTTTCTTTGGTGGTTCATTTTTTCAGTCCATAAAAGCCCTCATTTAACGTTTTAAACAGAGAAACAATATATCGCTATATTGTCTACATGTACGGTAGAATCCAGGATTGGCAAAGGGCTTAGGATATGGAGAATAGTGTGGGTGTCAATATCGACCCTTTTGAATAAATAATAAATAACAAAATTCGTTTTGTTTTGTTATTATCCATAAGAAATCACAAAGAGTTGAAAAAAATATTTTGAAGAGAAAAGATTATTAAAATAACCAAAGTGTTGCTATTCCATACACTAGCTTCTTCCCAATTTGTTAAATCTGTATCTGTAATCTGTATATCCAAATTGCTACTCGAAGAACAAAATTCGGGACTGTTTTCTTTTCAAACCTCTCCAATCGTATGGCCTCAGGATTTATCTCTCGCTGTACTTAGGCCTCTCGGTGCATGCCGAGTCCCCTATTATTTTCATAATCGCTTAATTTCAAAAATTCTTTTTCGGAAAGTTCGGACTTCAAAGCCATTTTACCACCGACCTCTTCCTTTGCACAATTGAAAAGGTGAAACCAAGACAAATTCGCAAAAAAAAAAAAATTGCCCGATCCTCTGTCTGCGGGCGATGTTCCTGCACGTTGCATAACTACATACGTGTTCCTAATTAACGGCTCTTTCAAACCCACGATTTCACAATCAAACGCTTTTTGAAACGATGATCCAATGTTAGTGGATTCGTCGCACTATAACTTCGAGCCAAGGACGAAGGATGTGTTTCTTGGCCAAGGTTTTTATATAAAGACAAAACTCATATTAATGCAGCTGGTTCAGTTCAAATGAAAACTTTCGCCTTCGTAGAGCCGTTTAAAGGTAGAAAATCGTCTTTAAAAGCTAATGAAATTACTAAGGAGGCGTGGATTCTTCTACCATAGATTATTGATTCGGCCTGAAGCGTTAATTTTGTTTTTCACCTAAGATCCAAAATAAGGGCCGTGGACGGCTTAATTGGCGCGCAGTTTATGTTTGATGTCAGCCGGTAGTTTAGAAGCTTTTGGCTTCCCTAATGAAAAGTCATCGGTGACGTTTGTAAGAAGGTAAAAACTAATGAGGCTTCTCTTCCAAAAGATTCCAAAAGAGAAACGCGTCGTCCTGAGAGTAAAATGTACGAGAGGCAGACAGACCCCTGGCGAAACTGCGGCAGCCTTTCAACTTTGACGTTCAGCATCGCTCATTCCGCATTTTCTAATTTTTCTATTAAAAAAAAAATCACAGTTCCTTAAAAAAAACCTTTCATTGTCCCCCTATTGTAGCAAGGGAAGTTCGCAAAACACTCATTTAGGGTTTGTTGAACTCGTTCCTTTCACCCTATTTATTGAGTTATTGATATTATTGATTGAGCTGATCATAAGATCGTACTATCCTGTTTGATAAATGTAGATTTCAACTTAACCCTAAAAAAAAAAAAAAAAACCTAAAGCCCATTTGTAATATATCGGGTTCGAATGTAGGGCCACTGGATTCGAACCGGAGGAACTTACCAGTGTGAGCGCCGTGTGAAGCCTAAACCGTTTCGGCCCCCTCGAGTAAATTAGTAAATTTTTTAAATTCAATTCTATTGCGAATTTTATTTGTAATTTAATTTCATTCATTTAGATAACAACTAAATTTATATTTCAAAACTTTCTCTGATTAAAAGATGAATCCTTTACTTTTTTATCCAATTCCCTAGCTTTTCTTCCTTCAAATTAAACTTTTACAATTTCAAATTCACCTTTTTTCACTATAAATTAAACTTTTTTAATTTCAACTTAACCCTTTTTAATTTTAAATTAGTCTTTTTTAAAATTCAAATTAGTAATTTTTTATGACAAATTACCCTTTGAACTTAAATTAAAACACTTTTTTTTATTTCGAATGGACCCCCCCCCCTTTCTTACTAGTATAGATGTTTTACGTCAAATTAACCCATTTCAACAATTTTTTTTCGTAAGGGTATTTCAACTACGAGTTTATATGAACCTTCGGGGTGCAACAATGCAGAGCTGCTGGATTTGAACCCGGTACCTTTACCTTACAGCGACGAGCACCATGTCAACGCCTAAACCGTTGCTGCCACCGACGCCCCTCATTTAACCTTCAATAAACCTTTTTAAAAATTTAAATTAACTCTTTTTTAATGCCAAATTAACCTTTTAGTAGATTCAAATTTACCGTTTCATTAAAGCATCAAAAACCTTAAGAGAAAGTATAAACTACAGGCATGTAAAGTAGAATTCTGTTTATTTGACAACAACAACAAAAAATTCTTATTTAAAATACTACATGAAAAATAATTAGGAATAAATTTGAAATTTTATAAAAAATTTTAATTAAAATAAAGGATTTTTTCCTTTAGTTTAAGAATTTTTTTAAACGAATATAATTATTGGTTCTGTTCTAAAATACCATATTTTTTTACAATTACAATGAAATGCTTAAAACTATGCTAAAATGAATTATTGTCCTACTTTTTTTATTTTCTAACTTATTTATAATATTATTTTCCGAATTAATCGAAAAATAATGTCTTTTTTATAGTTCAAATCACAAAGACAGTAATTTATTTTATGTTTAATTTTATATATTTTTTTTATAATTATATAAATTTTAATTTTAATTACATTTTAGCCGAATTATTTTATTTTATTTTAAGTCACAAATATTACTTTAAGTTACAGGAGTTTTACTTTACGCGTTTGTTTATTTGTTTTTCATATTTTAATTTTGTACCAGCTCCTAAGTTACTTCAACGTTATAAAAACCGGTTTAAATGGAAATGAATAATTGTTGATTTGATCTTTAAAAAAAGGGTTAATTTGTAGTTTAACATCGTCAATTTGGAGTTCGAAAGGGTTAATTTAAAATTAAAACAGTTAATTAGTAGTTTAAAAAAGTTGGTTTGAAGTTATAAAGGGTTAATTTAAAATTAAAAAGGTTAATTTGTAGTTTAAAAAAGTTGATTTGGAGTTGGAAAGGGTTAAT
>CM077100.1:18764204-18784174 GCA_039619505.1 Cimex hemipterus
AAAAAAGTTGATTTGGAGTTGGAAAGGGTTAATTTAAAATTAAAAAGGTTGATTTGAATATAAAATTGGGTAATTTGTCATAAACTAGCCATATTGCTAGGTCAACTTGTTACACGCATCATGAATAAGCGATTTAGTTAAAAGTTTAAGCGAAAAGCTTAAAGATAATAACAGTAAAGAAAAATTGTAGAGGTTCAATAAAAGCAGGGTATCTATGCGTTCCTTTGAGATTTTGCAGTTTTTGATAAATGTTGTGATGTTTTTTAAAAATCTGTGAAACATTCATCTGTTACAATAGGTGTACTACACGAATATCAAATAGATATGTAATATATTTAACACTTAGTAGCATGAACGTTAATTCAATCCTGTTTACAGCCTAGGCAGATGGAAAAACGGGTTCTACACGGAAAACCTCACGTGCCGTCGAAAATTTAAAAGAAGTCGTAAATATTTATTTGGATTTGAGGTCGGATGCGAATTTCTGAAAGTTTCATCGGCAAAAGGGGGCCACACTTTTCGCAACCGGATAATTAGGCGGCTAAATGGACTGTGGAGGGAGGAGTGTAAATTCCTCAATCCTGTGATTTTTCGATTGGGAAAAGTGTGTTAATTGATATTGAGCAAATGACAAATTCCGATTCTTCCACAGTATGGCATGCCATTTTTTTAAAACAAAACTAACAATTTGGTCGTTACCGGTCAGTTTGGTCAACCTATCCTGTTGATGGGTCTGTCAGGCGCGTTTTGGCATTTATCTTTATTCAGTTTTGTGTCTGGCAATACGATAACAAAATGTAAGCATTTCATTTGGACAAATGAGTATCTTCTCGGTTTATGGCTTTTTTTTGTATTATAAAAAAAGGAGGTTTTGAAATGGAGTATTTGGAGTGTCTTTTATATCTCTTATTACGATTAAACGATAAAGTGTGATGATTAGAGACCGTTAATCGATGATTATTGGGAAATCGTGAGACGCGGTTTGGTGTGATGTTGGTTTCAAAAAGACATTGTCTTTATTGTGCCAATAGTGATCGAAACTTTGGCACGATAAAGAAATTGTCTTTCTGAAACTTACATCACACCTCAGATTTCCGAATAATCATGAACTGAATGGCATTGAATATGGCGAAATGCCGAAAAGCTTCTGACAGACCAAAATAATCTATAACGACTAAATCATCTCCTGCACGCAACACTGAGAAAAATCGCATTAAATCGCGTGGAGAAGCTGCAAATTGATAGCCTAAAATGTAGATTAATTATCCCTTTCACTTTCTGAGATCAGGTCAAGGGGCCACATTCTATTTAGACATCGAAGAGGATTTACTGGGAAGTGACCAGAATGAAATTTCTTATACGTGAGGATCGAAACGGGATTGGATGTTAGTATGGAAGTTTTCGAAGCGGGATGTTGCAACTTCTTTTATACATATTACTTGGGATATAAAGATTAATGATTGGGACTGTATTCCGCCAAAATCGGAAGGTTCTATGTCTTATGTCCATGGTTTCAGTATTGAGGACTATTTTGAGTCGAGGAAGGGTATAGAGATGTAGTCTAGCAGGTGAGTAATCAGTATAGCTGGTTTAGTTCTGTCAATAGGTTTAGTTATGTCTTGTATGAAGATTTCAGAACAGTCGCTTGCTTACAAAGCAGCACATGTGTAGTAGGGGGATGGTTATAATAGTTAGAAGATTCCACATCTTTCTCCCCATCCGTGGATTGTTGTCCATTAAACAACGCACTGTTGAACAGTGGAGTGGCAAGATTTTGCTAGGTTGTGGTTTATTGGGTGTATGGATTGAAGGGGATATATGTGTCTGGAGGGTTCCCGTGATTGGAGTTGGATGATAGCGTTGCTAGGATGTTATGGACTTTGGCAGTTTATAATGAGCACAGAATTGGACCGACAATGAGGGACTCCTGCATTGCCAATTGAGAATGAGGATCGACTCATAGGTACTTGAACATTTCGGACGGGTAGAATTTGAAGTTGACTATAGATATGGTTGATATGCTCCCCTTGAATTTCGAGAGAAAGCTCAGGTGCCAGATTCGATCGAAAGTCAAGAGCCGAGAATGGACAGTAAAACTGATGAAACGGTAGGAGAGAGCAGGGTATCCTCAGCGTCGTTATGTTAATGCTATAGAAATGAGAAAAAAATCAGCTATTGATTATTGATGTATTGAGTATTTTATCGGACCGGAGACGCTACCCTGAAGAATCGAACCTGTAGGACCCTAGGTTCATTAACGTTTCGGACAGGTACGATTTAAAAATGAAGACGTGTGTAGAGGGTAAGATGGCCTTATGTTTGTAAACCAAAACCAGGTGACTGAATCGATCGAAGCCAGTTGCTTATAGAGGAACGCCGAGCAGCATCCCTTCTTCCCAAGGTGATGCCCTAATAACCAAAATTGATGATTGCGAACATTAATAGGAGGTGGGCAGATGTGGAAAATTTGTTTTCGAAGGTGTTTACCAATAAGTAGCAGTAAATATATGGGATGGGGGCCGCGGTAGCCGAGTGGTTAAGGCGTCAGACTCTCGGCTAGTAGACCCCGCGGTCGTGGGTTCGATCCCCACCGTCGCCTCTGGAATTTTTCTGACGCCTAAGGGGACCGGTGGCCGCAATTAAAAGAAATTGACACGGCACTCATCAATGGAAGGGGCGGGACTGGGTCTCAGCGACCCTGAACCTGGTCCCAACCTCCTTCAAAAATGAGTTTCTTCGATGGAAGAACACTGGCTCAAGTTCACTTTGTGTTGTGAGCCCTCCCCCAAAAATGGAGCCAGGGTATAGTACAATAAGCTGTACAGCTGCAGTGCTCAGTCCCTGGTATCCATCCATCCAAATATATGGGATGGACCCGTGAGTTTCCAGAGCAGATTTATGTCAAAAATCACTAGTTTTCGTAGTCCGTTCGACCAATTATCTTTCAATTAATTAAGGTTTTTAGTTGAGATAAAAAAGTCAGTATCATGAGCGGGATTCGAGCCCATGATCTTCGGCTAGATACGCCGCTGCTCTACCACTCGGGCTATCGTCACCTCGATCCACTCATACACTAATTTCCCATCTCAATCCCACCTTTTGAATTTTCCCTCCATTTATGTCAAACGTTATGAACTAATGATGCTCAGCAGTATGGTGATTTTAGATTGTTCATAAAACGTTTCAAAACTTAGGATATGACGAGATCTGCGCGTATGCGCGACAGGCCAAGATAAAGGGCGCTATTGACTGTCATATTTATCTTCTTTAGTACAAAATTGTATACCAGCTGCGGCTTTCTAAACTATCATGTTTTTAATATCAAATTTTAAAGAAAGCACAATGAAAACGTAAGTGGTATTTTTATTCAAAGAAACTGAAATATAGAACTGGTAGTTTCAGTAATATCCGATAATCGCTTCTGTAGCCGCATTTGTAAATAGCTTTCTGATTACATCCGTTGAATAATAATCGCCTCGGACTTACATCTTTGAAAGGGTGATTTCAATCTTTTAATGTACCCCGTCTGATATTGAATTCGCAAGAAAAACCGCATTTGAAATTATTTGCAAGCAATTTCAACACACCACGTTTTGTAGCATTTGCCTAGGAGGGTTCAACCACCAGGTCTAAATCTAGACCTTCCAGTCTAAATCATCGTGCTGATCACATAAACACAGAGTAACAGAATTTTGCGGGATTAATGAAAGAACAACTAGGTATAAATCCTGATCCATAAAATGAACCTTTAATCAGGTTTTTGAGAATGCATAAAATTTCAACATGTTTGCGTCCAATGTACGAAATTCAGTTTACCATCCTACATTGAATCATCAGCATTAACATCTGACAAAACGTGCTTCCCTTTACGATGCAAATCCCTCGGTAGATCAGGTTCACTTTACGATCCGGCATCCTGTCGTTCCCTTTCGCAATGGGAAACTTAATAATAAAAATAATTTTACAGCTCGCGGTAGTAAAACGGTCAAGTCGGTTTGGCGGCTCTAATACCCGAGCCATTCCTCGAAAGAGAGAGATAAAGATAACAGGTTCAGGATTAACTGCATGCCCACGGTCACACTGCCATTAAGGAATTAGAGCCAAGGAGAAATTAACAGTTATTACGTACCGTTTTATTATGTAATAAAGCTAATAAAATCGTACCGGCCAGACTGTTTTGTAACAGTGATTAACGAATAAGATCCACATTTTTCACCCAATAAAAACAATGCAAGTCATCAAAGAAAATAACAAAACAAAATATACTGTACTACAGCATTACTTATATCCCATAACTACATACCGCGTAAAATTTTAAAAACAATATAAAATATATATTATTGGATACGTTTATAAAATTATACTTTTAATCCAAGGTTAAGATGAAAAATCAAGTGTCACGAGCGGGAATCGAACCTACAACCTTCGCCTGTTCTAACCACTTGAGCTATCGTGATTTCGATCCACGTAGTCACCATCATCCTACAACCGTTTGACTATTCTCTTTTTTCGCCATATTTTCAAGTAATATATGTAATCATATTGATTTCTGGCTTCGACTCCCTCTCGTGACACTTGCTTTCTCGTCTCAAACCAAGACCTTAGACTAAAAGGGCAATTAATTAAAATGATTAATAGGAACTGCTTTATGACAGACATTTATGACTGTTAAACGATTATATGGATTATTGAATGCAAAGATTCGCCCGTATCGTAGCAGTGCTCAACAATAGGCCATTGATACCCGTTTCAGATGGTTAGCCTCGCGAATAGCTTTTTTCCGTCGAATAGACCCGCTTTACACTTCAAACTAACTCATTTTAATTTTAACTTAGCCTGCTTTAACTTTTAATTAGCCTTTTGAAACAAATTTTTTTAACTTCAAATTAGCCCTTTTTAATTTCAAACAAATTATTAAAAAAAAAAGATGGTATGAAATATTCGAATGCAATGTAAAATTCCGGAAAAGATTTTTTTATTGTAAAATAATTGGGCTCGTAGAGGGGAAATTGAATTACACTTCTGATAAACTACAATTAATCTTTTTTAATTTATATTTGATCATTTTTAATTTTAACTGAATTTTATAATTGTAATTATTATGTCAAATTTCGTTTTATTTTGTATTAAAAGTTAAAATGTAATTAATTTTATATAGTATTTTAGACAAGATGTTATTTTTCTTTTTTTTTGCTTTTTTACGAGGGTTCGCAACAGCAGAGGTTATATAAACCCTCAGGGTGCCGGTGTTTTTGAAAAAAAGCCCATTTATAAGTATGTCGGGTTCGAATCCAGCGGCCCTGCATTCGAACCCGGGACCTTGACCTTACAGTGATGAGCGCCGTGTCAAAGACGAAACCTCGCGGCCACCGACGCCCCGACAAGATGTTAAGATGATTGATAAGATAAAATTTAAAAAAAAAAACCTTTAAATATAAAAAGAACCTTTTACTTTTTATTCAATTGTATAATTTTTTATCCCGTCAAATTGGCTGGTTAAATTTCAAATTTATCCGTTCTGGATTTTAAATTAACCGCTCTTTTATTTTAAATTATCCTTTTCAATTTCAGATTAACCTGTTTACCTTCAAATGAACCATTTACTTAATGATTTTTCTAATTATTTAGAGATTTTTTTTCAATATAAAATAATTGGGCATCAGTTAACCTTTTTTAACTTCAAATTAACCCTTTTTAATTTCAAACTAACACTAAGTTACAAATTATTTTTTAAAAAAGATGGTATGAAGCATAAGCATACAAAGTAAAATTTTGAAAAATATTTTTTAATTATTTAGAGATTTTTTTTATTGTAATATAATTCGGCTCGTAGAGGAACGCATGAAATATTAATAATATATAATAATATATGATATTTTCCTTTTATACAGCCAAACAGTTAACAGTTGGCAAAAATATTTTAAAATTTCTTTTGTATGATCATTTTATTGAAATTTTTCTATTTTTATTTCAAATAATTGAATTTGGTTTGTTTACTTTAAAGAAAGGAACATTAATTTTTGGTGAGAACATTTTGATTTGATTTGATTTCTACTGTTTCCATATATGATAAATAATATATAAATATAAATTTTTTTTTCCACGGGTTCGCAACAGTCAACAGTCAGGTCATACAAACCCTCAGGGTGCAGGTGTTTTTGAAACAAAGCCCATTTGTATGTATGTCGGGTTCGAATCCAGCGGCCCTGCATTTTGCCATGCACTTTATCCCTGGCTCAATTTTTTGGCGACTCGCAACACAATTTTGAATTTGAGCCCCCGGTGTGCCGGTGTTCTTTCATGGAAGAAACTCATTTTTGAAGGGGGTTGACCAGATGAGTACTTAACCAGACTGAGATCCAGTCCCGCCCCTTCCATTGATGACTGCCGTGTTAATTTCTTCCAATTTTGGCCACCGATCCGCTTAGGTGTCAGAAAAATCCAGAGGCACCGCGGGGATCGAACCCACGACGGCGGTATCGACTAGCCGAGAGTCCGACGCCTTAACCACTAGGCTACCGTGGCCCTATAGTAGGATATTAAATTGTTTCAATTGATTTCATCTCGACAGCAGTAAGAGTGAATTACAACTGAAAGATGTACCAGGGAAAGTGTTGTCAATTAAACTACAATAAAAATCACCTAACTACATTTTTGACGGAGTCATTGGATTTATGCATCAACTGATCCTGAGCTGTAAGGTTGCTACGGAATCCCCTCTAAATTAGCAAGCACATTTTTTTTTCATCGGTGTCTTTTAAAATCAGTAATTTTCTCATCCCTTCGAATAGCGTTGTACATTTCACAAATCGAATAAGACAACGGTGCTGGCAAATAACACCCCAAACGCCGGCTAATCTCGTACGAGCTACGCACGAATGTTTTCAATTGTGTTCACAATTTGGACGGACGCAATTTGAAAATTGTCGGTGCAGTTAGGAAGATTGGTAAAATGAATAAATAAACGTCTCATCGGTGGTATTCTAAACGTGCATTCTTTATAGGTTCCTGTTTGATCGAGTACGATTCAAGAGGGGGAAAAAACTAAAGGAAATTTCGCTTATTTTTTAAGACTTTAGAAAAAAATATTTTTCAATGACGGGCGTAGGGCCACTTGGTTTCATTGAAACCTTCTTTTAATGATACTTGACGAAAAATATTACTAACTTGTCTGAATTTTCTTGCCTATGTGCCCCAAAACACCAGATAAATCATTTTAGCTAATTTAAATATCTTTTTATCATGGTTTGCTGCCATTTTCTGTATATATTTCAAATTTATTACATATCATTCCACTGTTTTTATAATAGTTTTTACCTAAAACATTGGATACATAATATTTTACAAAAACGATAAAATCATATCAACATATTTGGGTAAACCATTTGTAGTACCTTTTGTTCATAATCATAAAATTTGTAGGAAAAAATTTGAATTCGTTTTAATCGCTTAAAGTCCTTAAATAGGAAAATATAGGGGGCGTCGGTGGCCGCGAGGTTTAGTCTTTGCTACGGCGCTCATCGCCGTAAGGTAAAGGTACCGGGTTCGAATCCAGCTGCGTACATTCGAACCGGACATACTTACAAAATGGGCTTTTTTTCCAAAAACACCGGCACCCTCATGAGGGTTTATATGACCTCTGCTGATGCGAACCCTCGTTAAAAAAAAGGTGATTTAAAATTAAAAATAAATAAATAATTTGAATTAAAAAAATGAAATTAAAATAGGGTAATTTTAAATTAAAACGAGTTACTTTGACCGGAAAAAATATTTTTGCCCTCACCCAACATAACAACACACGTATGTTTCGGCATAAATTTTACATAATTACAGGATATATGACAAAAGTAAATAATTGGCATCATTATGCTAAAATTGCATTACCCCTTTTTTACTGATTGACAATATTGGCCTACATTGACAAGCGATGTTGTTTGTACTTCTTGTATTATTGATATAATGGCAGACTAGAGACGGGATGGCATCAAATTGGATGTTCACGCTACCTGCGGTTTTCGGACCCGATTCGTGATCTACCCGATTGAACTATCAGAACCAATTCAAGACCTTCCATCCCAAATGCAGTCCTTCGTTATAATTTATTCTTGGATTTTAATTTTAAATCTAGTTTATAATCATAGAGCCTAGTGGTTTTTGTGTGTTGTGCAACAAAGTTCGCCCACCTCCGGATCCCGTCGACTGTCGTAAGGTGTAATTCAAGCTTTAATAATACGATTCTATCCACTGAATATGGAACAGCTTGTCGAGGAAAGTAAGATTCAATCTGCAGCGCAAAGTAAGGTCGCTTAAGTGCCGTTGTAGCCAAGTGGGCATACTCGAACGCAAAGTATAACAAATCAATTAAGCTTAATGACTGCTATATCTAGAAGCACCAGCTTTTCTAAACGCAAAACCGCTTTTCTTCACCCACTTTTTAAATCTTCTGTCAGAGCTGTTCAACCAAAACAAATTATTGTGTAGTGTCTTGCAGCATGATTTGACAATGCATCTTCAGGACTGCCTTTTTCAAAGGGGTATAATTTTCAAATTTTCATTTAACATTAAATAATTTTGGAAAAAGGCTTGAGAAATGTCAAAACCTGTTAAAGTGTGGCACAATTTAAATTTGAAATTTGTTGTTACTTAATATATAAATCTTTTTCCTGGTTCATCGTGTAATGATCGACTTTTGAAACGAACTTTGCACGCAAGAATAATTACACTGCCATTTTCGTAATACGTACGACACAGGTTGTATTTCATTTAAGAATGATAATCAGAAGACAATTATGTTGAATAGTATTTAGAAAAGAAAATCAATTAGTGATTTTCTGTTGTTGTATTTGAACAGGCAAAGGAGGTTGGACGTGTTCTCTTTGTCTGCTTCATTTGGGTTCCTGATCCATTTTTCATCGCTTGTCATCAATAAGCGAAAGAACTTTATTGTGAAGACGTTAAAATTTTTATTGATTTTACACCGCAGGTTAAAGCTTTTCCATTCAGATTTACTTTTAATAATAAATTTATCCTTTTTAACTTCAAATTTACTCTTTTTAATTTTAAAGTCAAATTATGCTTTTTAATAAAACAAAAATTCACTTTCAACTTAAAATTTACACTTTTTCACTTCAAAACTATTTGTATCTAGAATACACATACAAGAACTTTACATTAAAGCATTTTAACTGTTTTTTAAGCATTGAAAAATTTAGGAAATGGTTTAAAATACAATCGTGTGAAGCAAAGTTCTTGTATATATGATATTTTATATTTCAGATAATATAAAATTTGTCTTGTGAGGACATCGAGTTTTTAGTTTCACCTTTGTTTCCAGCTTAAGCACGCCAAATTTCAAATAAATTCAAAATTAACCACTTTTTAATTTAAAATTTACACTTTTCAACTTCGACTTAATCCTTTTAAACTTTGTATTAACGCTTTTTAATTTCAATATTTATCTTTTGAGGTTTAAAAAATTTAGGACATAGTTTAAAATATAACCATGTGACGTAAAAAAAAACCCTGCATATTTGAATTTTGACAGTTCAGAAAATATAAAACAATTTGGCTCTTGAAGTTTCACCTTGTTGATTACAGCCGTTTCCCGTGAAATTAGTCCTTCTTAACATCAAATTAACCCTTTTTAAATTCATATTAACACTTTTAATTTTTTAAATTAACTTTTTCATACATCATTAAAAAATAGATGGTTTGGATTGTAAGCATGCGATTATAAAATCCTTTATATTTCAGAATTCTTTTTAATTTAAAATAATTTGGCTCTTAGAAAATTAAACGAAAATTAAGTACAATTATTAAATTAAATATAAAAACTAATGATTCTTCTTGTAGTTGGATATTTGTTTAATTATATAAAATCGTTAGGCCTGTAAAATGCATATGAAAAGTAATTACAATTAAAATAAAAAAATATGGGTTTTAAGAACCCAATCGTTTTGTATTTAAAAAAAAGTTAAACTTAAATAACAATGCAGTTTTATAATAATTTTAAATTTAATTTTTTGTATTTAATTTTCATAATATCTTCTGAGAGCGCAATTATTTTTGCAACGTTAGCAATTTGATTTTGTAGTTCCACAAAAAACAAAAAAAAAAAAACAGATTTTTTTGTCGATTATAGATTAGTTTTATTTTAGTTATACTTCATAATGTGATAATATTATCACATGAGGACAAATATTTAGTTAACCCTACCTGAAATTCCTTAAGTATATTATAAATTATTTCTGTAATATTTTGGACATTTTTATAGGATAAACTGTATAGAATGTGTTTTAATCCTTAAGCTGATATTATATCGTCTGTAGTTCAAAAATCCAACTTCCTTTATAAATATTTAAAATAAGTAGTAAATAAACATAACAAAAAAAAAACTCAAAGCAATCGAATATAAAAAGGTTGAATTAATTCTAATTGATGGTTTATATGAATTACGATTTTTCACAGGTAGGATTTATGAACCTCAATCCAACGGGCTAAACTAGGAACTTTATTAAAGAGATAAAACGTGAAGAATCGCGTTGCCTACGGCTTACCTCCGGGGTAAATGCCAGATTAGTCATTTGGCATCTTACAGGCCATTGTGCACATCGGAGAAAGTTTTGTTTTATGACTATTGACCTGAATTCCTTCTGTCTTCCATGGGACATCAAAGAGGAAACTGCAATTGTTTAATCTTTCGAATTTGTATCACGTACATGAACGAGAATCGACTCCCACCCCCTAAAAAAATTGAAGTTTTAATTGATAAATATAAGAATATTTGGGAAGTTTGGTGGTTAGGTTATTAATTAAATAATTTATTATAAATAAATAGAAAGCTTATGTTTTCAATCACAGAAATGAAAATAACATGCTAAATAGTATGAACAAATGTGTAGAGATTAGTGGCCGTTAAAAGATAATTATTCAGATATCGCGAGATGCGGTCTGGTGTGATGTAGGTATCAGAAAAACATTTTCTTTATCGTGCCGACGTTTCGATCTTTTATTGAGAACATCTTCAGGGCCTGGGATTTACAAACCTAGTTTACGATTAGAAAATACATATAGAGTGTGGAAAAGTGAAATTACACAATGAAAACTATATTTTGCATTGTATAAATTCACTTTTCCAATAACCAAAATGTAAACAATGTTTGTCAATCCCAGGCCCTGAAGAAGATCTCAATAAAGATCGAAACGTTGGCACGACAAAGAAAATGTTTTTCTGATTCCTACATAACACGAGACCGCATCTCACGATATCTGAATAAGTATGAACAAAATTAAGCCAGTTATACATAACTGGACAACTGAGGAACTTGAGAGAAAAGAACTTGTGATTTTCTTTGAGATTGCGAATAGGTCATATCAGGCTAATTCATAATAGGCTTTTAATAGGCAACAACCTTCCAACTAGTCCTCCCAAAACCTATCGTGTGATTTACAGGAGTTACTTGGTCCTCAGTGTTTGAAAAAAAAGACGACTTGCTGTATCGCGAATGAAATGATCTTAATTTTTTCTGAAGCTTACGAGAGCGGCGTGGGATCCCAGATTTTAATGAAAATTTTTAAACATACTAAGCAAAATTATTACAGCGCTAAGCAAATATTGTAAATATAGTTAAGCCCTCTGCCAGAAGGATGTATATTGCCCTAGGCATTTCCTCTTGTAGTCAGTTTATACAAAATGTATGTAAAATTATCTAATAAATAAACTCGAAACTCAAACTCAAACGTGGGATCCCAGATTTTAATGAAAGTTTTTAAACATACTAAGCAAAATTATAACAATAAAATAATATAATAAAAAAAAGTTTTAAAAAAATTGTAAAAGTAGTCACATTTTAATATACCCTGAGAGGCAAAAAAGTGGCCACCCATCATATTTTTAGTTATCTCTTAGACAATCATCCATTGGTTATATTGATGATGACGATGATGATATTTCGGGGTGTGGTATACTGCGCCCTTTAAGAGCTGTTGTATCTCCCGTTCTCTGCCTGGAGCACATCGGTGAGTCCTATTTCATCAAGAAACTTGATTAGTAGGCCCGGTTTCATTGGTTGAAGCTCTTCTATGGTCACATTGTACATCCCAAAACACCTCCTCCTGCGGGCTAATGATGCTCCGCAGTTTGTTAGTAGATGTGTTGGTGTCTCTTCTGCTTCTTTGCAGAATCTGCATGTGCCATCTTGGATTATTCCAATTTTCTTTAGATGTCCATTTAATCTACAGTGTCCTGTTAGGAATCCTGTTAGGATTCGCAGTCTATTCCTGCCTCATTTGACACATTCTGTAATTTCTTTCTTCCCAAAATTGGTTAGAAGATTCTTGGATTGCCTGTGTCCAATAAGCGAATTCCAATGTTCCCTTATTTTCTTTTTGTCCTTCTGTCTGAGAAATTCATTGATAGTGTGGGTTCCTATGCCACAGAAGGGTTCGGGTCCTGTCAGCGGTGTAGCTGCCCCTTTCCTTGCAAGGTTGGCCGCCTTCTCATTGCCATCTGCTCCCAGGTGTCCTGGGACCCAGCAGAGGCTAACTTTGTTCTGCGTACCTAATAAATTCAATTTGGTTTTGCAGTTCAGAACCATTCTTGAGCTAATGATATTTGAACTTAGTGCTTTGATGGCTGCTTGGCTATCTGACATGATAGCTATATTCTTGTTTTTGTATCCTTTATCTAGGTTGAATTGGACATATATTTCTATTGCGTGAATCTCTGATTGAACGATACTGGTGTGTTTTCCCATGGGTTCCGATTATTTGATACCAGGTTGATTATATTACAACTATATTTAGTATTTTTTAAGGGATTAAAGATAAATAAAACACAAATAAAATCGTACTCGTGTATTTAAAATTGAATTGTTTAAATAAATCTTAGCATCGTCTTTTCTTTGTTGGTTTTTCTGCAAAACGTTCTCACGGTTTGATTATTTTTAAGTTGAACCATTTTAAAATTTAAAATGTATTTTGATGATTGAAGATACTACAGAATCATAGCATTGTTGAAAGATTGTTGGCGTTGTTGTGAAGCTTATTTCTTTACGTTCCAGTGATTTGATTTTCTTAAGTTGTACCATTTTTAAATTTAAAAGTCGTTTAAGTGATGGTTTTGATTAAGCGATAAAGATTCGGCTGGAGTCGTAACAGTGGTGGACGATGAAAGAAAAAATTAAGTTATGCATAAATTGCTCAATAACATAATTCTACATCATGCTTTAATGAGCAGTACTGCAGAGTAAATTCGAAGGTGTCATTGATTGTCATTGACGTAATAAAATAATCGGGCTCTTAAAAACATAATTTCTTAAATTAAAAATATAATTAATTGCTTTTACAGTTAATTTGATATCATTTTAAGTGTAATTAATTTTCATATCATCTTCTGCCCAAATAACATTTATTTTATGCAGTTAACGATTTTTTAATGTTTAAAGCAAGAGTATTAAAAAGAATTAATTTAAAGTAAAAAAAGTTTAATTTTTAAATTAAAAAGTGTTAATTTGACGGAAAAGAGCTACAATATTTGGATTTAAAGTAATGAAGTTTTAAAAAAAGTGTAAATTCTCTGTTTGTTATTTTTCTACACAATAGGAGGCATTCGGAAAATATTATTTTAAGGAATTTCTTTTTTCTACATAAAAAATATATTACTTTATAATTTCAAATTTCCTAGATAACCTTGCTATAATAGTACAATTTGGGCGTAGTGAAATAGGCGTGGTGCAAATATTTTTTAGCAAGAAACAATGACGAGCATCGCATTTTTAGCCCAAAAACACACTACAAATGTTTGGGGAAAAAATGAACTCTCAAATTTTTTCCTCTTAACCAATGGCATCAATATTTTTCTTAAGAATCACACAAATAGCGGTAACTATGAAATCACACTTTTGATTCACAGGAAACCTTGCAGACGTTTAGAATCATATAAATTACACTTAATGTACTAAACGTGGCCCCATAAAGAAATTAGTCTTGGACATTTGAAATAAAACGCTTGGGGAGTTTTTGACCATTTCAGGTTTTCTCACATATTATGCCATTAAAAAACCCCGTAGATCGTTAATACACGCTCAAAGTAAAGAAATCCAGGTTTCCAACGGTCCTCATATCATAAACATTGGACAAATCCAGCGTAGTTTTGAATTTTTAAGTGAAACGCCTTAGAATTGAAAGAAGAAAAAAATGTCCTTATCTTAACCTGCTCAAAAATTTATATTTTTTATAAAATATTTTATTCAACGGTTCTAAAGTGTGTTAAAACGTATGTGATTTTGTAAGTCTTTTATATGTCTAATCCAATTTATCGGAAGATACATAAAAAATTAATTGTCTTGGGGTCCTAAGGTTTCTAACAAATGTGTTAACGGACGTTAAATTTGGTCTTTAAATAATTAACGTGTGCTGGGAAATGGCAATTGGCAGATATAAAAATACATGTCTAATGTTAATGAGATTTTGTGGTATCGGGGGTCGGTGGCCACAACGGTTGAGGCGTTGACACGGCGCTCGTCACTGTAAGGTCCCGGGTTCAAACCTTACCTAATCCCATTATTTTAACGTAGGTGTAGTGTTTTCCCTTCACTGTCACCTCTGATGTTCTGGCAACACTGATACTTTTGGCGCCAATCTAAAATCTCCATTTTCCAACATGGAGTTTAAAGTTGGCACCATTATTGATAATATTTATTTAATATTCTTAAATTGAAATTATTATTACTCAAATTGATTATTTAATATTGCATGTTGAAAATAGTTGAAGTGTTAAAGTATATTCAAAGCTGTAATGGATAAATAATTTCAGGTAAGCTGGGGGGCGTCGGTGGCCGCAAGGTTTCATCTTTGACACGGCGCTCATCACTGTAAGGTACAGGTCCCAGGTTCGAATCCACCGGCCCTGCATTAGAACCCGACATATTTGCAAATGGGCTTTTTGTCAAAAACACCGTCATCATGAGGGTTTATATAACCTCTGCTGTTGCGAACCCTCGTAAAAATAATTTAAAAAATATGATGCTGCACGATGGAAAAAAAGTTGTTATTAAGGTAATACTGCAAATTCGCCAGAACTTTAGTTGAAGTATAGTTTTTTTTTTTTATAGTTTCGCCCGTTTATGCCATAATGTTACTTTATTTTCACACCTACCAGCAGGGTAGGAATGATAATTGCACTTAATAAAACCAACACCTGGAACCTTTGCCCGGGTACATTTTAATTAAGTTACTTTTAAACGACACTAGTTGAAATTATAAATTACACCATTGCGCTAAATGTGGTTAATTACGTTGGCCGTTGATATATTTTAAACTGCACAGCTTTCTGGCTCTAATATATAAAAGCTGAATGTTAAAACTGGAAGCAAACACTTTTACGATTTATACTCGTTGCACCTGGATATTAATTTCTCCGCGACATCCCCCATTTCGAAAAACGGGTCTCATAATTTAATCGGTCGATCCCAAGGCTAAATCATCTTTCATTCGGACCCTGTGGGAATCTCAGTTAAATGTGGAAAAGAAAGGGGGATTATAAAGGAAAAAAGACACATTTTTCAAGTGTGAATAATTTTTGAGAAACTTAGGGGTGACGTTAGTACTTCATCGTCCTAGCATATTATCCAAGCCTTATTACTTAGACTAGATAAATTTTTTGGTTCAGGGAGATGGGTCGAAAATTCGAGGTTGACCTTAGGAATCGAACCTACGACCCCGAGGTCTACGAGCGACTATAATATAGCGCGTTTATAATAGATTAAAAAACTCACTAATTTCATGATCCGCTTTACCAATTAATTAAGGTTTTTAGTCGAGATGAAAAAAAGTTAATGGCACGAGCAGGATTCGAACCCACGATCTTCGGCTAGGTACGCCGCTGCTCGACCACTTTAGCTATAGTGACCCCTGAGTGTTTTTTCCATCTTGACTAAAAACCATAATTAATTGTAATATATTAAAACACATTTTATAAATTAATTATTAATAAATTTATAAATTAATTGCGACTGTATATACAACTGCAATAATGTAATTTTTTGACAGACTTTTATTATTAAAATTGATAAAAATCTAAATAAATTTCTGGTGAATTTTGCTCTCACTGCAGCTACTATTTTTATTTCTAGCCTGTTCATTTTTCTTCATATTATAAACATTTACGTAAATCCATTAAATTTCGTGGTCTGATTTACCAAATCACTTTTTTTTCAATTAATTAATCTTTATGTAAGGTATTGGTTGAGATAAAAATGTCAGTGTAACGAGCGGGATTCGAACCCACGACCTTCGGCTAAATTCCCCGCTGCTCTACCACTTGTGCTATCGTGACTTCGATACCAACCTCCCACCATTTACGTAAATGTTTCTCCCAGTCGCATTGGCACTATGATCAACACAGTACCCGGGTGGCACAGGGTGAGAACAAACACTGGTACTCCATTAAAAAGATTATACGGCTAGAACGTCTGGAGGTCATCGTCGTTAGCGGAGATGTAAAGACGGTTTGGCAGTAGGGTTTGGGTTGTATCAAAAGCTAAATGTGGATCATTTTGGTGGTATAGGATCGGATTTGTTAGTTGACCAAAGGGATTTTAAGGTCCTTATTGGATAGTGGAGTTAGTGGCGTAGTAAAAAGTTTGGAAATTTTGTCCTATGACAGTTTTTTCAATTTAAATTTAAACTGGGTACATTTATCTTAATTAATACTCCAATTTTTGCATCAAATTAAGATATTCTTGGATGTTTGCGGTTTCTTGGATAGGGATGAACTACAGAATAATAGTATCTACCGCGTTGTAGTCATGGGATACCATATTCTTGTCAATTTAATCCTTTCTATTTTAAATCTACCCCTTTTTACCCCCTTTCACCAAATTACATTTTCAAGTAGGCGTTTGCCCAGCCAATTTAACCTTTTCCCGTCAAATCAGCCTTTTTAACTCCAAATTAAAATTTTTAAATTACAAGCAAGCCCATTTTGTCTTCAAATTTTTAATTTCAACCTCACCCCTCTTTAACTTCCAACTATTTCGTTTACACTTTAAATTCATCTTTTTTATTTACAAACGAGCCCATTTTATCTTAAAATTAATCTTTTTAATTTCAACTTGCCCCTCTTTAACTTCCAATTATTCTTTTTCACTTCAAATTAACATTTTTAATCCTTTGAACTTTGAAATTACCTATTTTAAAATTTCAAATGAACCCTTTTTTAGCGTGCTAAAAATAAATTAGAAGAGTTTTTATAACTAATCTATAATTGGGCTCTTAGTCCAGTACATAAATTGTAATTTAAAGTTAAAATTAAAACTTATATAAAATTAAATAAAAAATTAACCTTTTAATTTTGGATATTTTAATGTAAAATAATTGGCTTTTAAAAAACTCATTTTCTCACATTAGCCTAATTAAAAGAAGGATCATATATTTTTAATTTGAAATCTTTGAATCCTTTTCTAATTCAAATTAACCATTTTTATTTTCATTCGACCCTATTCAATTAATGCTTTTTTTGCTTATTAAAGCAATAAAAAGTAAGAAATACATAATATAGGATGTAAAGTAATATTCTTGTATATGTGTCTGCAGGATGTCTTTAAAAATAAACTAAATATTTTATTTTTATTAAAAACTCCAATTCATTTGTAATTTTTAAAAAATAATTTGAAGTTACAAATGGTTAATTAAAAATAAAAAATAGTTAATTTGAAATAAAAATATGTGTATAAGAAGAAAAACTGTAATTTGAAATTAAAAAGTTAATTTGATGGAAAAAAAGTATATTAGAAATTAAAAAGGGTAAATTTGAAGTTAAAATAATAATTTTAAATTCAAATTGGTCATATTTTAACTTGGCCAAGGATAATTTGAGGGAAAAGCTATAATATTGCATTTCTGAATAGAAACAGAACGTTAAAATAATAATTTTTAAAACCTTATTTAACGGTTTTCTTACTCCATTTTTCGTCAGAGTCATCGAGCTGATCAGTTTTCATCGTGTTTTGAAAAGAAGGATTTTGCCGACAAGCCCGAGAAAAGTTGCTGTACAACGGACTTCTTACGTGTTTACCTGTTGAAAGTCTCGAAAATTTATTAGGCCATTAATTTGTTTGAACAGTTATTTGTGCTTTTCTTGTCTCTACCGAGTCTCCGTTTTTTTTTTTTGCTAAAAATAACCGGTCGCTAGGAGGCTAATTATGTAATTAGAAAATTTCAATTATCTAAAAAAAATCCCAGCCAATTTTTCTGACCTCGTTACAGTTTAGTCCAATTATAAAAAACATTAAAAAGTGAATCGATGAGGAAACATTAATTCAATAAAAAGCTCGAAAAGGTTAATCATCTCGTTTCGCACCAAGATTTGAGACATTTGTTAACATATGATCTTTAGTGAGGAGCAAAGTATTTTGAAATGACCTAGGATTAGGATGTACATAATGTGTAGAGATTAGTGACCGTTAACGGATAATTATTCAGATATCGTGAGATGCGGTCTGGTGTGATGTAGGTATCAGAAAAAAAAGAAATACTTTGATAGAATATAAAATATAATATTTGCATTGTATAAATTCCATATTCTATATGTATTTTCTAAATGTAAATTATGTTTGTAAATCCCAGGCCCTGAAGATGATCTCAATAAAAGATCGAAACGTTGGCACGATAAAGAAAATGTTTTTCTGATACCTACATCACACCAGACCGCATCTCACGATATCTGAATATCGTATATTACGATATACATAATTTAACTTTATTCTAAAACAAATATACCCATGTAAAAAACTTATATTTTTGAATTATAAATTATAAGCCCAAAGTACATGCCAACACGCATTCGATCATACCCATGTTGCAAACTGAAAATTTTTGTACTCACAAGATTTTATTATTTCAAGAGATACTAGACAAAACGTGCGTTGTTCAGGTTTTCCACATCTGCTCTCAAATTTTTCGAATTGAAGCTTCACTTGGCGGTCTCACAATCCTGACCAATAAATTCCGGCTTCCCACAAGGGTACATTCTTTGTCAAATCCTTTGAACAATTTCCACTACTTTACTATACATCTCAAAGCAATCATTACAACCAAAATGACACGGAATTTCTGCCTTCTAAACCGAATCATCCTAGCAACATACACGGACAGGTTGAGCTTATCAAAAACTGGTGGAAAATGTGGAGAAGAAAAGTCAAAAGAGAAAAATATGTCCAGTGTACATTAAGAAATTACGATTTCCCGTGTTTTTAATATAAAAAAATACTATGATAAAACTAACCTAGCATCCAAAACATACACGGCTTCAACATAAAACTATTCAAACAATTCTACCTGTCTCACGAGTTGATCATAAAGTTTCATCAGGTCGCGGGGAAAGTGGTATTATCACTTTTCAACTATCTTTCGAAACCAGTTGTTAACATTGGTCGAAAGTGTCAAAAGGAAGGAATTATAACAAAATTCCGCGTCCTGTGGGCAGAATTTTATCGACCTACGTAGTTGCTGTAATGGATGAACGGACCTCGGCGGTCTTCTAACATAAAATAAGCAGTTAACATGTGAAATATCCTCACTATATTCTTAGTTTTTATTTTCTGTCTTTCTGTCCACTATATGTCTCTATCTTTTTTTATTCGTTTACATTCTCTTGATCACTTTCACACTACCTTTATTTGGATTTATTTGCATGTGCTTACCTGCCTGTTTGGGACTTTCTGTCGATTTATTCGCCATAAACACTCTTCCTTCTCACTTTTTCGCTCCCCCCCGTACTCTCACTTTCATTTATTCTGTTTCTCTCCCTCTCTCTCCTTTCTTCTTTCTCTCCCCATTTTTCCTTTTCTCTCTCTCTCCTTCCTTCTTTCTCTCTCATTTTTCCTTTTTTTTCTCTCTCTCCTTCCTTCTTTCTCTCCCCATTTTTCTCTCCTCTCTCGCGCTCTCTCACTCTCTCTCCTTCCTTCTTT
>CM077100.1:18789174-18829458 GCA_039619505.1 Cimex hemipterus
GAGAGAGAGAGAGAGAGAGAGAGAGAGAGAGAGAGAGTGAGAGAGAATGAATCTCGATAGAGAACCTGTTTGGAAATAGTAGAGAACACATTTATTGTTTAATTGAAATAAAGGAAAAAGAATTAAAAAAAGGGAGGAAAAGTGATTCGGAATGAGAAAAAGAGAGAGCAGGCCGGATTAACTCAAAAAACAGATGAAGATAAAAAGAAAGGAAGAAAGATGCATAGAGAATACAAGAATACAAAGAAAGCGAGAGACATTGACGAAATATATAAAAAAAATAGCGAGAGAGAGAGAGAGAGAGAGAGAGAGAGTGAAAAAAAGAAAACATACGCTTAGTTAGGAGCAAGAAAAAAAGAATGAGATTGAGAGAGGACGATAGAAAGTGAGGCAAAGTGAGAAAGGGGGAGAAGACTGACTGAGTTTTAAATGGGCTGGGATAAAAATTGAGGAAGTGAGGGGAAAAACGAGTGTTTAATATTTTTTAAACTAGTTTCAAATGGAGAAAATTTATTCTGGGTAACTCATCACTCAGGCCGTAACCATCTTCACCATTTCAAATAGGACCCGATACTTGACACCAAATTTTAAAGGCTTATTTACATTGAAAACAATGATGCAATCGGGTTTCAAATTGGTCAAAAATTGACAACGCTATGGCAAAAAGGTTGTTAAAAAAATCAATTGTGTTGCTATTTATTTTTCACAATTTATAGTCACATAAAGATGCAGGGATGGTATTGGAGCATTTATTATACGTATAAATATTAATAAATGGTCAAATTTGCAGCAATACAAAATAACAGCTGAGACTCATTTTAAAAATTAAATGGATTCGATGATAATAAAAATAATGTTTTGTAAAAAGAATTTTTTTTTTACAATAAATATAAGGTGAACGTAAAAGCAACCCTAGTCTGAGACTTATCCTGAATTAATTTGCTAATGTTAATCGTTTTCGAAAGAAACTGGGAGGGCCATCTTGTTACAAAAAGCATACCCCCTCACCCGATTTCCGTCGGGCATCACTCACAAACGGTCCATCCTATCCAAATTTCCCTTTCAGTAAAAGTGGCATAAAATAAAGTCATCAAACTGTACGACAAAAATGTGGATTCTCATTGCAAATAACGAAGTTAGTGCCAATTTATCAGCTAGATAAGAGAGTTATGTTAAATCTGTTACACCATCGTGCGAATTTTTCCAGAAATAAATCGGCAGACTATAGGAGCGGTCATGCTCATCATATATATATGTGTGTGGGGGGGAGGGGGTGTTCGGCTACTCGTGTTACGAACTTTGCCAGAAGATCCTACATTCAAAACGGAACCAGAAAGTCCTTATTGCAGTTTCAGAGTTGTTCCGCTTTTTCTGATCTTTTAAGATTTCATGATCTTGGTTCAATTAAACGATGATAACTCCAAAACTAAACGGTTTTGGACAAATCCGTTGATACCATTGCAAACTACGGTAAATTTCCAATCAGATGTGTTCAAGAATAAACTTTTAAACGTTCGTGAAATAAGCGTGTTAGTAGCCAGAACTTTGAAAAAGAAAATTTATGATTCTAAACTACTATTTCTAAAAACAGAGACCAGCAAATTTAAAAAAAAAAAGTCCTCCGTACAATATCCTTTTTTGGTGCATTTTCTTTTTTAATTACTTTTTGCTAAGATGAAGAAATCGTTGAAAGAAAAGAAAAAGCCTCGTTGAAGGATTTGTTAAGGTGGAAGGATACGAAGCGCGTCGAAAACACACTGCGGAGGGTGGAGATCATTTCAAATCAAAATTGAAAAAAGTTCAATAAATACATTCAAAAGTTCCGTAAATTTGTTCATTTTTTATTATTATTAATCGGTCCTCCTTAGCGAAGCTTCAACCACGCTTTTTTTCCTTTCCTTCCATCAATTTCTTCATCTTTGAAAAAAAAAAAGTAATTAACGAAGCAATTGCGCCACTAAAAATGATATTGAATGGAGTACGTTCAGTGAAATTTGTGGTTTCTAAGTTTGGAAATATTAGATTAAAATCACAACCAAAATAAATATTTTTCAACAACTAAAACGCTTATTTCACGAAAGTTTACAAGTTCACCATTGAACACATCTTATTGGAAATTTAACGTCATTTTTTATGGTATCAATAGATTTGTCCAAAACCTTTTATTGTATAATAGTATTGGATTTATCATTGTTTATTTGAATCAAGGTCGTGAAATCTTAAAACGTCAGAAAAAAGCGGAATAACTCCGAAAATACTGAGGTTCGGACTATATATACAGCTTTTGTGTGTGTGTGTGTGTGTGTGTGTGTGTGTGTGTGTGTGTGTGTGTGTGAGAGAGAAAGAGAGAGAGAGAATGATTGAAGAAGAACGAAGTCAAAGAAGACGATCAATATGCTAACTGGCACCAAATTATTTATTTCATATAATTATTCTTTTTTATATAAGGTCTTCAATAATTTTATATAATTTTAGTTTTTAAAGACTCTTTTAAATATCATATATATAAAAAAAATGGTATTTTCCATACTAGCACATCGTACGCTCCTACAAATGTATACTACATACTAAACTAACATTTTATAGATTAAGCAGTTATTTTAAAATCGTTACTTTTACAATTAAATTAGTCGTTTTTAAATGATCAGTAGATACGTAGATGTTAGTGAAATAAAATTATTTGTAGGTGTTGTGGATTAGTCTTGTAAAAGGTTTCATAACATACCATTATTTTACTGTATGTGATTTTCTCTGATTTCAATTCCATACCTGTAACAGAAACATTAATTATGAAGTATGTTAAGTTAAAGGCAATAGGTTTGTTTCGGTGAGCATAGATAACGGAACTAAACGGAGTGAGTTAATAGGCTGAATGTAAATAGAAATTTCTTTATTTTCAGTGAATTACAATCGCAAGCGGGATTAAAATTGGCTAACTCCGTGCTTATATATCGTTGGGTGGGAAATTTAAATTCGGTATTTTTCTTTATTAATGCAAGATCCGCTGCCAGCAGGGTGCCAAAGCGAAATAATTAGTCAAACAGAACACGTTCAATTCTTTGAACTGCGATAGCGAGTGAATAAAGTGTTTGTACACAAAGTAAACTATTATATGCAGCCTACACGTACATCGTTACACAGTAGGAAAGAATAAAACGATATTGTTTTTACAAGAAGCTTTTCAATGTAATAATTTACAGCCTGGTCAACGAATATATCTTAGAGTTTGCCACATTTCTGGATTTTTTTTTTTTTTTTGCTGACTTGAAATTAACCTCGTAGGTTAATGATGATAGATTCTCGGCCTAAAAGTTATTTGGAAGAAACTGATTACTTTCACAAAAATCATAAATTCCCTTGTGTAGGTTTTGGTTACGCCACTACAAATTGGCCGTGGGCGTATGCGACCGCCGAGTAAAAATTCAAGAGGCGACTATTTATCAAGTCCAATGCTTAAGAGAAATGATTTATATTTTATAAGCCTAACGCTGTTTTACATTTTGCATTTTCGGCCCAATTGAAAAAAAAAGTAGAACGTTCGACTCTGAAAAAGTGGGTAAAAAAAACAGAATAAAACGCCAGATTTGTAAAATCCAAATGTATTGTATAAGTGTAATAAATAAAACACATTAAATCAATACAGTCCACAATCAAGCATAATAAAATAACTGGTATTGGTGTATTTTTTGAGCTATTGATGGATTTATTCAAACCGGTCCGCCTACTCTCGCTTTTACAAGTGGAGGCTAAAGACGTGGGATCAGCGATTTTAATGAAACTTTTTATGGTGATACTAGGTCAACAAATATTATCCACGTGTCCGAGCATCATTATTGCAAATGAGCTCTAAGAGCCAAGAATAAAAGGTACTTTTTTAACCTAACCTAAACCTTTTTCCTTTGTTTCCATGCATCCAATTCGATGAAGGTTTAACGTATTTTAAACAAATTTTATCAAAATGATACAACCTGTCCTTTTTAGATGGTCCGGATGAATTTGACTTGAATCAATGACTATATAATAAAATAAATAAATAAAAATATGTGTTTAATACTTTTAGCCTAGTCTTAATTTTTTGCCTAATTTGGACAAAACTTATACAGGTTAACTTAGGCCCAGCTCAATTCCAACGTTTCAAATATATCCCTATACCTGACACATCGTTTTAATGGAAATTTATGATGTCAACAACCGTGCAATTTGATTTTAAATTTGTCAAAAAATTACAAAGTTAGTCGAAAAGTTAAAAAACAGCCATTTGCTTTCCTATGTATCTTATTCGAACTGTCTGTCTTAGGTAGATGCAAATATTTGCTCTATTTAACCGCTCTTCGTTAAATGACAAAGTTACGACAAAAATTCACAAATTTCGTGGTCCGTTTGACCAATTAATGTATTACAATTAATTAAGGTTTTTTAGATTAGATAAAAAAGTCAATGGCACGAGCGGGATTCGAACCCACGATCTTCGGTTAGATACTCCGCTGCTCTACCACTTGAACTATCCTGACTTCGATCCACTCGGACACTAACTTCCCATCTCAACCGCACCTTTGGAATTTTCCCTCCTTCATAAATGTCAAAAAGCACGATAGTTCAAGTGGTAGAGCAGCGGCGTATGAAGCCGAAGATCGTGGGTTCGAATCCCGCTCGTGCCATTGACTTTTTTATCTCGTCTAAAAACCTTAGTTACGGCAAAAAGTTTGAAAAAGGTATTTCGTTAATTTGGTTGTTAAGTCGAATAATTTGCTTCTTCAGTAAAGCAAACATCAATTGACTTTATTGTTTGCATACTATCATTGTTTGTCGAACTTGCAATATCAGATCAAATTTTAATTCCTGGAAGTAAATAAATTTTACATTACATTCAGTCTTCCATTCAAAATGAACCCAAGAGCACATTTTTTCCGATAAACGGCGAGTTGACATATACACAACTATTTTGTTGGTAGTGGTGGTATTGCACTTCGTGTTGTCGAGTTTTCCATAAATTTCCAGATAGCCCCAGCGTAACTGTAAAACATGTATTCCTGTTGCCCACAATATGAGGAGACACGGATCAGTTGCTGTTCCATAACCAAGAAACTGGCAGCGTAATTTCGACGAAGAGCTGAATACTGTACGTTCGCGAAAATCCGAATCCAACTTTCCGAAATATTGGAAGGGTTTTGGGTTTATCAAAAAATAAAATTAAAGCCGTGCCGCTCACCTTGTTCAAAGATTTCGGGACTGTGATTATGACAGGCGTCTTTGCCCAAATGTCGAGTTGGGAGTGTGATGAAAACGTTCTTCCATACATCATATAGACTGATGAATCCAAGTCGCTCCAATGTCATACTAAGCCGTTTGAATTTTCCAACGGGGGCAGAGGGAAATCCGAGAATTTCGTACTCACACATCATCAGGTGATTAACAGTATTAATGTTTGGTGTAGACATCTCGGAAATAAATCAACTGGGCTTTATTTCTACGAAAATTATTTAAATTGTGCTCAGTTCTTCAATTTTTTGAGGGAGGTTTTACAGACACCATAAGATGATGTTCCTCTCCAACTACTATATAAACAAAGAAAGATTCTCCAGCTTGATGGATCACACACAAATCTTTGGAGGTGTGACTTCCGAAATAGGTGGATAGGACCACATGGTCCGTTTTATTTACCACCTCGCTCACCAGATTTAACTCCACTTGACTATTTACTGTGGGGCCATTTAAAACACCGTGTCTACGCAAATAATAGCCCAGTAACCTCAGTTGACCAACTGCGGCAAATGTTAGAAAATGCTTGTCAATCCATCTCCCCTGATTCTTTCGCTCTGAGCACCGGCGAAGAGTGGTTACCAGTGGATGAAAAGTGGTAGTGCAAAAAACGAATATCGGTTTTGTTTCTTGCTAAAACATACCAGAACCGATTTTGCCAATTATGACAGTATTGTGTCAGATTTTTCAGTTATTGTGCTGTAAAAAAAAATTATAGGCATAATTTGAAAATAATTGTAGGACAAATGTTATGTTTTAAAAAGAAAAAAATTGTCTGAAGTAAACCAAAATATAAACAAACCTAACCAATGGCCATACAGGAGGGTGTAAGGTCCAACTAACCGTTGGGGTCACGGAAAAGGGTTAAAAGACATTTTTGATACTATAATCGATTTAAAAGCCTTGGAATCTGCCAGGATTCAAAGCCAGAACCGCTAGGGTGGCAAATACATTCTCCATAACCTTCAAGTAGGCGGTGGCAATTATTAAAAAAATTGTATTTAAAAAACACAACTAAATGTGTGCATAAATATATAGTAAATAACGATTTTATAATTTTAGCTAATATTTTTTTTTACTTATTGGCGCACGTGAAATTTTTTCTTGTAGCTCCCCGCCATAAAAACTCCCGATTCCGTTTAAGTACCTTGTTCGATTACCGAATAAAATCAATATTTAAAAGACCCAATTAACAACCGAATAAACGGTGAATTTATTACTCCGAGAACGATCAAGTTTAAAGCACACCACTAATGCATTCCGCCGACCTACGAATGGCCGACTGTAAAAATCTTATCGGAAATATTTTTCAGTTCTAACAGTCAAAAAGGAAGGCTTCAAAAATGCCAGGGTTTTCTGTTTTGGTAAAACGATTTCTCTGAAATCCGACCGATAAGACTAGCAGGACGCAGTGTTGCACCTGTCTAAAGTAAAGCAAGGAGAGTTTTGAGGAAGCCGGGTGGCCGTTTCGGTGCACCATTAGACAGGCCAATTAACATTCCGTTCTCTCGGGATCGCAACAAATAATTGTTACGATTTTAAATGCCGATCCATTTTGGATACCAGTTTAATTGGCATTTTGGCCAATTCGTCTGGAGGTGAAACCGACCGGGTAGACGCGAGCGGTATTTTCATGGGACACACGTGTCTTGACGAGAGGGTGTTTGTTTTCGGTTATAGCATTTAGTAATGATTTTAATTATTCCAAAATAGTTTGATTTTGTATCGGGACGTCTCAACCACAGAATCGGACAGCTTGATTATCTCGTTTATGGGTGACTGCCAGAAAATTTGATTCAATAAAGACATCATACTCACAAGATTAAGATTAGGCGATGAGAGGATGACATACGGAAACACTTCTGAGCCAAAACCCGCCTCTGTCCGAAACATAGACAAAGATTGGTTTACGTATATTAATTGTAATCATTGGCTCCATAATACTGAGAGTATAGGAATGCCATTCAATATGACAGTTATGATTGACCTCCACAATCTTTCACGCCCCTTTTCCAATATTTGGAAATAATCAAGATGTGAATGTATTTATTAGAGTGAATGTGTAGTGGTGGACCCCGCGGACATGGGTTCGATCCCTACCATCGCCTCTGGAATTTTTCTGACCCCTAAGGAGACCGGTGGCCGCAATTAAAACAAATTGACACGGCACTCATCTATTGAAGGGGCGGGACTGGATCTCAGCGACCCTGAATCCGGTCAACCCCCTTCAAAAATGAATTTCTTCCATGGAAGAACACTGGTACAACGGGGGCTCAAGTTCACTTTGTGTTGTGAGCCCTCCCCCAAAAATGGAGCCAGGGAATAAGGTGAACAGCTGCAGTGCTCAGGAGGTACTCCTCCAGTCCCTGGTGACCATTGTATCCATCCAACGAATGTGTAGCGAGTGAAAGCCGATGATGGACGTATCCATATGGAACGGATAAAACTGACCCAAAAAAAAAAATTTAGAAAAACCGAAGGGAGTAATGAAATAGGCACAAATCTGTAAATTGACCTTATATAAATAAATAAATCTTTTCCATGTTTACGTATATAATTTATAATAATATTTCTGACGATTTTGACAAGACTGTGAGTTTTTGCTATAATCTTTGATATTTTATTTGAAAACACGCAAAATCCACTAAATAAGAGACAATGACGGAAAAGTGCCGAAACGTAAATTCAAAAAATAGAGAATACATGTAAGTGTACTTTCTAAAAAATATGAATAAATAGTAGTTGGTTTATCTATGGACAGGTTTACAGGATCGCCGGCCCTCTGTGCGTAATAATTATTTGCGTATAATTTCTAAAGGCATTTTTGGCTGCCATTCGGCCATTTGATCGTCTCGTTTTCTTCTTTCAGGTCTCTGACTTCTAAAATATTGCATTGCCCTAATCATAATCCTATAAAAAACTGACAAACGAAAAAATATAATAAATATACTGGGTGTCGTCATACTAGCTTGCTTCCTGGTCTTTGTCAATAACTATGAAACCTAGAAATATTTTTTACACCCTTTTGTTCAGGGTATTGTCCACTTTTAAACATTATAAGAATGCTGTGCTTTCTTTCTACTGTCCTTTTAGAATTTAAACTTCTTGGGAGTACACTAGTTAAACCAGGGACTAAAATAACATGCTGTTGCCCTATTTATAAATTTTTTCGTCAAATTAACCCATATATCATTAGTTGAAATTACCCCATTTTTCATAAAATTAACCCTTTTTAATTTTAAATTAATCGTCGTTAACTTCAACTCATTCATATTTAACTTGTAATTAAACATTTTAAGTATCAAATTAACCCATATATCATTAGTTGAAATTACCCCATTTTTCATAAAATTAACCTTTTTTAATTTTAAATTAATCGTCGTTAACTTCAACTCATTCATATTTAACTTGTAATTAAACATTTTAAGTATCAAATTAACCCTTGCTAACTTCAAATGAACAACTCCAACTTCAAATTATTTCTTTTTCATTTCAAGTCAATCCTTTTTTAACTAAAAACGTGGGAGATAATATGAAATATGATCATGTAAAGTGAAATTCTTCTATATTTGAATATTTTTTAAAATAAAACGAACGGGGCTTTTAGCAAACTATACGAATAAATACAATTGAAATTAAAAATGACATGAAATTAAATGTACAAACTATTTATTCTTAGTTTAATTTGAGGTTTTTTTAAAAATAAAATTACTTCATATCTAAAGTACCACACAAAAATTCATTTCAAATCC
The DNA here is from genome assembly GCA_039619505.1 of Cimex hemipterus. Classification (NCBI taxonomy): domain Eukaryota; kingdom Metazoa; phylum Arthropoda; class Insecta; order Hemiptera; family Cimicidae; genus Cimex; species Cimex hemipterus. The sequence continues at coordinate 18,798,186 of CM077100.1, forward strand.
AAATAAAGTTTTTATAAGATTAAATGTGAAAACAAATGATTTTATGTTTTATGTGAGATTTATTTTCAAATGTAAAATAACTCGATTCAAATAAGCGTCAATTTCTGACTTTTTGAATATTTCTAAAAATCACAAGAAGAATTCTTTGGTTTTATATTTCATTCTGCTTTTAATCCAAAATTAATTTTCACATTTATTCTAAGAGCGAATTATTATTATTTCATATATCTAATTATTGCAGAAATTTTACTTCACTTGTTACATTTTAGACCAACTCGTAATTTCGTCTGATGTTGCAAAGAAAGAGTTAATGTGAAATTTAAAAAAATTAATTTGAAGTTAAAAATGGTTAATTTGAATGTACAAAACCTTTGTTTGAAATTAAAAAGCACTGATTTGATGCACGAATGGTTAATTTGAAATTAAAAATGGCTAATTTCACGGAAAATTATAAATATTATTTAAACATGAGTTTCTTGTCTTCCTGCTGTCATCATTATAAATAAAGGTTTATTTTTTAAAATTTAAACATACTACTAGCATTTACAACTTAGTTTCTAGTCTTCCACCTACGCAAATTGATTAACCGATTATTATAATTTGTTAAATTTAAAAGAAATCCCGGTAAAACCCGATTTTGAAGAGAGGACAAATTATGAAGTATTTAACATGAATTTATTTGATATAAAAATTGTCAGTTGAAATGCGTGGTGTTATGTGACGGTTAGTTAATGATTATTCGGAGATCGTGAGATGCTGTCTGGTGTGAAGTTTTAAAAAAGCATTTTATTTATTATGCCAACGTTTCGACCTTTATTTTAGATCATCTTCAGGGCTCAGAGTGTTTGTTTTCCGTGTAGATGTGTCATTCTTGTCTGTCGCGTTGAGGGTACCCTAGATAAGAGCCTGAAGACGGTATCAATAAAGATCGAAACCCTGGCACGATAAAGAAAATGTTTTTTCTAAAACTGCGTCACACCAGACATGTTTGCCGCGATTCCGGTTGCTGAGATCGTGAGACTCCAGGTTATCATTGTCAGTCGAGTTCGTCAAATCCGAAGTCGATTAAAAAAATGACGGAGAACGTTCAGAAACTAGATAAAAAGCCTTTTGTTCTTTTGTATATTATTTGTATATATTACTACTTCAAAAGCATATCACGTCCCTTTTATAAATTTTATAAAAGGAAGGAGCCCGATCGAGAAGAGATTGGGCAAACAGTTTAATTAATTCGGAGCGGCCACCACCTATCCATGTGACAAGGTCTGGTACGAGGTAATCAATTATTTTTGACAGCAATTTATATCTGAAATCGAGAAATATTTATTTAAAGCAAAAAAAAAAGAACACAGAACAAATTGATATTTCTCCAAAGATTTGTATTTATTTATTTATTTTTTATATTCGAGTAATTATCTCAAAAAAGGTTGATCCATTACCTGTTGATATTTGCATTGGAATCCAATAAATTGACTTTGTTATTTATATCATTTTTCTTTTCCGTTCCCCCGCCACATGTTAATTAATATGTGTTAATCAAAAGAAAGACGTAACAAGCGGTCGAGCACGGGCAAGAATGGAGTTGGCTAATTTCGAGACCATTTGTCTGTTAACAGGCATACACGAGGACCATTTGTTCTCGGCCCATTTCTCCAGTGGCCGTCTCGTCGGTTCCAAATACAAATTCTTACGCCCCTCGGGTTTCCCCAATTTGTGAAACTCTGGTACATTTACAGGACCTTGAACGCTTTCTAATTGTCACGAAATATCCGATCGGCGTCTCTGAACTCGTCCGTTTTCCCCCCTGAGATGCCCACGCGGAGCCGAGGGAACGAGTATTTAAACGAAAGGAGAAAATTTACTGTTCGGTTAGGATAACAAGGTGTTGGACAATGTCGGTAGCACGGCCGTAAACATTTCTTTCCTTATTTAGAAGCTTTCCACCGGCTCTGACTGCTGTATACCATCCTGCATTAATTATCAGCCTTAATCAAGGATTTAAACCGAGGGTTAATGTCATATTGAAGTACGATCTAATTATAGCTTTGTTACGTCAAATTAACCTTCTTGAACGTCAAATTAAGAATTTTTACATTCCAAATAAACCATTGTTATTTTCAAATTGAATGTAAAAATCATAGAAGGTGGTATAAACTATAAACGTGTAAAATAAATTGTGCGATTTTGTTTTGAATATAAAATAATTAGGCTCTTACATAATCATATGAAAACTAATTAACAACAAAACTAAAATTAAATATATAAAAAAGTGTCTTCTTTTGAGGCCTTTTTATGTGTAAAATATTTAATTGTGCAGGAAAAACCACAATTTCTCACTTTTCTTAAGTTAAGTGAAGAATCATTTTGTGTCATTTAATTGAATCCCATTTCAAATTTTATTTGTACTTAATTTTGTTTTTATCAAAGCAAAAATGGTTTTAAAAATGGTAAATCTTACAAAATTTCGTTTTTTATATCTTAATTATTTTTATAGTAAGTTTTTATAAGTTAACAATTTTTTTTTAGTAAAAATATCATTATCTAGTTATTGAGAAATCGTGAGATGCGGTTTGGTGTGACGTAGGTCTTAGAAGAACTTTCCTTTGTCATGCTGACGTTTCGATCTTTATTGAGATCATCGTCAGGGCCTGGGATTTATAAAAAATATTCACATTTTCCTAATATATGTAGGATGTGAAAAAAGTGAATGTATACATTGCTAAAAATTTTAGGTAAAAATAAATAAATAAATAAAATGAATTTATATAATGCTAGAAAATTTTAAATTAAAAAAAAGAGGCAAAACTCGTAAGGTGAGGTTGAAATGGGGAGTTGATGTCCGAGAGGATCGAGGTCACGATAGCTCAGGTGGTAGAGCAGCGGCGTATCTAGCCGAAGGTCGTGGGTTCGAATCCCTCTCGTGCCATTAACTTTTTCTCAACTCAACTAAAAACCGTAATTAATTGTTTAAAAAAACTTATATAATGCTAGAAAATTTGAGATTTGTAAAATAATTTAATGTAAAATTTTCTAGGATTGTATAAATTCATTTTTTCACATCCTACATGTATTTTAAAAATTTAAACAATGTTTTTTTGTCATGCCAACGTTTCGATCTTTATTGAGATCATCTTCAGGGCTCTCATGGTTTATACATAAAACAGCAATATCTCACTGGTACACTCAACACGACAGACAAGAATAACACATCTACACGGAAAACAAACATGCCCTGAAGATGATATCAATAAAGGTCGAAACGTTGGCATAAAAAAAAGTTGTTTAAATTTAACAAATACATGTAGGATGTGGAAAAAAAGTGAATTTGTACAATGGAAAAAATATTTTTTTTAATATTCAAAGTATTTCTACTCACTAAAAATGTTTGTCTTCTGTGTAATTGTGCTTTTCTTGCGTGCCTTTTTGAGAATTATGTAATTATCGATTAACGGTCACTAATCACTACACATTATTTATTATTTAGCCTTTTTCCATACAATTAGCCACTATTAATTTCAAATTAAGCTTTTTGAACGTCAAATTATGAATTTTTCATTTTTAAATTAACTCTTTCGTAAAATTATTAAAAACCGTAGAAGATAAAATGAATGTATATAAGCGATTTTGTTTCCTCCTTCTTTTAATTTGAGGGTTTTGTATGTATAAAATATTTAATTAAGTACTCACAATGTCGCACTTTCCTCAAATTACGTGAACCATTTTTTTTTACATTTAATTGTGTATCATTTCAAATTTTAATTTTAATTAATTTTCAACTTTCCTTTTTTCAAATGAATAAATGGTAGTTAATTTGAGATAAAGAATTAAAGATAAAAAGAATGCGTGGGCATTTCCTCACGAGTTTGAAAGAGGTTTTACAACACAGCAATGACCACAGCAAGAAAGTAATCAAATATCTGAAGCAAATAAATGCATATGGTCGCCTTTAATGCTTCTCCACACGTGGTTTCGTTTTCCCTTCCTGAAGTGAGTGTATTTATTGGCGAGAATGTGTGAGTGTATGGGTGGATAGTGGTCGTAATATCGAGTACCCCACAGACCCACCAAACTAGGATAGACATCTCTTTGGGTGTTTTGGGTAGAATGAATGTATTTATTGGCGCGAAAGTGAGTGTGTATGGGTAAGTTGTGCAGGAATATCAAGTAGTCCACAGACCCACCAATTTAGATTAGTATTAGACTATAATATCTTTTAGTGTAACTGGGCTGGGACACTGTTGTAATATTAAATGCGCAAGTGGCTCTGCATTTTTTTTAAATTTTGTAAATACAGAATGATTGCCTACTGGGTGAGTGAATGTATTTATTAGTGCGATAGTAATGTATGCATGGGTGGGTCTATGGCGGAATATCAAGTACCCCATAAACCCACCACCTAGGATAATATGTTAGATTAATTGTAATTTTAATTGTATGGATGTATTTATTAGCGTGAACGAGCGCGGATCTTCAGAGGAATATCGAGTACTCTGAAACGCGCGCATAGGCTAGGCTGGGATTGAATGTTAGTGAATGAGTTAGTTTCAAAACCTTTTCACAAACCTGTGGGAGGTGTAAAAATGCGGAAAAAACGTTGAATTTGTTAAAACTTAAATCGTGAGATGGAAGAAATGTGGGGTGCCGGCAATAACCTAGGCAGCTAGTCGGCCGGTAAATAAATTTTAAAAAAAGAAAGAATGTCTTTTTTTTATATCTTAATTATCTTTATACCTATATTATATCTTAATTATCTGTATCTTATATTAATTTATGAGGTAATTAAAAAAATACTATTATCTGACATTTTTCCATGAAATTAGCCACTATTCATCTCAAATTAACCATTGTTAATTGCATATTAGCCCTGTCTAACTTAAAATTCACTATTTCTTATTTCTAATTAACCTTTTTTTTAAACATAAAACATGTTGGTAGATTCGTGTTAAGAAAAATACCTGCATTTGACAAAAAACAACAACAATTTTTTGGCTGTTAGAAAACCATATATAAATGAATTGGAGTTAAAATAAAAATTCAAACAAAATTAAACATGAAACAATGGTTTATTTTTCAGCTTTAAGAAGATTTCTCAGAGGCGAGAAACTGTGGTTTTTTTGGGGCACAGTTTTTTCCGTTTATAAATAAATCTCCAATAAAAACAAGAATCGTTAGCTTTTTAATTTAATTCTATATACTATTTAATTTTTACTTAAATTAATTTTAATATGGTATTTTCGATGAGAACGAAGTTTATAATTTAAAAAATTCACAAAAAAGAATAGTTTATTTTTATATCTAATAATTATACAGTAACTTAATTTTCATTGTAATTAATTTTCTGTGACGTTTTACATAACAGCCAAGTTTATAATGTAAAAAGTCAAACTAAATCGAAAATTCTTTGGTTTTATTTTTATATTGATATCACTTCTAATTTTAATTGTAATTCATTTTCGTACTGTTTTTCTATGAACCTTAATCATTTTATACCAAAAAAGCTCAAATACGCGGAAATCTCACTGTACAAGTTTCGTACCACCTCATAAGGTTTTTAATGCTTTAAAAAAGGGTCACTTTGAATGTTAAAAAAAAAGGGGTTAATTTTACGTTACAATGTGTTATTTGAAAATTAAAAAGCTCAATTTGACATAAGAAATATATATTGTTGTCAAATCGTGAAAATGACGTTTTTCAAACTTTTCCAGATTGGCATAAAGAAAAATCTCTTTAAAAAATCTTAACAAGTCTTGTAAGTTAAGAATAAGTCGGTCAAGATGAAAGGTTTAAAAACTTTCCTAAGGAACATTCAAAAACTGGGGGGGGGGGATTTAAAAATGTATTACAGACGGATCATCATGGTTTATGACGAGAAAGATTTCACTTATGCAAAACAGTCCGAATAGATAATATCTATCTAAAGCGTAGTAGCAGCTATAAATCGTCCTCTGAGGTTGGACCTTTGTCTGAAATGGTCCAAGGTTCAAAATCAACAAACATATATTTTGTTTTGACCGTCACAAGATTATTAATAGTGTTTGTTCCTATAAAAAATATTACACATAAATCATACTAAACCAATAATGCCGGTTTTAAACCTAGACCAGAAAGGATTCATCAACAATAATAGCCTCACTGACAGACTTGCAACTTAACCAAGCATTAAAATCTCTTAGGAAGGTTCCTACGTACAAGAGACAACCGATTTTAATCGAGCCTTTTTGGAAAATAAATGGAACTTCTGCTGGAATCAGCGATAAGTAACTAATGACCGAGGCGGATGCACAAAATCAAAAGTGAAATCACCGACCATCGTGCTGATGATTCATCCCTTCAAGCTGTTATTTACTGTGCTATCATCGTGATACAAGGAAAAATGTTTAAACAAGGGTTAAGTTTATTTGTTCCGACTAAATAACAGATGCTGAATTGTTAACCTTCAAGTGCATTGTCGAAACGATTATTCATAAATATTGTCTGAGTCGGTTAAACTTGATGCATCATGTTAATTATGAGTGTTACGTTACAAACTCTGTTTCGAAATAATTTTTGGCCCCCAAAAAATCGGGATCAGATTTTTGAAATGGGATTAAAACCTCTTCCCGCGCGATGTCGGATTAGACCTGGAAAAGTGCTAGGAGGCGAAAGAGTTGCGCCTCCAACACTTCAACCAGAGTTGTCAGTAGTAACAGGAGGGTGGAATTCACCGTCCAGATTTGACAGAAAGGTGCTAAATAAGAAATTTACATATTCATATGGCAGTTAGCATGTAAAACGGCTCATTATTAATTTCTTCCTTATAAAATGTTTCAATTCTGACCCGTGAATTTTATAACCGTCACACCCAGACGGCTATTCGGATTTTAATATATTTAAATCCTCATTTAAAAACCTTCAAATTAGATCAAAATAAAATAAAGATTCGTGTATCTAAAGTTATTCAGTCATTCATTTCAGTTTTTATTACTTTTTTTAAATGTATGCTCTTTTTTTTAATCTGTGTGATTTGAGTGATAATGATTTGTCATCATCTCAGATCACGATGGCTAGTGTATCATTGCTGATTTTTTTTTAAACTGTTTCGGGCATTCTTCAAGCCTACGCATTTCTTTTCTCAGAAATAAGAATTTCCGTCTGAATAGGACTTCACACCAACAACAGTATTTTTCTTCTTTCTCTTTTTGGCAGTATCTGAACGGAATTTCATTCTGTTGCTCAGTGTCTATAAGCCTCTGGAGTTTACTGCGTGCAGTCTGCACTGGAACAAAGACGTTATTTACAGCGATGGTCCTTTAATGTCCATTCTGTATATTCAATGGAACAATTTTAAATTTATCTTTTGTACATAACAAAATCTTGACCAAATACCGTAAATCCCACTACAGCTCAATCACTCGCGATCCACTCGTCCAACATCTCTCATCCCTTAGAATCCCGTTAAAGAAAGTTTGGCTTAGAAGATCTCCTGCCCAGTAGACATTCCGCTGTTTCCCCTTCTTATTGACATGGTTTGCATCTGCCACTGTAGAATTGTCACATGCACATTTGCCGTTTGAGAAGATTCCAATTTTGTGGAGGTGGGATGGAAGACGGTGATTGTTAAACCTCAGCCTAAATATAAAAGTGAAAAACTTTCCCGGTCGTCTCACGGTAGCAAACCATGCAGCAGACTGGATCGTTGGTTGAATGTAAAAAAAAAATCCTGATTAAATACTGTAAATTTACTGTTCAGTCACTGCTCATCTTCTCATACTTAATCGGCGGCAGCAGTCTTAATATAATTCTAACTCCAACACGTCCTAGCTTTAGTAGTTCTGCCTCTCGTTTATGCGACTGACTTTCATTGAGTTTTTCGATTGAATAAAGGCCCGACTTATTGTCTGGTGCTGTCAGCTTTCTTATCCCCTGGAGGTCCTTTCTAAATTAAACTTACCTTGTGGTGACTTCCAAAAAGCTCAAGCGAAATATCTTTCCCGCAATGGGGGCATATTAGCAGTCTAATAAACTGGAAACAGTGGAAATTGAAAAGAAAGATGAAATCTGAAAACACGTTTTTTTTTTGGAAGCTGGTATGCCTCAAAAATCCTTAGACTGTTAGGTGTTCTTCTCCAACTTTTCTTGTCCACTTTATCGTTTTCCTCTTCGCTCTGGTAGCCAAACGAAGGCACACACTAGAAAACGATGAGGTAGTTGACTTTAGTACAACCTGGCTGTCCAAGTAGACGTCCAATAATTTGTTCGCAACGCCCTGCCTTTTGATCTCTCTACTCATTTCGAAATTTCGTCAGGTTTTTGTTTGTTTGCGTGAAAATAATACAATGCTTTCTCTTCTTCTTTGACAGAAAATCGATCATCAATTTCCAGATTCCTGCTCATTATCTGTTATTATGATAAAATGTGACAAACAGAAAACTTGGTGATCAATTCTTTTTTTGTCACCCGTCCCGAGAAAAATAAGTGGAACAGTGAAACGCATTTCGGATCGACAGGCGCATACTCGGGGCTGACCTGAGGTGATAAAACTTGTAAAATTAATTATGCATGGGAGGAAACGACAAAAAAAATTGACACGAGGGGATCAAGTTTACATATTAATGAGGGTAATTAATTAAAGACTATTAGAGGCCGCTTTGGCAGGGCCTTCCTGTCTCTTTACGTCACGAATATTTTTCAAATTAAACTTATAAAAATAAAACTTTCTTTAGAACTTTCATTTTATAAAAAGAAAATAACCCTTGAAGCTTAGAAATCCAATAGCTGAACAATTAATCACGAACCAAACACAATTGAAAAAGTCAAATTAATTACTTAAGAAGTTCCTTTTGAATATTAACTCAAAATAAATAATATATGATTAATTATTTATGTAAATGAATATATATGATTAACTATTTTAATAGACGAGAACAAAATCGCATGTCCAAATGTGAAATTTGCCCGGGTACTATTTTTACCAATCGATTGGCAATTATTTTTAAGTTTTTTGGATTCGAAATGTGTAGCAGTGTCAATTTATGAATTTTATCATTAAAATAGGTAACCTTAAATACAGATATGTTTTTGGGCTGGATAAACAATTATTTTACGTGAAATTTTGGCGTCATCTGTTTTCATCATTGTACAACTGCGTATAGGTTAATTTTGGGTTATATTTAAGGTTAGGGTTAAAATCGGCCTCATTATATTGATCTATTGTGCAATCTCCACTACTATGTACAATAGAACTCTAGTTAAGCTTTTGATTAGATACCAAAGCTTTGTTAGGAACTTGTAAGTTCAAGAGGACGTAACTTTTCTCTGCAAACAATATATGTATGCCTCCGAAGTCTGCAGACTCAAAAATCGTACTATCATCCCTAACTCTTCCTAGGTTTAGTTGAGACGTTTGAACTTTTCTGCCTTGGAATAAATTTCCATTGAATCTAAAACTTAACCATAAACCATTGTCCGATGGATCTAGGTTTATGACAGTTTGGTATGCCATAGCTGGTAGGTGCCCGACTATGAACTTTACTTGGGCAATTTGTTGGCATCTTCGTTGATACTCGGATCTGCTTGCTCGGTGGTGCCAAGCAGAGGTGATTTTGTTTCTTAATGAGGTAACCATCACCGATGAGTTACAATGCCTTTTTTTGGGAATGCCGAGCCTCTTCTAGAAACAGTGTGCATAGCCGCGGTATCCACCTGAAAAAACCGCGCCACTTTCCAGGGGCCACGTTCCGGTCTTGTAAAATGTGACCTCTATCCGTCTGTATTTTGAACAAGAGTAGGTTTTTTGTTAATAAATTCAGGTACAATTGAATCATCATCAGGTTTCTTGTCAATTGCCGATAATCTTGCGTCGCGGGAGTGAAACCGGGATATACCTGTTTTTAAGCAAATACAGAGATGGATCGGATGCAGAAAAATAAATCACAAACTTTGGATGTCGCCTTGGGGCTAATCGCTGAACGCTCGAATGATCAACAGATCCGATAGGGAAATTCGGTGGGGCAGATTCTTCCTCGCTGTATCAAATCTTCGAAATGACTTTGCAGCCTTTGAAGAATTAATCCCACGGTAAAAGATATTTCAAAACTTCAATAATAATTATAATTAAAATTAAATTGTAAGTTATAAAAGCAAAGATCTCAATAAATACAAGTAATTTTAGTAACAACCAATGTTATTACTTTCCCAAGCGTTAAAATCTCTATGGATTTTTCGTACTAAGTCCCAACACTTCCTAGATCCAGTAGTTCAGCTCTTCTCACGACCTCCAGAAGGTCCTTTGATGCCCATTTTGTATATCCAATGAAACAATCCACACAGGTCAAATTTACCATTTTTGTGTATGGCAAAATCCTAACCAAATACCGTAAATTCGCTGTTATGGCACTCCTGATCTTTTCATCCAGCTCTAATCCCTCAGAATCCTGCTAATTCTTACCTTTGCTCAGAGAAATCTAGTGAATGTTTCGATTTTTCTTCCTCTGGCACTATCTGGGCACAGTAATATGTGTTGCTCCGAGTCCATATGACAGTGTTTATAGCGTTCTAGTCCTAATACGTCTTAGGTTTAATAGTTCTGCTTTAAGTTTCTGCAATTGACCTTTAATGAACTTTTTCGCATTGATCCGACAACTTACGCTTAACCCATTGTATGATGGATCTAGGTGTTTTGGCATGCTGTAAAGGTAGGTTCTTTTTATCTCAAATTCTACATAGTTAAAAACAACAAAGTGATGAATGGAGGCTCAATCTGACGTATAAAAACGACTCAGAGAACCACATTGAAGCAATAACAGTCAATGACTTGATACTTTTGAGAAAAAGGATCGAGTCTATTGACTAAACCAAGGAACTAGGAAGGTACAATAAGCCAGAAGGCTGCAGTGCCTGGGGTACACAAACCCCGCCTCCTGGCATCCTTTCCCACCATACCATACATACAATAGTTAAAAAAACGGACATGTGATGCTACCATAACGACTTACGTTCTGTAGGTGATGTGGAAGAAACGATCATTGGGTAAGATATTCTGTACGGTTTAGGCGTTGACACAGAGCTCATCACTCTATGGTGAAGGTCCCGAGTTCGAATCCAGCGGCCTTGCATTCGAACCCAACCTACTTATAAATGGGCTATTGTCAAAAATACCGTCACCCTGAGGGATTATATGACCTCTGTTGATAATGAAATGGACACTCTTGAACAACACTCGAACACACACGAATCTGATAAACAAGCAGTACCATTTGAAACGTATAAATCCAGCCGAAAGGTCCTACTTTTCCGTTTTAAATTCTTTAAAATTTATATCTGGAGTCGTTAAATCAATCAAATTATTTAATTTCTTTCTCTTGATGAAAAATCCACCACTTCAGCCTAACCGTTCAATTTAAAAGAATCTAATTTACGTTTATTTATGTTATGAGCATTATTTATAATGCGATTTGTTCCCGTGATGGTTTGGATATACGATCGATTTCTAAAGAACTGTTCCAATTGATGGCCGAAATCGTGTTGTTGTACCCGGATCGAAGCAATTTATGCAGCTTTATTGTATATTCATGGTAATGGGTGCAGGCTCGTCCGACGGACCATTCGTACATTTAGACTTCCGACATCGAGTTCTCGAATTAATGAATATAAAAAGAACAGTTCTGAAGCTGTAAAGTAGCCGAACTTCTATCTGTGCGTGTAGCCGATGGATTCTTTATCGACGAGATTGAGATATTAAAGACAGTGTGGATTGATTTGTTACGTTCCCAAAAAAATATGTATTCATTATTATTTAACCGAATATGCCTCCTAAATTATAATGCTGAAAGTTAGCGGCGTGTCAACTTCAAATTAATTTGGGCTAGGGCAGGCTTAGGATTAGTGTAGGTGATTGATTCGGAACAGAGGTCTAAACTACCTAAACTAAATAAAATACTATTTAAACTAAAACTACTTAAAGATTACAAAAACTCTAAAATTTGGTAACCTAGTGGTTCAATAACCAGTGAAATAGCTAAAAATAAAATTCAAAATAAAAGCAACAAAATTAAAGTAGTTAAACAAATAAATTGAAAAATAAAAAAAGAGTAAAAAACAATGAAATCAAATCAAAAAGACTATGGAAAGCGGAACAGTAAACAATGCGAACAATGAAAAACTACGACGTATAGCTATAGTCGTACAAAAAGGCTATAATCAGTTGTACCAACGACTGGTTGAACAGCGATCAGTTGAACGGCGTTCCCCTGCACATGGTGCAACGCTCCCGAATCTGAACTACGTTCAAATTGTGAACGACGTTCCAGTGAACCCGGCTTGAACCGTGACTGGTGCAACGGGCCTTAAGAGAGACGAGTGTGGCGGTGTGCGGGGAGATGGATATCTCTTCGGCCTGGGCGGATTTGTAGAAAGATTTGAAAATATCATTTCCATCATCGATTAAGGCGACAGTGGACATACCCGACTTGGAAAAGGTGCACCACATTTTCCTGGAAGCGGGATTTTCAACATCTTCGGAAACAAAAAGAGTAGATGGATACTAGTACTCAGGAAAATTCAGCTTGTAATAATTTTTTTAAATTTTAAAATAAACCATATTTGCTTAGTGGTCATAATTGACCATTTTAATTATTCCAATTGATAATTCTTTTTATCTAAGGTTTTTGGTGTAAGCGAAAAATTGGTGTCGCCAAAGTGATTCGAACCCACGATTAGCTTAAGTGGTTAGAGCAGTGGTGTATTGAGCAGAAAGTCGTCGGTTCGAATTCCGCTCGTGGCACTAATTTTTCATCTCGCCCAAAAACCATAGATTTTAATATAAGGTTCATTTAGTTTGTAAGGTTGTTTGCAATTTGTTATAGTGTTACTCGTAGCAAATTAAGTTTGTTGTGTGTTTTGCATTGTAGTTTCGTTAGTAATACATCCGTTTTGTATTTATTGTATATATTGTGTAATATTTACTTAGAATTTGTTAATTATAAGGTTAATAGACCTGACGAAATTGTTAAGTGTGAGAGGTTGACACATCTAACCTGTTTTGTTTTTAGGGAAACACACACCTAGGCCTCACTTTTTGGTTAACTTCACCATAACTCTTCGTTTAGTTAATTTTAATTTAATTTAATTTTTTACAGTTCGAACGAAAAAGGACAGGTCAGCATTTAACAAAAGAAATGTATTGGTGGGATTTAATTAATGCTTTTTTAACAATAAAACTACGTGTAAACAAAAAATAGCTGTTAAATTCGTGGCTGCCATTTTTGTTACCTACGCCCTAACGGAAAGCAATGTGACTACATCTTCGTCTTAACCTCTAACATTGGCCCTACCCTGTTAGATCGAGCAATGTTAACTAGCCTTTTCTGGCAAGTCTACGTTATCAATTTTCTCGATCTAACACGAACTAACAGATTTAACACGAAGATCGCGAATACCCCTATTATATGTATTTGTAACCTTTTAAATTTTTGTGTAAAGATAAGTGACCGTTAATGGATAATTATTCAGATATCGTGAGATGCGGTCTGGTGTGATGTGGGTATCAGAAAAACATTTTCTTTATTGTGCCGACGTTTCGATCTTTTATTGAGTTCATCTTCAGGGCTCAAAGTTTTTGTGTTCTTTGTAATTGTGCCATTCTTGCGTGTCGTGTTGTTTTAAATTTCGAGAATGATGAATAATTAAAGCACGCTACAAAGCCAAACCCCGATAATTCGCCATATTTCGACGAAGCGTCTAATATTGGCCCTGGCCTATTAGATCGAACAGTGTCAGCTAGCCGATTTTTATAAGTCTACGTCGTCGTTTTTCTCGATCTAACACGAACAAACCGAGTTAACAGGGTTAAAAATATCGTGAATATCCTTATTATACTATAAATAGCACAGCCCGCCTCCACAGAGCATAGCCAGCGAATTTTAGGCGTAAGAATTTACCTAAAGCGGATCCCGACAGTTTGTGCATACATATCAATTATGACCGGCGCTGGGTGTTGACAGGAGCATTAGCAATTTAAAACTATTTCAGCAATCGGAGCATTCGCCAAAACAGAAATAATGATACCCGGTCACCTTTTACTTCTGTCGTAGGTGAAAAGTGTGGTTTTAATTAGAATATTGGATTGCGAGGCACGATTTGACCCCGGCTGCTCTTTGAATTTTAATTTTACATTATTGTAAACGTCGACTGATCCCCACGCTCCTTCCAACACTGAGTCATGCACATCCAATTATAAGAATTAATTACAACCAGTGTTTGCTGAATTACTTAAAAAAGAAACATCCTTCAAAGAAAAACGGAACATAATAAAATTACCAAAACAAAACTAGTTGTAAGATTTTGAAAAGAACATTTTTATCGTTGAATATTAGCTTTATTAATGCGATCATTAATTAACACCTTCTCAATTGAAATTGTAAGTTTTAACTTCGGATTGAACCATTTTAAGTTTAACCTAATTTTTTTTATATTGAAACGAAAAGGCGGAGTGGCAGATCCCGATCTTCGGACCCCGGCGAACATGCCCGTTGACGCTAAAAATGCAACGAACACATGATTAAAAAAAGTTGAGATGCCCTCACGTATGAAGAGCCCTGTCGATGGGTGGTCCTCGGACTCGTAGAAGAATGGTTATCCTCACCTGATTAAGGGTCGGCCATTCGAGGACACTTAAATTTGGGCCGAAGCCGGGTGTGTCCAACATGTTCAACAAAGGTTGCTCGATGTGTCCACCCAAAATTGAAGGCTTTAATCTCTTGGTTCCATACAGAGAGCGCGTAGGAATGCCACCCGATCTGAAAGATTCTTGTAGGAGATAAGGACGTTTTACTATATATAGTTTTGTTTCCATTGTATATGTCGTGAGTGAATATATTCATAAGCGTGAACGTGCAGTTTGAGAGGGGTACCATTTGAGCTATCGTGACTTCGATCCGCTCGGACACTAACTTCCCATCTCAACCCTCCTCTCGAATTTCCCCTCCATTTTGCCGTTTTTCAAATGTCGTTTAATCTATTTGATTTGAGATTGATGTGGGAAGTTGGTGTGCGAGCGGATCGAAGTCACGATAGCTCAGGAGTTAGAGTAGCGGCGTATATAGCCGAAGGTCTTGGGTTCGAATCCCGCTCCTGCCATTGACTTTTTTACCTCAACAAATACCTTTTAAAAATATTAATTGGTCGATCGGACCACGAACTTTAATGGTTTTAAATTAGTCTTTTTTCACATTACAATAACCACTTTTAATTTTGAAATTAACTATTTTTTTAAAAGAATGAAAAATTTAGATGTAATGAAATAAAACATTTTTTTCACATATTAATCCATTTTCGCACTAACTTAAATTGTTTTAACCTCAAATTAAAGTTTTGTTTTTTTAAATTAGACAAATTTAACTTCAAATTATCTTCTTAACCTTAATTTTACATAAACCCATTAAACATTAACAAACTTAAACAAACTTAACAAAGATTTGATGTTGGACTAATTAAAATTCTATGATTTTTTTAATCATTAAAACATTTTTATCGATATAGTGCTCCATTGAGACTAATAATTTTATTGAAGTTGAGGTGTTGGCTATGTATCTTTTGTGATCATAAAAATCAGCCATGTTTGCATATTTTAGATATAAACTCACTTAGGATAAGTAATATAAACGTAGAAATTATGCTCAAAAGAAAACATAAAACGAGAACCAAAGGACTTTCAAACTTGATACAAATGTTTTGTTAGGTTTACTTCGTCATATTAATAAATATTTAAACAAGAAAATAGAACGACTTATAAACGTGTATGTTTGTAATTCTAGGTCGAAATGAATCTCTAAACTGTTTATGGCGATTTTAAGCTTCTGGCCGAGTGTTAATAGTGTCAAGTAAACTATTGCCAATTTTGTTTACTCATGTTTAGCAATTGGTTTAAAAGTGGTCCTTGGTGTGGGTCCCGATGCCGTGGATCACGCTGTCCTTTCTCCGGAGATAAGCTAACAAGATGGGGTTTTTTGGGTGACGGCCACGTTGTCCCATGGCATTTATACATCACCCAAAAATTTTTATCAATAGCATCTTCAGAAAAGGACAGGACTTTCATATTCAGAGTCTGTTTGTACAGGATAACCACGATGTCTGAAGGTCAAGCCGAAAAGCTTGGCCGAACAAAACAAGATAGATATCGGGTCTCGTAGAATCACGTCCTCGTCATAGAATCTTGTCAACAAGCAATGAAGGGATTTTAACGCTGGATAGAAACCAAGGCTTCCGTCAATTAATAACACAATCATTTAAAAAAATATTGGTTTTATAAAAAATAATAAAGTAAATAAAATTTTATCTAAAAAAATTGATAAAAACGAGCACCACTATGGCCGTGTAATTTGTGCGGCCGTCTTGCTGTTCTGCGCTTGCGGTTCTGTGTTCCAACCCCGGCAGAGCCCATGGAATTTTAATTTATATTTTTAAAAAGTGGTCCTGACCACTCATCTGCGACACCCTACAGCTAGCTGAACGTTAAGTACTCTTCTATCGTTTTTTTCTATAAAATTCACTTTATTTAACTACAAATTATCCCTTTTTAGGTTCAAATTAAACTTTTATTTAAAGTCAAGAACCTAAAAGGTTGTATGAAATGTAAAGACAATGATAAAATACTCTATTTTAAATACTAAATATAAACTAATTTGCCCCAAAGATGATCATATGAATAAAAAATAAAACAATAAAAATGATACAAAATTAAATGTAAAACAAATGATTGTTTGATAGTTTTAATACCAGAAAATTGGCGGTTTAAAACTCACAATTTCTCACATTTTCCCAATTAAAGGGTGACTCCTCTACATTCGTATTACATTTTATATCTTTGTATTATTTGTATCTTTTTAAAAGCACAATTATATAATACTTAAATATGTGGTGACTAGTGACCGTTAATCGATAATTATTCAGAAATCGTGAGATGCGGTCTGGTGTGATGTTAGTTTCTGAAAAACATGCCCCTTATCGTGCCAACGTTTCGATCTTCATTGCGAGCATCTTCAGGGATCAAAGTGTTTGTCTTCCGAGAAATTGTGCCATTCTTGCGTGTCGTGTTGGGAGTGCCACTGGCAGCCCTGAAGATGATCTCACTAAAGATCGAAACGTTGGCACGATAAAGGAAATGCTTTTCTAAAACCGACCTCACACCTGACTGCATCTCACGATTTCCGAATGAATAATAATGAAAACAAAATCTCAAATTAAAGAACGAATTGTTTTTATATATAATTGTATGGAAATGTAATTGTCATTAATTTTAATATCGTCTTCTAAGATTTTATTAGATTTTTATTTTATTATTTTAAATATAAACTGTTACTCTACATACTTATAATTCATACCATATCCTAAATGTTTTTGTTGTTTTAGCGTAAAAGTTAATTTATAATTAAAAAGGGTTAATTGGACGTTCATATGGGTTGATGTAAAGCTAAAAAAATGTTTGATTTTGTGTTAAAAATTCCTAATTGGAAAAAGTTAATTTGAATTTAAAAATGGTTATCTAATGCGAAAAAAAGGTTTGAAATTGTAAAGGGTTAATTGTCCGGGAAAATGCTATATTTTATACCATTTTTTTAATTTTTACAGAAAGGGTTAAGTTTGTAGTTAAATAAAAAGAATTACTTTGATGTTTCAATATATTAATTGGATGTGTGAGAGGGGTTAAATTCAAATTAAAAATGGTCAATTTGAATTCGAAATAGGTTAATTTGAAGTTGAAAAGGGTTAATTTGAAATACAAACAGGCTACTTCCAAAATGGTTAATTTAAAAGAAGACGGCCATATTATTAATTGTTTTCCCAACATGCACCACAGAATTAAAAGAACGGTGCAAAATCTGTCAAACGAAATCCCTCCTCCAACCGACTCCATAGTGCGTTAAGTGCTGGCGATGAAGAAAGAAGGGCAAGGTGGACGTCGTTTCACAAATTCAGCTTGCATTATTCATGAGACGAGTTTTAATTACCACTAAGTGTATCGGTGGAGTTGGGCCTGACAGGTCGAAACGACACGTACAAAAGTTGTGCCTTAAATTCAAACGAAGTCTGCTGAGTACTGACAACTTTGAACCGAAAGTGTTAGCATCATTCTGTTACAGGCAAAGCTCGTCTGACTGCATGTGGTTACCGGTTTTATGACGAGCAGCTTGGATGGGATTACAAGAAGGATGCAATAATTAAGATATTGGGTTTGATGGTTTCTGACCTGTCTGCCCATTTTCGCCTTTTCGATCTTCAGACAAATCAAGTTAACGGAAACGTGTTGTTTCCGAAGACATTGGTTACGAAGCATTATCAACAGGTTATCGTACTACCACTGCTGTCTTGTGGTTTAATGTACTTTTCCTTGTTACTCAGTCCATTACAACTTGAGCTTCTTTCAAAAAGAATATGGTCATGGTCATTCCCGCCTATCATTCATCTGTTGGACGTCTTGGTACCTAAGATATTCAGTGGTTATTTTGCATTTCGAGCATGAGCACAAATTTCTTGGTGCTGATGTTTTCTTAGTGCTAGTGCCTCTTACGAATTTGGCTTAAATTTAAAATCCACTCCCCAAAACTCCCCAAAGTTTTACCTTATCTCAATAAACCTATAGGGGTTTCTTGGCCATACGTTTTCTGTATCTGACACCTTTACACTCTGTCTATTTCTTCTTTGATTTTACACTACATATCCTGGGATAGATCATTTACGGTTGATATTGTTTGCCGGGTATAGATCCTGGGCTGTTAGTTTCTTTGACCCTAGTTTATTATGTCCAGTACTTCTAGGATTCGTCAGATCTTTTGCTGTCATTGGTCTCAACCTGAGATAGTCAGTCCTATCTGTTATCTTGATAACCTGATAATAAGTTCTAACCTTTTCCTTTCTTTGACAGTAAGTTTATTTTCCCTGTTAATCCTAGAGCTCATGTTAAGCATTGGGTAAATTTTTCAAATGAGTTTGATCATTGATTAAATTTCACTTTTGGGTGTTCATAGAACCTGACTAGTTGAACAGTTTGTCTGTATATAACTTTTTTTTGTGTCAAATCAACCCTTTTCTACTTTCAAATAATAAAAATACAACTTGAAAATCGATTACAATATATAATTTAAATTAAAAGTTATATCAAAATAAATATTTCTTCTATTTATTCGATTTTTTAAAATTACATAAGGCTTCTTTTATATTTAAAATTATTTAATTTTTATGTATATTTTTAAATTCTAAAATTAAAAGAAGTATTTGTTTTTTATATAATTTTTACTTTTAAATTGAGTTAATTTTCATGGTTTAATGGTTAAAGAACTTAATAACTATAATTAACAAAACCTGCTAATATACAATACATGAATTTGATTTCATGGTATTTCATACCATCTCCTAAGAAACAGTCAAAACTGGACAAAAATTTTGATTCAACATTTAACTGATTATTTGGAAATCGTGAGATGCCGTCTGCTGTGACGTAGGTTTTAGAAAAACATTTTCTTTATCGTGCCACGTTTCGAACTTTATTGAGATCATCTTCAGGTCCTGAGATTTATAAACATTGTTTAAATCTTACTAATACATCACAAATACAATCCCATCCTACATGTATTGTACGGTTGATGATGATCTCAATAAAGCTCGAAACATTGACACGATAAAGAAAATGTCTTTCTGAAACCTACGTCACACCAGACCGCATCTCACGATCTCCAAATAATCATTAACTAACGGCAACTAAACACCGAAAATAAACCTTTAACATTAAGTAAATTTAATTAAAAAGATTAAGCGTAAGTTAAAAAAGTTTGATAATAAAACAATTAATTTGGCGTGAAAAGGAATAATTTCAAAGTAAAAAGGGTTAACTGGACGAACAAAATTACATTATTTACCAATTATTTCATATTTTGAAAATCTCCAAATAAAGGAATCATTTGTTTTTATTTGTAATTATTTTATTTTACTTTTTGTAATAATTTATTTTATATCAGGTTTTTACTCTTGATTAATTTTCATGTGATCGTTTAGGAACAACCTATTTTATGTTTAATAACTAAATTCGCAAAAATGCAAGAATCGCTGAGAAACTGTTATTTATAAAAGCCTAATTTTTAAAATTTAAAATAACGCTAAAACTAACTACAAATTAGAGCTATATTTTGTATGATCTTCGAACAGCAAACTTATTTTATATTTTAAAAAGAAACCTTTTCGCCTTTTGAATAAATTAAGGAATGGGTTACATTGAAATTAAAAAGTTGAAATTGGAAATATTTAATCTCAAGTTAAAACTGGTTAATTTGTAATTAAAAAGGTTAAAAAGGTTAAAAAGTTAATTTTAAATTAAAACGAGATAATTTGAGATTAAGATGAGTTTTTGTATTAAAAATTAGCTTATTTCGTGTGTAAGGGGGTAATCTCAAATTAAATACGGTTACTTTGACGTAAGAAGCTATAAGGTAGATATTGGAGATAAATTTAAAATTAAAAGGGGTTTGTTTGACGGATATAGTTTTCCCCTTATTTCATTATCTTCTTTGTTCGCTTTTCAGTAACTAGTTATAACTTTTTTTATTTTTTATTTATACTACAGTATAGCATTTAGAATGCATTACATACAACTACTACAGTTATGCCATCTCAGGGAGATAAGCTGGGAAGGGGGAGATTCTGCCTCTTCTTACGCTTTAAACTTTTATATAAAGTTACTGGCTCATAAAAAGTGGTAAGTAGTCGTAATTATTATTATTATTTTTTTTTTTTTTTGCTATCGTTACTAGTTCCGCGACGTCAGAGGCGTTCACGGTTTAACAAGGGATTGGAAGCGGGTCGAACGACAGTTTAACCAGCATCAACATGACAAGATGAAAATTTTCTATTCGTTTTTATAGACCTGGTGCAATTAATTCGAGAAAGGACGGATTCGGGACAAGGAAGGGAGCTGCCGAGTGGCACGTAACGCCTCATTTGCACATGCCGTGGCGAAAAGGAAAAACGAATGGCTTTTAACGCCGAATTATGCAAAACCGTTTTCATACTGCTCGGCTAATTTCACGGCAATCACATTAAAGGCATAAAGTTTCTCTTAGCAAGTCTGCTGTCGAATTAAGGATACGGGAGGAGCTATCACTTCCTACTCGGGCCCAATGGCCTGCGGATTTTTCAATTCTTTCTTCACCTACAATGCCAGATAACGTTAAATGTTATGTTAATCGATAAGATAATTTTCAGTTGTAGAACATTTTTCAGTAGAAGAGTTTTAAAACCTCTAAAAAATGCTGCAACATTGATTAAAATCTATCAAAATATTTACAGTTTAACTGACTAAGCGACATGTAGGTTATAAGCCTGTTATAAGCGAGGCATGTCTATCACAGTTCTATTATTCGTCCATGTATTTAAAGCTGTTTTTGGTCAATCTAAATTTAGGCTGTTTATAAAGGAAAAGGAATTTTGAGGATTAGGTTTCTTTGTACCAAAGACAATCTGGTTGCCTCCAAACCATCAACTCATACCGAGCTAAATTATAATAGTCCTGCTGCCATCGATTCAAATCCATTGCTCATTTCCTTATTACATAATTTTTTTCTAAACATATTCTCCCTATTTATGCGCACAAATTAGTAGTTAATTATATATATAGTATAAATCCGTTTTGGCATCTGACTAAAAGCACAGTGCATTTACAATAATATTGAACGCGATAGCCTTTTATCATAATATATGTTGTCTTTCCTTTTCATAAAATAACCATCTACCTCAATCATCGTATGGTTCATTACTCATGTACTGACATATACAAAAGCCGCTTTAATCTAAAAAAGACTCATTAGGAGCTGTGAAAGTATCAACTAAGCACCTATCGGTAGTACTCCATAGATAAAGGTCAGTTGGGAGTCAAAGGAAAAATATTTAAAAAATCTTCCCTAATCTCATACACAGAAGCACCATATCGCATGGCTCGGCTCCAGTTATAGTTTATACAGGTCATACGTTGAGCTGCTCAATATCAACGACAGCCTTTTTTTGCCATTTTAACTTCTGATGACGCTACATCGCATAGGTTATCTCCGCTCGCAGTTTAAACAGGTCGCGAGCCGATCCATGCCAAGTCACCGCAGTTCCTTTCTTTGCGATTTCAGCACCTGATGGCGTGATATCGCATCGCATCGTTCACCTATGCTTTCTGCGTAAACAGGTTGATGATCCATACAAATTTAACGGCAGCTATTTTCTTCGGTATTTCAGCTTCTACTCGCACGATATCGCAACGCTCGGCTCCTCTTTTCGTGTAAACAGATTGCACGCTGACGATAGGTCTTTCCTTTGCGATTTCTGCTCCTACTCGCCTGATATCGCATAGACTGTTTTGCCCCATTTAATACCAAGTATTTACACTTCAGATACACGTCCTTTAAACGGCTTTGCATTCGTTGGAAAAGATTCTTATTTTGGCCAAGAAACAGCCGTTACCAGCTCTTCTAGGGTATTAGGACCGTGTTTTGCCGTCGTACTGTTAGCTTAAGTTGGTCCCAAATGTGTTCGTTCGGTTCAAATGTGGACTTCGGACTGGCAACACGAAGAACTCAATTCCAACCTCATTCACCTAATGATCCACAATAGGTGCTCTATTGGGCCTGGCATTTTCCCGCAATGGTAAAAATGCCCCTGATGTTGGGGGCCAATTGCACATGATCTTCGACTATACCCTGCAGGTAACTTCTGTTAAGTTAGAGATCGTCCTAACACAAAATCCAATTCGGTGTGGATGTCCAAGGAAATACCACCCAATAACAGCTATAAACCACCGTGGCCATCTGAGAAACCATAGGACAGGAGGCGTACCTCCAGAGCGTCTCCTTATGAAATTATGTCCACCTGAAGATTGAAATCCAAATCTCACCTTATCTGCAAATAGAACCTGTCCCCAACCTTCCTATGCAGAATTCACAGGTTTCCGTGGATACTATGTATGCGTCAGCCTGGTCATTTTCTGAGGTGTGGTACTAAGTGGTCCACTGGTGCCTGCTGTCGATCCCTGAGGGTATTACCATTTCGCCTTCTTTTTACAGCTCCGGAGGAACCGAAACATTTCGGACTTGTCTTATCAGATATCTTATCTCATTTCCCGTATAGCCAAATGACGGATGAATCTATCGTCTCCCTCTTCCGTCGACCTAGGTCCTGTCCTGGCCTTCTAATGCGAAGACGTGTTTCTTTGAAGCGTCAAAGAACCCTGAAGAGTGATTCACAGTCTCCTGGCGTTAAACGTCAGACTGGAGCTACTGAAAAAGGTTTACGAATAAGACTACTATTGAATGAAACCAAGGAAGGAGAGATTGGTTGATGACTGTTCGGCGGTTTGAAAAAATTTGAATTTACTATGGAAGCAATATAATCTCTCATTATGTATGAAATTATTTTCCCAACAAAAGTGCATAAAATGATTCTTCTTCTTTCACGATTGAGCGGAAAGTAAAAGTTCGTGATGTTGAGGTAGTTATCCAGTAAATAGATTTCGTGCTAGCAGGGGTCAATTGACGGACGTAAGATCTCGCCCCTTGTATCGCCCGGATAATTGTAGGTTGTATAAAAACGATTAGGAAAGTTTCTATTTGCTAGGAGTGACCATTCTGGCCTCGCCCGAGCAACGTCCCTCGGGGAGACTGGGAGCAGCGTACGGGATTATTTTCCTTGTCCCACTTCAACAAATCCCATGGCCGGGGTTTCTGTCTTATCGTGTCTTCTCCCCAACCTATCATCACAGCGTACCATATTTAGATCAGATTTTGAATACAGTTTGGCAACCGATAAATTGCCGGGTCGGGAAATCATGGCATGCTTTATTATTTTATTTCAGACAAGCTATGCTTTCTTTTGAAATCGAAATTGTCAGCCCTGGAGCTATTTCGCAATTTTTTTTATAAATCCCCAACATCGATATTTTAAAAACTCCTAATATTCATTTTTAAAAGTTCGGACTTGTGGAAAGATAAAAAGATTTTTATATGTTTCGCAATTAAAACACAATACTTTTTTTAGGAAATTTAAAACAGCCTTGTGCTTCAAATTGAAAGAGACTTTTTATTATGGAATATAGAGCATGAAATTCAATCCGAAATGGATGGCAAAAGGAACGCTTTCAATTACAACACAACTGACTGCCTACGGTAATGAAATCAATTTCAAACAATGAGGGACAGAAGGCCAGCCTAAATTGAACAAGCCTATCAAACAATCGCCTTCGAAAGGGAGCGGATTTTACATTCTTTCTGTTTCATTTTTGATCTTTTTCGAGTTTAAACGACACTCTCTTATCGCACAATTTAATTTTTTGATCATTTTCGTGGAATTTAATCGTTCCTCAATGGTCCATTTTGTCTCGTTTTAACGGTTTTGATAAATTTCATCTTCAGCATTTTCCATCCGGAGTGACGGAACGATTTCTTTATTTAAATTCAATATGTAGGTTTCTTAAAAACTTGAAAATGTACACCACGTACTTTTCGACGAGGGTCTTGTCTAATAAAACAAATTTCCAATCCTTTGGGTAGGCCGTCCACTGGAGCCGTTTTCGGCCGTGCAACATAGGATGATCCAAAAGCGAAGAAACGTCCATTAGAACCAATTCGTTCGGTCGTGTTGGGCCGTGTACGGCCGAAACACTTTCCGATCCAAAAAATTTGGATTTTCCAGTCCTATTCGGCCGAATTGTTCCTTCGACTTTAACTGTCAACCACCTGACATCAAACGCGCACCATCGTTTAACGCCGTTCTTTGCTTTTTTGCTTACCTTTTTGTTTCTTTTTCATTTCGATGGATTGCGAATAATAGATAATTTCAGTTGAGGAGTAGGCTCTTGGGACATGCGTGTCTGCTCTATCATGGGAGAGATCGGCGTAAACTGTGATCAAGGATAGCTTTAGAAATGAAACTTCCAATATTTTTTTTTCTTTCATGCCATTTGTACGTAAACTAAGAATTATTGCGCAGCAACAAATCTTGTACATCCATTTGGGCTGTGTCGTGAACTGACGAAAATTGGCTTCAGTGGACGACGGTGTTCGGCTATATTGCAGGTCGTCCGTTTGGTCACATAGTTCGGCTGTTGAACGGCTGTCGTAGTTCGGTCCCAATGGATGAGCACCTAAGCAGGTAACACACCCGATGCAACGCTACGCGACACTACCCGATGCTACCGGACGCCTTATCTCGTGTTGGTAGGGGTTGCATATCTATGCGACGTCAAGCGCACGCAACGTAAGTCAGCATCACAATCGCAACGCCTTATTGTTCCTAATGCATTATTTTGAGGAAAACCATGTAATAAATTGTTAGTTAAATTCATTAGATCAACAAATGGATTCCGATGTTTTGATCAATTTTCTACCAAAACATTTAAATTATTATTTTTTATATAAATACTAATAAATTTTTGATCTCAGTTACTTTGATTTATATTAAAAATAAGTATGTTGTAAGTTATATAATGAGAGAAAAACTGTGTTTCATTCGTGGCCGTGGAACAGAGCTCTTGCGTATGACCTCCCGACCTCGCGGGAATCGGAGCGATCGGTCTGCCGAAGCGACGGCCTACGGGGAAGCTAAGACTATGCTTACGAAGACCCCGAATGCGTGAGGAATATTTGTTGGTGGTGGCCATTAAAAAAGGCACGGTCTCCTCTAGGGAGGGGATAGATATTCCACTAAAATCGAAACTGCTGCCGGAGCCGGCGGTTTCGATCCTAGCGGAGCCACTACACCCAGGGAGGTAGAGTCTTCTTCTCTATCTAGGGGGTGTATGCGAGCCTTGGTCGATGCATTTCGACCCCTACTGGTTACATATTTACGCTTTTACCCGCGGTGCACAATGTTAACCAAGAAGCAAATTTTCCATGCGCGGATGGTGAGTCGCTCCTAACTTGAGAATCTAAATGTGTGATATGGCATGTGTACCAGGTTCGCAGGCTAAGGAACATCAATGTTAACAGAGATTGCGAACCTAGTGAGAGATAACGTCACGAGAGTCTTGGACGAATCAGGAGTCGAAAATTATACTGGAAGGAAGGTGACTGAACGTGGGGGTGCGCCGACGTTTCCTCCTTCTGTGTCGCCGAACACATCCTTGAGCGAGAAATCAGGATGGACATGGAAAGTAATAAGGAGGACGATTTTTCCACAACCGGGGTGAGGAAAGAGGCTGTCGGATGAACACCGATAACAGGTAGCACCGACCACTACACAATAAATTTTGCGTACTCGATTTGAACGAGGCTTTTGTACATTTCTTTTAAATTCGTAAATAGCGCAGAGCTTAATATTTATGTTAGTTTATGTTTTTAGTCAATTTGTTGGTAACCACAGTCAATGGTTTGGTTTGGTTTGATTGGCTGTTTGGAGGATTCGATAGTTTTGCTCGGTTGGTTTTTAATGTTTTGGCTTCCCCCCTTTTTTGTGTTCGAGAGTTTTACTTCGTTTTGCGTTTTTAATTGGCATCTTCCTCTGTATTTATGCTGTTTATATGTGTTAAAAATTGAAAGTCTGGGGTTGACAGAAAAAAACCTGTACATAGCCAGGGAGAAGAGGTGACAGCGGATTTCTGCTGGTCCGAAGACATTGGCTGAGATGAAGAGAGGAAAAGTCAAGTCCTGAAGGATACTCGGCCAAAAATAAAGCTTTGGCATCTGGTAAAAAGCCTTAAACTCATCAAAGAGCTACTACTACTCAAGTTAGGTTTAAATGATAGTAAGGCTCTTACCAGGAAAATTCTGGAGACATATTTCTAGACTCGGAGTGCCAGAAACAAGCCTGTACATATATGGCCAGGAGAAGAAATGACGCCTGAAAATGTCCTCTGTTGGTACTAAGACGCAGGCTGAGATTCCGTCTCCTGAGAGAAAAGAAAAGGCAAAGCCTGAAGGGTACATAGACAAAAAGCTTTTGAATCTGATAAAAGCCTTAATTTAATGAGGCTTAGGATAACAATGTAGATACAGGAAAAAGCCCCGAAACTTTCCTAATATAAAGCCTTTCTTTACTTTTTTTTTATAAACCTGTGTGCCGTCTTGTTCAGCAAGATTTTAAATTTAGACACGACGGTGTTACGTCTCTGGATATCAGCCTGCGTTCGAAATATATTTCAGTTCGAATATTTTCAAAAGATAAGTCCTAAAATGACATGTTTATTCGAATGTCGCCAAAGCTTGAATCTGATTATCAAGTCTGAATGGGCATAGAACAATTTTAAAATATTTGAAGATCCGGCTGATATAAATTTTACACGGTTCAACTCCCACAGGACCGAAATCGAAACAGATATTATTCAACTTTTTAACTCGGGACTATTAAGATTTCTTGACAGAGAACGGACCGACTCCGTATAATTATAAAACATTCCACTCCCTCGACGATTTCCTTTGGCCTCCATATTTGGCAAGACTGCTCCGGTGAGCTTTCTGAAGTTTTGCCTTCCGCCGAAATGGAAATTCAGGGCGGTGATAAAGGCGATAAACAAGGAAAATATTTACGAGGGACGGTTTTCACAACAAAAGAACCCACGTAGGAGAAGGACGAACGCCCGCATTACGAACCAACAGATTTTCGACTGGGTTTGACGGTGGAAAAATCCCGGCAGACTAAATACGCCCAGTGGAAAATTTAGAACGGTTGTAGAAACAAAACTACAACCAATCATTCGGAAATGTTTACGCATTAGATTTACATTGTTTACTATTGTCCGCCCTGAAGCCTATACATAACACCTGTCGAGTCGGCCAGTCACTCGATGCCAAGCCTCATGTCAAACCCTTCTCACTTTAATATGAAATGAAAGGCCGGTCTATTTTGCTCAATGGAACTCCATAACAATTAAAATAATGCTTCCGAACAAATCAATAAAACAAAATCGTGAATAATTAAGTGGACAGATAATCTATTTTTATTTTAATCAATTTCAAATTAATCCCTTTTATAAAGCAGTAAAAAATTAAATATCATACGATCCTTTTCATCCTTTGAAAACTCCTAAAAAGTCATAGTTTTAATCAGAACATTTTATAATGCAATTTATCCGTACCATTCACTTCCTGACACCCTGGAAATTTTCCATGGTTTACCCAATCGCTAAACCCAACCAACCACACCACCTTCCGCATACCTAACGACCCATCAGTTTACTGTCAATTCTTGATCGTCACCACTGTTCAACAGTACCATCGGGTTGTGGACACCCCCGCGTCCTCCTGTGAAGAAAAGAGCTCGGAGTCTTTCTCGGATACTGAACAAGCTTTTGATCAAATACGGAACATCAAGGGCATCGTATCCTCTACACGCCACCTCATCCCTAAATCGTACCTGGCCTACGGGTACTTCAGAGTTTAGAGTATTGGTCGGATCCTCACCTTCTCCTTTGTAGTCAGGCCTCCCCAGTTATACTGCTCGATACAGTACTCAGTATATACTGGTGATATTCCTTTCCGTTCCGAAATTTCTATAGTAACATACGTTGGTGGTTGTGCTATAGGTGAAGAACGGGAGATATAGCGTTCAAAATGCGCAAGACATTACACATTCCGAAACTACACATCTGCATTCTTACATTATAACATATGCTGATGACGCTATCATTTGAATTTATACAATGATGTACGCAACTTAGAAATTTAATGTTTAATGAATCTATTTGTACTCGTAATTTTTAATTTCGGTTGTAATTACATTACATGTGGTATTCCAAGAGCTCACTTATTTTTACAGATGAAAAAAGTCTTTTTGTCTTGCGAATGCTTTAAAGAAAGAGTTAATTTTAAGTTAAGAAGTGTAAATTTGAAATTTTAAAAAAACGGTTCATTTTAAATTAAAAATCGTTAATTTTATATTGCGAAGGGTTAATTTGACCATGCGTAGAAAAATACATGTGACAGACAAAGGCAAACATCGAAAGATATTTTCTTAATGATCCTAAACGCATGTTAAAAACTGGACTCTCTTGTAATAAAATATAAGTACTTAAGTCTCAAGGGTTTAAGTATTTATTTTAAAGGCCTTTTATGAACCATTCCCACACAAAATAAGAAAATTACTGCATGACATTGAGAAAGGGGCAAAAACATGATACTTATAAATATAAACCACAAAAACAACGCAGCACTAAAAAAAACTCATGAGACGGTTCAATTTAAAAAAGATAAAAAAACAACGAATAAAAGTGACTCGAACACATAGGTATTAAACAGATCTAGCAGTGAAGATGATGAAGAAAAGAAAGAAATCTGACAGACTGAAACAGCGTGGATGGACAACTAAAACGATCGAAAACGACCAACCCACGAGTTCAACAACTGCAAAATACGAAAAAAATCACGTAAAAATCAAAATCACGCCGTCATAAATAAACTATTAACTACTGAATTAAGGAGAATTATAAACTTTACAAATCGTTTATTCACAATCAGCTAAGTTTCTAAACGACTATGGGTGTTTGGGTGTTAGAGAAGGTCGATTACGCCGTGAGAAACAAGACGCTGGATTAAAATATTCCGGCTGGAAGGAAGGTTTTGATAAAAACTATCCGGTTTTATCTGGCTCGCGATGACCGGAATTTTAAGATGACAAATTACGCGTAGAATGGGACTTCTCGAAACTGGCTGAGACTATTTTCGATTTGTCGACTCGGTCGTGGTTTTCAAATAGAAAATACAAACGTTCACATTTTCCCGGTCCCAATAACGTTTATATTAGAAATGAATGCGAAAACGAATACGTTTACGAGCGTCCGGAGCAGCAGAAATCATATAAACCCTCAAGGTGCCGGTGTTTTTGAAAAATAAGCACATTGCAAGTATGTCGGGTTCTAATGTAGGGCCGCTGGATTCGAACCAGGGACCTTTACCTTACAGTGATGAGCGCCGTGTCAACGCCTCAACCGTTCCGGCCACCGACGCTCTCGAAATCATAATTTAAAAAAAAATAATCTACGCAGAAAACAAACTTTTTAAGCCCGTTAATCCATAATTATTCAGATAGCGTGAGTTGCGGTCTGGTGTGACGTGGGTTTCAGAAAAACATTTCCTTTATCGTGCCAACGTTTCGATCTTTAGTGAGATCATCTTCAGGGCTGCCAGTGGCACTCCCAACACTACACGCAAGAATGGCACAAGCACACAGAAGACAAATACTATAAAGATCGAAACATTCGCACGATAAAGAAAATGTTTTTCTGAAACCTACATCACACCAGACCGTATCTCACGATCTCCAAATAATCATTGGTCCTGTATCTGGTTTGGTTTTGGCTTCTTAACAAATTGAGATACGTATCAGTTGCTGTTCCATCACCAAGAAACCGGCAGGGTAATTTCGACAAGGATCTGAATATTTTATATTAAATATAATAATATTTTACCGTGCTTTCGCGAAAATCCGAATTCGTCTATCCGAAATGTTGGAGGGGTTTTAGATTTTTTAAAAATAAAATTAGATATTTACCCCGGACTTACAATTTTAAGTCGTATCGCTCTCTTCTTGTCCAGGGACTTCGGGACTCTGATTATAACAGGCGTCTGCATTTCCTTGCAAAATGTCGATTTGTCAAGTTGAAAAAACCATTCTTCCAGACAACATATGGACTGATGAGTTCATCTCTAATATCGGAACACAGTATCACCGTTTGGTGTGGAATTCTTGGAAATAAATTAAATGGGCCTTCTTTCCCGAAAATAACTTACATGGCGCGAATTTTCTAAATTTTTCGAGGGAGGTTGTGTCAACAGTATTTTATGATTTTCCTTTGCAACAAAGTTAAAAAATGATTGTCCATGTTGAAGGATCCTCCGCACACAATTCGTTACAGGTGAGACGTTATTTGAATCGTCACTGCCGGGAGAGATGGATAGGACCTCATGGCCCCATTTGTTGGCCTCCTCGGTCTTCGGATATAACCAAACTTGCCTATTTTTTTGTGGGGTCATATAAAAAACAGTGTCTACGCGAACTCAGCAACCTGAGTTGATCTACTGCGACATTTGTTAGAAAATGATTGTCAATCCGTCTCCCCAGATATTTTCGTTCTTTTTTTTAATAATAATAATAATAATAATATTTATTTACAGAATATACAGAATTTACAAGAAATTAAAGACTGGCTTCAGGCTTCCTGCCTATATACCTGATCAGAAGTAAAAAGAACTAATTTAAACATATTTCAATATTAGTACAGAGGGAAAAAATTAAAAAAAAAACCTTTACATTATATAGTTAATTTACAGCAAAATGTGCT
>CM077100.1:18839458-18855556 GCA_039619505.1 Cimex hemipterus
AGAGAGAGAGAGAGAGAGAGAGAGCGAATGAGATAAAGAAAGGAAAAATGTATAAGGAGAAAAAAGTATCTAATATAAAACAACAAAAAGATAGTGATGAGAGAGTAAGAAAGAGAAATAGAAAGAGAGAGTGAGAGAGAGAGAGAGAGCGAATGAGATAAAGAAAAGCAAATGTATAAGGAGAAAAAAGTATCTAATATAAAACAATAAAAAGACAGAGATGAGAGAGTAAGAAAGAGAAATAGAAAGAGAGAGAGCAAATGAGATAAAGAAAAGCAAATGTATAAGGAGAAAAAAGTATCTGATATAAAACAATAAAAAATAGAGATGAGAGAGTAAGAAATAGAAATAGAAAGAGAGAGTGAGAGAGAGAGAGAGACAGAGAGAGACAGACAGACAGACAGAGACACTGAATCAGAGACAGCAGACAGAAAGTAAGACTCAGTAAAAAACGAGAGTGTAATACAAAGAAAGCGAGAAGAAAAAAAGGAAGAGAGGGAAAGAGGGGAAAGAAAGAGAGAAATAAGTAGTAAGACAGACAAATACATATGCAATGTGTACATATTCATACATACCTAGATGCTTCACAAGAGTACGGAAGAAAAAATAAGAAAGGTTCATACAAAGTAAGTAAACAATTGAAAACAATACATAGGTGAAGAGAAACCGAAAGAAAGAGAGAGAGAAGGAAAGAAAATTAGAGAGAGAAATGTGAAAGATAAGAAAAAGCGCGGAGAGAGAGAGTGAGAGATTGAGGGAGGGAGGGTGAGAGAGAGAAAAAGAGTGCCCGAGTGAGAGAGAAGTTCAATTCTGCACTTTTAAGTCCCTTCCAGATGGAGCCTAAGGTATCAAATGAAACTTTTTTTTGTAGAAAGTGTTTAGAGTTACATTTTATGACTATGTGGAGTTCAATATGTTTTTAACATTGTTCCCTGTAATATTCATGGAGGGTTCGGTTTGTTGGAACTGGAAGGAGGGGTGCAACGGAAGATTAAAGTGAGAGGTGAGATTAAAGGGTAGAATCTTCAAGACTTGGTCCGAATCAAGCCTTAAATAAAAAAGAACATTGTGGTCATTGTTGGTGGTGAGGTATGAGACGAGGTGGATCAAATATTGGTTGGCTTTGTCGTACGATTTAAAGTACCTGTCGAACGAGTACGTGGGTGGGTGCAGTTGAGATTCCAAAACAAACTACGTGACCCGATCGAAAGCCTCCATTTATGTGAATAAAAAGTGTTTTAAACAATATATAATAATATTTTGACCTCATATAATAAATAAAACAGTAGATAGTATATATAAATCGTAATAATATTCAACCAATTATAACTTTTTCGCCTTCCAAATTTCGTCAGGTGAAATCATGATCAGTTATGCGTTTCTGTTCATATACAGTATTTCAAAACATTTCGGAAAGTTAATAATAATAAATTGGAATTCTAGCCTTTGGTCCAGCCAAATAAAAATCCATGTTGAGTAAAGCCGAACCCTCGCGGGAGGCCTGACCTGAAATTTTATTTTCTTCAAACAGAGCGATTGGCTTATAATTCCTTACATATTATTAATGTTCCTAGGTCAACATTTTTTGGGTCGTTGAAAGTTTAAGATACATTAAAAAAGAAATAGATGAGGAAATTTAATCAACATTAATTTCCGAGTTTTTATAGTATTTTAAACATTCCACGCATTTAAAATAATTTTACGGTTTTTTTCCATTAATTAATCTGTAATTAGGGTTTGGATTGAGATAAAAAAGTCAGTCATACAAGCGGGATTCGAAACCACGACCTTCGGCTAAATACGCCGCTGCGTTAACTAGTGTTAAAAAATAATATTTACAATTACAATTTGTAGCTTTGGAGAGAATTATGGGCGACACCAGTAAGTTCCCCTGTATAGGTGGGGTAGATCAAGGTGTGCGTTGATATACAACGTAGTACAAATACTTTTCAATTAATTAAACTTTAAGTGAGGCATAGGTTGAGATAAAAAATTCAGTGTCACGAACGAGATTCGAACCCAGGTCCTTCGGTTCAATACGCCGCTGATATAACTACTTGAGCTAAGGTGACTTCGTTACATTCAGACGCCAACTTCCCATCTCAACCTATCTTTTGAATTTTCCCTCCTTTTTGCCATTTTTCAAATATCGCGTTGTGAATTTGATTCTCGGCTACAAATGAAATGGCTACGGAGAGCATTAGTGTACATCGTATATTGCTTATTACATCTATTGACCAAATAAATTATTTTCAATTAATTAATCTTTAATTAAGGTTTTGTTTGAGATAAAAAACTCAGTGGCACGAAAGGTGGGGCTGAGGTGGGAAATTGGTGTCCGAGTGGATCGAAGTCGCGATAGAGCAGCGGCGTATTTAGTGGAAGGTCGTGGGTTCGAATCCAGCTCGTGACACTTACTTTTTTAACTCAATCAAAACCTCAATTAACGATTAATTAATTGAAAACAATTTATTTGGTCTGTGCGGACCATGAAACTCAATAGATGCACGGCTGTAATTTTTGGTTGCTTTTGTTTCGTCTGTTGTAAAGGCTTAAAACCTATCCTTGTAACATCCCAGAAAATCGCATGTAGAGATAAGTGGACATCGTTGAAAAAGGATTAAGATACGGAAAAATAAAATAGATATTCGGATAGGTTTATTTCATCGTACCGGTATTTGGGCCGTTATAAATCTGCCGGGTCACAATAGAGTCAAACTGGAGAGGGCTCGTTATCAGCTCTTTTTAGATGAGGCATTTTTCGGCGGATTAATTCCTGCTTTGAGTCTCAAAGGGTTCGAAATGATTCGGCGGTGCGTGTGGTTGGTTACAAGGGTCGAGGTCCTTTTTAAAAAATATTAATAACAACTTCTGGCTTTTCACTTGTAATCTGGCCTGAGCGGTAAATTCTTTATTCGAGGGTGTTTTGAAAAACGAGATAAACGTGACCGAGATGCTTATCCGTGTCCCACTTGTACCACGCGCTTCGAACAGGTGCCAGGGCTAAAATAATATATAAATTTATGTTAGACGTGTACAACCTTGTGATTGATGGCCGCAGAGACTCGAACTAAATATATCTATAATCTCCTTATCCTCTTCCTTTCATGGATGGTGGTTTCTTGTTATGGGGCCTCTTATGAACTCCCTGAAGCCTTGAAGGGATTAGCCCAGAAATGCATAGGCAGTAAGTAATATCAGATATTCCTGTCAAATTAACCCCTTTTAATTTAAAATAATCCTGTTTTTACTGCAAATAAAGCCTTTTTTGTTTTAATTAACTTTCTTATTACACATTAACTTTATTAATTTCAAATGAGCTTTTTTAAATTTGAAATAAACCCTTTTATTACATAAAAACCTGCTTACCTAAATTTAAGCACGTAAAGTAAATGTCATGAATTTGGGTAAAAAATGTACTCTAAGAAGAAAATTATAAAATCAATTATAATTGAAATTAAAAATCACATGAAATTAAATATAAAATTTATTGATAATACAGATGGGGGGGGGCAGAATTTCTCAAATAAAAAGAAAAAATCTTATTTCTCATAATTTTCATATGTATCCAGCTTTCAGTTATTTTATCTTTTTTTAAAAATCGGAAATAATAAAAGGATTCAATTATTTTTACATCAAATTGTATATAATTTTTAATGCTGGTTGAAATTAATTGTATTGTCTTTTAAGACCACAATTGTTTTATCAATTAAAAACTTTCTCGATGAAGCAGTAATTTTATTTTAAATGTTTTAAATTCATACGATCTCGTTAGTTTTTTTTTTTTTTTTTATTTAATGCTTTTGCTGTTGAAAGGTTTAATATGAAATTTAAAAGTGTTAAATTTGAGTTAAAAAGTATTTTAAAAAAATTTTTTTGGTCAAGTTTACCTTTTTAATTTCAACTCAACCTGTCTCGCGACAAATTAACCTTGTTTTTTTTAATTTTAAATAGCTACCTATTTAATTTGAAATTACCTTTTTTTTCAAAGTAAATTATAGTTAAGTAAAAACAAGTATAGTAAGTTAAATTCAAAGTAAAATTCCTGTATTAAAAAAAAAAAAAAAAAAAAAAAAAAAGGCTCTTAAAAGAGAATATGGAAATGAATATAAAACAAAGTTTATTCTGAAATTCTAATTTTTTTAATAATAAAATAGTCAGGCTCTTACAAACCAAAATTTCTCCAATTAAAAGATGAATCCTTTATTTTGATACATTATTTTATATGCCTTTTCATTTTAAACCTCATTAAATTATATATAGTTTATTCAAGCCAAAGTATTTTATATTTGTTGAAAATTCCGAATTAAACAAGAATTATTTGTTTTTATATTGTTTTTATTGAATTAATTTTCATTTTTTCTTCTAAGAGCCCAATTAATTTGTATGTATATTTTTTCAAATGCAGGAATTTTAATTTTTCTTGTAGATGCTTTTATTTCATACCATCTCCTAACTAGGATTTTTAATTTTAAATTGAAATGAGTTATTAATGTTAAAAAGGATTAATCGAAAGTTGAAATTGGTTAATTTGAAATTTGAAATAAGTTAATTTAAAGTTATAACGTGTTAATTTTATATTCAAATTGGTAAATTTGAAATTTTAAAAACGTTTACCAAATGTAAATTTGGTGCGAAAAAGTGGCAGTTTCAAAAATAATAGGGCTATTATTCTCCAGTTTGGTCATTGTCGGTTGTTTTGTTTATTTGTAGTTATTTGGATTTTTAACTTTTTAAGGAAGTAATCCAACCTTTTTTACAAGTTTTTATTGCCCGTTTCGCTGCTGTATCTCGCCCACAATTCAGACAGTCCTGGCGGAGTCTTAGTGAAGGTTATTGTTTTGGTCATCAGGGACGCACGATAAATACACTCAAGTTTCCATTACAACACAATTTTCTCGTCCGCAAGCTAATTTTTAGACAAAAGACTAATGGAAAAACATGTTCGCACTTTCGGGGCTTTCGGAAAATTTCATATCATATTTTTTCAGGAAGTAACCTATATTGTTTTCACAGTTTCATAGGCGTCCTTTTTTTCAGCTTTTTGTAAGAAAGCAACCGCAAAATTTAGAACACAATAAAATTAGTCTGTTTTTATCTGTTGATAGGGATAAAAATGATGTATAGAGCTGATTAAAACGAGGTTAATTTTGATCATACTTTGGTGTTAAATTGAAATAAATGCCGTTTACGAAAAGAAATCCAAAGCGAATAACAAACGTTCCTCTGCTCTATAAAATAATGTTTAATTTGACGATTTTCAATATAGTTGGAGTCGAAATATTCGATCAAAATTTGGCCTCCTGGGAGAATCTTCATAAAAAGAAAGGTGTTCACTTTTCCTTCAATCTTGCTCACGATATTTAAACACGATTTGCAAATGCCAAAAGTGCGTAGATGTGCCAACCAATTTTCTGCCCAAACATTCAATTTGTAATAACATTTTTGTAGCCAACCGAAAATCCTATTCAAAGGCGGGAAAATTTTTTAAAAAAAATCATGCCGACGCATCGAGGGAATTGCCGTGTTAAAAACACATTGAATTTTTATTCCGCAGTGGAAATAGAAGAGAAAAATCATAAACAAGTGGAAAATTCAATGCCTTTTTTATTATTCAACAATAGAAGTATTTCTTAACCGTAAGATTATCCTCATTGGGAACTGGGTTACACCATCGTTCCAGCTTATCGAAATGATGCAAAACTGCCGAGCGTATTCTCAAATAAAACCCTCGGGTACTTCGTGTTTTTTTTTTTTTTTTTTTTTTTTTTTTGCTATCAAGTCCTGCTAGTAAATGTCGTTGTCTTCTGCTTCTTTGGAGAACCCACAAACTGCTGTTCCCGTGTTAACGCATATTTGAAGTCCAAGCCAACAAGACTGTTTACTTGTAAGACGTCCATCACCCAACCAGCCGAGGTGAATGTGGGCGTGTCAAATACTTATGCGAGTTGTGTTAGTTTCCATTGGAAAAAATGCATGATTTCGTGTTGAATCTTTTAGGTTGTTTCAACATAATAGATCGATGTTTTAAAATTATTATTTATATATTTTTTATTTATATAATTAAAGGATATGGACGAAACGAAAGTTTTCACTAAGCTTCTCTATTTAAAACCAACTGGCTATAAATATGAAACAATATTAAGCAGAATAATACTTATAAAATGTAAAACATTCGAAAATAAGTTTTTTTTTTAGGTTTTCTATTGAAACAATAAATAAACATACCTCATTTGAAGTAAAATAACCTTTCCAAATAGCTCACCTGAAAAAATGCAATAAAACATTAGATATTTGTACATATATTAACATATTGCTTAAAATCATTATATTATGCAGTTGAAATGTTCTGCTTCCTACGCTAAAAATAAAACAACATCAATACCTGGTCGAGCAGAAAACTGTGATTGGTTTTTCAAAACCTTTACACATACTTTTTTCCGGCTTACATCGAAAAAGGCCCCGAAACAGCCCGAATGGAACTGCTCAATTTATGAGAAGAGGACATAATGTCTAACACAGCATTGACATTGCTGGACAATTGAAAGGCAGTGAAAACAAATCGATGGTCGGGAAGTATTTAGGAGTGTAAAAATTCATTTTAATATGACCTTTCATATCATTTTACCCACAATATTTACTTTATGTGATGAATGTGATGGATTTTTTTGGGGTAGGCGTTGGAGCATTTTAAGAGTAATAAAGTGATGAGTAAAATTCTCGAGAAGCTCATGTTAAAAAGCACCCCATCGTTGAATATCAAGAATATAT
The DNA here is from genome assembly GCA_039619505.1 of Cimex hemipterus. Taxonomy (NCBI): domain Eukaryota; kingdom Metazoa; phylum Arthropoda; class Insecta; order Hemiptera; family Cimicidae; genus Cimex; species Cimex hemipterus. Next base: position 18,846,230 of record CM077100.1, read on the forward strand.
TTGGAATGACCAGTTTGGATATTGGTCTACTCGACAAACCATGAATGTCTTCGCGTTGTGGACATCATTTCATCTCCCTTGAGTATAAGCAGTGTTGGCCAGATCCTTCATGTTGTTCGCGTTTTTGACAGAAACAAAGTTCAAGTTCTCTCATTTGTGAAAGATGATCAGATTTCATAAGATCTTAAGAGAGGTCTTTCTCATTAATTTCTTTTATATGATTTTCACAGGTCATCAACAAGCAAACCGGACAGAAATCTTATGGTTTTGGTGGCTTTGGGTTCGAATGCTGGAATAGTCCTTGAAATTTTATTTGCGAATAGTTGAAAAGTCGTCTGACTCTCGTACTAGAAGAAGTCTCGTATGATAAACAAACCAAAAATCAAGGTATCACTTTCGAAACAGTCAATTGTCTGGTTTGTTGTTGTGAAATTTTAAAATGTGTTTAAAATATTTTGAGACAACCGAAAGAATCTCACACTGTACTGATTATTTTCTAGAGGGGGAATGTGCAATCAAAAGTTCGTTAAACAGCATCGGGCATAAAAAACGTTCTCGAGGTGAACGGTGGCGATTTCTCCGTCGGATTTCATATGCCGAATCGTCAATGCGAGTGAGGCAACTCTACTGAATTTATATAAATAAATATTTCGATATAAATCTAAGATTGACATTAGAATATCTTCTAAGACTAATCGACCCTCGAGCGTTTCCCTATTGAAATCTCGGGAGATTTCACTCGACCTGATATACGACGGCGATCACCAGGTTCGGCAAGAGTGGATGTTTTTTCAAAAGGCGAACCAATTCCAAAGGATATTTACGTTCTCACGACTTCACCGGACGGATATAAAAACTGGAGTTTCGAGGCGCCCATTATCAAAATTTTTACAAGCCTTCTGAAATGCGAAGTCGAACAGCTGAGGAACCTGTCAGTCCGCTCGAGGAAGAGTGCATAGTACAAATGCGGTTTAAAATAACAATTTTAAAATAACAATTCAACCGATCTGTTTAAAATTATGCAAATCGTTAACGAAATAGCCGATGTTGCAATTTTCAAAGCGGAAACAATTTGTTTTACCTAATAGAAATTAGTAATATACAGAAATTATTGTTGATGTTAGCCGCGCCATTAGCAAAACTTGTTTTTATTCCGGGCAGAAATCTATTTCTGATTGGCCATATAGCTAACCTTAGGTAAACTCATTTAAAACGCATACGCGGTCAAATTGTTATTACGTACATCAAGTTGAAAGGTACTAATCGGCAAACGTGTTCCACTTATGGAATTTTTTCTGATTCTATTCAATCTATTTTGCAATCATTATTAAAAGCCCTGTTGTATTTACCCACATGCCTTTCTACGGACCAATTTCTTTATTGCCGGTTTATAATAACGAATGTATATTAAATTACGAAAAGAGGTCTTGAAAGTTGGAACGCTAATAGTATTATTTTTTATATAATATAATAAAGATTTCATTGGATTTATTAAATATTCATTTTGTTTATCTTGCCCATACTGTACCCAGTTAATATGTAAAACGGCAAGGCCCACGTAGGGTCTTTCTTTAACGGCTATAATACCACAGTACTAGATCCTAATATTATTAATTGGTCTACAAGCCTGGGTCAAAATTATTTATTTACAATGCTAAAGTTCACTCAGATGTGACCGAAATGTTTTTAGGAATGGTTAAGCAGGATTTAGTTTAGATAGGGTCTGGATAGGTTAGGTTAGGAATGGTTAGGTCTGGTGGGGTTACAGACGGGTTAGGTGAGGCGATTATGTCAGGTAGGGTTCGGATAGTATAAGTTAGGAATGGTAGACCTGGTAAACTTAGGGACGGGTTCATATTGGTTAAGTAGGTTTGAAGACGGTTTAGGTTAAGTAGTGTTCATACTAGTTAGGTAAAGAATGACTAGATTGGGTTATGGGCAGATTAAGTTAGGCAAAGACGGTTTCATATAGGTTAGGTTAGGATACGTTAGATAGGGTTAATGGCGAGTAAGGTTAGGTAAGGATTGTATCAGTCAAAGGTAGGGCTAGGTTTGATTGGGAAGGATTCGGATAGATTAGGTAGGGTTAGGTCAGTTCAGATAGAGTTTGGATAGGTTAGATTAGGAATGGTTATGTCTAGCGGGGTTGCAGAGGGGTTTGGTTAGGTTAGGATTCGTTAGATAGCGTTAAGTACGGGTAAGGTTAGGTAGGGTTTGTATCAGTAAAATATAGGGCTAGGTTTGATTGGGAAAGATTCGGATATGTTAGGTAGGGTGAGGTTAATTCAGATAGAGTTTGGATAGGTTAGATTAGGAACGGTTATGTCTAGTAGGGTTACAGACGGGTTAGGCTAGGTTAGGAATGGTTAGGTCTGTATAGGTCTGAGTTAAGGGCAGGTTACGTAAAGAACAGGACGGTTTAACGTCTCGCTACCCGCTGGATGTTGATAACGAGCGGTCAAACAAACAAATACATTTTTCATACTATTACGGGATTCCGAACCTATGACCGCTAGCGTGGAAAATACGAATCTGACACCGGGGTTAGAATTATTGTAGAAACGGGTAAGGCTACATGTCAATGATTCATTTTTTATTTCTTGAAACGGAGAAACGGAGAAAACGTTAATCATTAATGAAAATATTATTTTTCCCCTGAAAGCTTGTATTAATAAAATTTTAGACCGATATTTGTAATTAAAAGCTGTATTAAGTTTCAATCTTTAATCCAGTTTATACCATAACTCGTATTTTAATCGTAGTGTACATAAACCTTGGTATCTACAAAAACAACAAAAATATACATGAAAAATAAACCTGGTTTACAGTATTTAACTGGGCAAGTCGCATATTTTTAAGGTTTACGAACGCCTTATGAATCATTGCAATTTAGAACTACAATTTAGTTAAAATTGAGCCTTGAGTTGACAAGACATGATTCCCTTTGGCCTTTTGAATTTAATGCCATCTCTGTCAAAAATCAAAATTAGTTTCTGTCAATATGCATTCCAACGCATTTATTTTCTTGCCGGATAGATTAGATTAGTAATGGTTAGATTGGGCTAGAGACGGGCAAAATGAGGTCAGGTTAATTAGGGTTTGAATAGATTAGGACAGGGACAATTATTGTAGATTGGGTTACTGATAGGTTAAGTTAGGTTAAATTAAGTAGGGTTGGGATAGGTTAGGTTAGGAATGGTTCGATATAGCGACGGGTTAGGTGCGGTTAGGGTTTGGCTACATGTCAATGAATTCCTTAATGCAAAGAAAATATCCGAGTGCAAAGCTTTGATTTAGCTAGAATATATTGATTTAATCTTTTTGGTTAACCCTTTCTTTTAGTTTTGAAAAAAATTGTTTAAATTTTTTCTATGCTAAAACACTAACAACGGGGGCCGCAGTAGCCGAGTGGTTAGCGTGAGAGACTCTCGGCTGGTAGACCCCGCGGTCGCGGGTTCGATTCCCGCCGTCGCCTCTGGCCCTTTTTTCACGATACCACGATACCCTTCCCCCCCAAAAAACGAATAACGCATGAGGCCATAAGAAAAAAACAAAAAACACTAACATTTATACTTTATAATGCTGTTTAGTGTTTGTATTACATTTTCGAACGATAGGAAAAAAAATGGCAATGGAATGAAGGAAAAATTCTTCAAAATAAAAAATAAGAATGTAAGAACATGTAATATGTTAAACATGTATTGGGTTGTCCGGAAAATAATGCAGGATTTTGGTATTAAACAAAAAAAAAAGAAACTAGTTACTTTAAAGCAATGTTCTTTAATCAAAATAATTTCCCATACTCTCAATACATTTCTCCCAACGTGTTGGTAACTTATTAATTCCGTCTGAGTAGAATTCAGAATTTTTAGAATTGATAAAGTCAATAAATGCATTTTCCAGTTCCGTTTGATTTTTGAATATTATGTGTTGTAAGTAGTGGTCCAGGTGTCTAAAAAAATGGTAGTCAGTAGGCGAGAGGTCCGGAGAGTAGGGTGGGTGAGGCAAAGTTTCATAGCCAAGCTCTCAATAATTTTTGTGACGTTACACGTGACACATGTGGTCGAGCGTTGTCATGCAACAAAATGGGCCCTTTCCGATTGACCAAAGAGGTGGTCAGCGACGGTCGTTTTACTGACTTTGAGTTGCTCTGCAAGTTCTCGAACAGTTGTTTTGGGGTTTTCTTCCACCACTGATCGCAGAACATCATCATTAAGAGAGGAAGGCCTTCCACGACCTTCTTCATCTTCAAGGCTGAAATCTCCCTCCCGAAATTTTTTAAACCACCTTTGCACAGTGCACTCATTAACACAACCCTCGCCCCAGACTTGGTTAATGTTTCTAGCCGTTTGGGCTCCGCTTCGGCCGAGTTTAAACTCGTAAAAGAAAATCGTACGAAATTCTCGCTTTGACATTATAAGGATGACTGAATTATTTCCAAGTAGCGGAATGCTACAGAGGTAAACAAACAATATCATTTGGAAGAGGATTAATAAGTGTTGACATTCATACAAATGAGTAATCCTGTAAACGTAAACAGAATATTTTATATAGATTTTTTTTAATGAAAACTTAAAATCCTGCATTATTTTCCGGACAACCCAATAAGAATGGACAAGTGCTGCGGAAAAGTCAAATAAAATTTTAAAGTCATGCAAATTCTCCTACCAAAACGATTACGTACAGATTATCCCTATTTTTTAGGAGTATCATCTTTAGAATTTTATTAAATTTTTTTGACAGTAGATTGTCAAAAAATCAAGGGAAAATTTACATAATACAGTTATTATATGTTCTATGTAAAATCATTAGTAATATGTATATGATTTAAGCATGTATATTGAGTTACTTATTGAAATATATCTAACTGCTTTTTATTTTAAAAAAATACATTAGAGAAATGGTTTCATTTAACAACATGTAAACTCCATCAAATCATGTACATTTTTTATTAAATCCATTATATTTAGTGGTCTATTATGTATTATATGTAAGGTTTTGGTTGAAATGAAAAAGCTATTGTTACGAGCGGGATTCGAACTCAAGACCTTCGGCTCAATCCACTGTTCTATCCAGTTGAGCTATCGTTACTTCGATCCACTCGGACACCAACTCCCCATCTCAATCTCCGACTTTTCGAATTTTCCCTTCTTTTTCCTATTTTTCAAATGTCGTGTAATCAGGATTCGATTCTCAGCGAGCTATGAAGTGGCCAGGCGGAGCTTTTCGTGAAGTTATACTTCGTTTTACTTGTTACGTCCGTTAGACCAAATTACTTCTTACAATCACTTAATGTTTTTGTGTAAGGTTTTGGTTGAAATGAAAAGGTGATTTTATTGTTTATTGGCAATACGTTATAAAAAAAGTATGTTTTTTTTTAGTTTGAGTGGTTCAATTTTGAAACATAAGGCATATTAAATGTATGTATAATTCCATACAGCTACTACAGCACAATCCAGGGATGAAAAAAAATATATATTTTCAATCTTTATCTTGCTTCGGCTGGTTTACAAGCAGGTTATTGGTTCGAGATTAAACGTGTCAATTCCATTAGGATCCGAAAGGGAAATAAAATCGTCCCGAGGAGCGTGGGAGGATTGAGACATAGGGAGATAAAGGCCCCTGATCCAGGCTAGCAACATTTCCCCACATTGGAGAGTGTAAAGTGAGAAGTGTTGATAACACTCGATCCGTAGGAGAAGCTGGAAGTAATCTTCGAGATGACAGGGGAGTTAAGTGGGTTCGTGACCTAACTGCATTTAAATGCGTCCCCGGCATAAAGCGTCAAGATTATCCTTCCAGCCGCCGGCTGTTAAACAGACTTAGGTCTTTATTAAAGGCAACCCGCTCGGAAACAAGCACGGATTCGCATCCACTGACATTTTCTCAATTTTAAAAATTTTTAAACCAACGGAAATAAAAAATAAAAGGTTGTCAACATACCAGTATTATACCTGATTTTTCCCCCGCATACATCCAGAAAATATACTCGCAGCAAACCACCTTCTGTTCTTTACTGTTTGTGTTCATTTTCTTTCTTGAATTTACCCAAAAGGAACGTCACATTTTAATTTTACATACTGTGAGCTAATTTTACGGTAAGCCAGTTTTCAATTGTCATTTATGCAAATAATCCAACGGTTTCCAAACTTCCATTGTTATCTTAAATTGGACATGACCCAGCTTAATCACTACTTTGAAATTTAAAATCTCGCAACGTCAGCCTTAATTTCGGTCGGCCGATGGAACAAAACATCACAACTCGCCCCGTGTTGAAACAATTAACAATAATGGTTTGTGTTTTTGCCAAAGTTTATTTATTATTTACTTACTTTTTCATGGTAGATCGTGGATTATGTAAAAATATATCTGAATTTCAACAGTGAACCGCGCTCTCCCACACACTCTCACTCTCTCTCTCCCTCACTCTCTCAAAGGTGGATAAACTCTAGAAGTGCTAGACACAGTAAACTTATGATAAAACAACCCTCACCAAATCTAGCAAAAACACTACTACAATTGGAGAGGGCAAATCTCAGCGGAGTGGTAGGACTAATAACTGGACACTGGCATCTGAGAGAACATCTACATAACATGGGCATATACAATGATGATCCCATTTGCAGACTATGTAATGAGGAGGAGGAAACAGCCACTCATATCATCTTCGAATGCGGAGCAACGGCTCAATGGAGGTTAAATCTAACGTACAAAAGCGACGCAGAGAACCACATTGAAGCAGTAACAGTCAACGACTTGATACTTCCGAGAAAAAGGATCGAGTCTATTGACTAAACCAAAGGAACTAGGAAGGTACAATAAGCCAGAAGGCTGCAGTGCCTGGGGTACACAAACCCCGCCTCCTAGTATCCTTTTCCACCATACCGTACCATACGGTTCGTAGATTATATCGGCTTATTCGGCTTTCATCAGATAAAAAATCATAAATTTGAAACTGAATGTTGAGAAGGCGGACGGCGTAATATATACTTATAAATAACATAACGAACATGTTTTCCAATCCGTGTCGTTCACATTACAAACCGAAATGGACAAACGTAATTCTTTTTTGAGCTTGAATCTGTTGATTTTATTATTTGTTACTTCAAAACCTTTCTACGCCGTGTTTCTTCGGCGAATAGAAAACCGACCGTCCAAAGGTCGAAAGTTGTACGATAACGTGTAAACGGCCATTTCGAAAATTCATAACTTAATATGATTTACCGGAGGTCCGTTTGTCTCCGAGGGGAGTACCGTCCGATGTGGGCTTGCAACGAACTTTTATCCCCCGAGTTCAATTTATGTTGAGCTTTTACGATGCTCACAATAGGAAGCTTATTAGCATAAATTTTATAACCCGTTCACGTTACTGTCCCAGTAGAAAAATAAACAAGGAATAAAGCTATCCTTACAATTCGGAATTCGCGGATTATTAAAAAAATTATTTATATTATTACGTTATTTTTTATATTATGGAGAAAAATAGCATAAAAAGACTAATTAAACTTTATTTATAATCATTCAATCTATTTTCGTTTGTCCCATTTTATTAAGCGCTCTAATCAGAAATGGATTTGTAAGATAAAACAGAAAGTATATGCTCTGTAATGATTTGTAAAATTCGTAAACGATAAATTGTTTAAATAATTTGCAATCGTGTAAATTAGATTGCTGTTCGAATATTATTTATTAATTTACCCTCCAGCTAATTAAAAATATTCCGCGTTAATTTTTATGTTAATTACTAAAAAAAGAATTTGCACATATACACTTCATTTTGGGTACATTTCTTCTGTTTAATAATCTATTTTTACTAAGGAAGGAAGTAAAAATAGTCAAGTAAATCTTTTTTTTTTTTACATTTCTTTGGGTCAGTTGTTTTAATTTTACTTAGGTTAAAAACTACAACGTGAAAGATTGCACTAAATATAGAGAAGTTCTTTTACTCCCATGTTCAATGTTTCATTTGAAAATAGATAACACCTCTGGATTCTATCTAAATTTAGAATTATTACTATTTCAGTTAATTAAGGTTTTGGTTGAGATAAAAAATGCAATGGAACGAGCGGGATTCGAACCCATGACCTTCGGCTTGATACGCCACTGCGCTACCACTTGAACTATCGTGACTTCGATCCACTCGGACGCCAATTTCCTATCTCAGCTCCATCTTTTGAATTTTCCCTCCTTTTTATTTTAATCGCTTTATCTAAACGAAAACCTTAATTAAATGAAAAAAATCTGTTTGGTAAGCGGACCACGAAACCGAAGAATTATTACTATTGGTGAAAATTTAAATAGTTTTGTTTTCAACCTATGTCAAAAGCGTTTTAATTTTTTTTTTTACCAACATTCTGGATAAGTAATTAAGATTTTGAGTTTAAATAAAAAATTCAATGGCACGAGCGGGATTCGAACCCACGATCTTCGGCTTGATACGCCGCTGCTCTACCACTTCAGCTATCGGACCTCGATCCACACCGACATCAACTTCCTACCCCCCCCCCTTTGAGATTTTCCTCCTATTTGCCATTTTTTAACACGCTCGTGCCATTGACTCTTTTTTATCTCAACTCAAAACCTTAATTACTTGCAATGTATTAATTGGCCAAGCGGACCACGAAATTAGTGCATTCTGGATAATATGTCTTCAGATTGACATATTTATGGTTTTATAGGCAATCACACATTTCCTTAAAGACGGATTCAGTTCCAACATTGCCAAGTAACAGTCGGGAGCAACTGTTTTATGTTTTTATAACTGAAAAACGTAAAATGAAAATTTTAACAAATGCTCAAACCTTTAGTCGGTTTTTCTCCGTTTATAATTTAATAACAGAAGCGAGGATTGTATTGGGTAGTTTATAGTCAATTTTTTTTTAAATTTCCTACAGACAAGGAATTTTCAATCTGTTTTATTCAAATATAAAATGTAAACTATTAGCGGACGAGCAAAATCGATTTGTCTATTGAAATATATTAGATGTTGATTTTGTGATCAATCTAACTAGTAAAATTGGTTAAAATATTTTTTCAGGAAGAAATAAACGTGATATTCCTATTCTGCATATTGAATAAGCGGATACTTATTTTGGAATAATTTAACAAAATGTCTCAAAATTTTTCCTCCATTTTCTAAGGAAATTTTCTGGAGAGAGAGATAAAAAGAGAGAGTAAGAGTGAAAGAGAGGGAGAGAAGAAAAAATGGGGAGAGAAAAAAGGAAGGAGAGAGAGAGAGAGAGAGAGAAGAAAAAATGGGGAGAGAAAAAAGGAAGGAGAGAGAGAGAGAGAGAGAGAAGAAAAAATGGGGAGAGAAAAAAGGAAGGA
>CM077100.1:18865199-18952923 GCA_039619505.1 Cimex hemipterus
CGCGCTAATAAATTACATCAATACCACAAATCAATCACACTTTCGTACAGTGGTAATTATTCCTCTGGGTAGCTGAAGAAAGAAAGATGAAGCATCTTCTTTCACGCTAATAAATTGAAGTCACACTATCCCAGAATGCTAGGTACTCCCAGGGTAATTGAAGATAAACTCCTCTATTTGCGCTGATAAATTACATTCGCAATACACCAGAATAGAAGATATTCATTTGTATAGTTGGGGATAAACCTATGCACGCTAAGAAATTTCATTCAGTACTGCAGAGTACATATACTTTTGGGTAATTTGGGATAATCCCCTCTTTTCGTACTAATAAATTACAATCGCACTATCCCAGAGTAATCATCATTCTTCTGGTTATTTGAGAGAAGCTAAGGCGCAGAGGACAAAAATCTGAGGACTGTCATCGGAAAAGAAGCGCCTCCATTCGCGCTAATAAATTACACCAATACCACAAATTAATCACATTTTCGTAGAGTGATAGGTATTTCTAGAGGTAATGGAGGATAAACTCCTCTATTCGGGCTAATAAATTACATTCATAATAGGTGTTCTTCGTATTCGATATTCCTCGAGGTAGGTGAAGAAAGAAGTATGAAGCATCTTCTTTCACGCTAATAAATAATACACACAGTATATATACAGTGTGTGTATCATTTACTTTTGAAATAAACTAAAGTCGGTTTATTTGTTTGCATGACATCTATTTTTATCTGTATCTGTTTATATGTATCTAGTAACTTATATCTCTTGATTTATAATTTCAAGATTTCAAAATTTGCTTTCTGCCCCCGAGTAAGCAGGGTCCGCCCAAACAGATCCGGATCCAAGTAGTACGATAAACGTTTGAATTTATTCGATTTAATTATTATCATTCCGCCGTTGGGATTTACTCAGCCCCTCCAGCTTGTATTTTGCGCCCCATTATCCAAAAATGGGGTCACAGAATGTGAGAAGGGTGTTTTTTTTTCAAAAGGCCCGATTTCTTTTATACAGTCCGAACAGTAGATTCCTGGAAAGTAATTAAATGAGGGGAAGAGACGAAAAAAATGTGTTCTTAATGAGCCAAATTACATTTATATTTATGGTATTATTCCATTACAGCTTACAGCTTTCCGAATATACGCGGCGGTCCCTGGCATTTCCAAGTAAAATTTTAACTGTCGATTATGGCTCACATCGAATTCTCCGTTCGATTAAAAAAAAACGTCAAAAGATTATCCAAATAAGGCTAATTACCCGCCGATAGACTTGAAATGTCGTTCATTAGGTTCTCTGTGAACCCGAAGAATTCAAAGGAAAAAATCTCCTATAACATTCATGAATTGATTGTTTTATTACTACCATATATAGTGGTGACACTTCAAACACTAATACATTGTTTGGTTTATATTTGCTTTAATAAATACATTTTCATTCGCGAAACCATTTTCGGTTATATGAGTTCCCATGAATGACCTACGCACTCCATTCGGTTGGGTTAAGGTTATGTTTTTACATTGGCATAAGGATATCGGGTTATGTTAAGTTAGATAGATTTATGATTAGGAAAGGTTAGGGTTAGGGTTATGTTTACGTTGGCATAAGGATATCGTGTTATGTTAAGTTAGATAGATTTATGCTTAGGAAAGGTTAGGGTTAAGGTTATGTTTTTACATTGGCATAAGGATGGTTAAGGTTATGTTTTTACATTGGCATAAGGATATCGGGTTATGTTAAGTTAGATAGATTTATGCTTAGGAAAGGTTAGGGTTAGGGTTATGTTTTCATAAATCAATGGCTTACCTTGAATGGAAAAAATATAGTGCGCGAGTTTCATTCTTAAGTGCAACATGAGAGTTTTACTAATCTAGTAAACATCCCACGACTTATTTATGGCCTGACGACCCAACAACATCGCTTGAGCGTGCACGAATATTACTTTAATTTTTTATTAACATATCAAATTCATAAAAAAAAAAAAAAAGCCAAATTGTCTAAAGAATGTAAGAGAATAAAGATAGGATCTAGTAAGAGGAAGGACAAGGTGAATTTTCAAAAATACCCCACAAAGCATCGCTTGGCAAAAAGCACACACTGAAGATGTCTCAAATCCCACAGACCAAAATGATCACTAGGGACCAAATTTCAGATTGATAAAACCACAGAAAACATACAGAAATCTAACAAAGAATCAAAGTGTTGAATTGGGGAAGAAAAAAAGAAAGGGAGGAAAATACAAGGGAATAACAAAGATGAACGAAATCGAATGAATAAAAAGAAAACGAGTGAGTTAGTGATGATTGAGAAATACAGTAAATTAGAGGGAGAAATGGGTGATAAAGAACAAAAAAATAGAGCATAAATAGTAGAAAAAGAGTAGTGAAAAGGTTGAGTGAAAATAAGACCAACTAAGTCTCTTACACAGAAAACTAACACTTCAATTGAGTAGAAATACTTTGATTGAATACAAAAAATATTTTTTTGTACAGTATAAATTCACTTTTTCCACGCCGTACATGTATTTGTTAACCTAAAACAATATTTGTAAATCCCAGGCCCTGAAGATGATCTCAATAAAGCTCGAAACGTTGGCACGATAAAGAAAATGTTTTTTTTAAACCTACGTCACGCCAGAACGCATCTCACGAATAATAATTTACATAAAAAGATTAATTAAATGAAAGAAGTAATTTAATCAATAGACCAGTAAATTTAATGGATTTAATAAGTAAAACGAAGTAGAACTTCACTAACAGCTCTCTGTGGCAGCAGCTTCACAATTCGCCGAGAATCGAATCCTGATTACACGATATTTGAAAAATTAGAAAAAACAGGGAAAATTCGAAAAGTAGGTTGAGGTAGAGAGTAGATCCAGGTCGCGATAGCTCCTCAATTTTATAGATCAGCGGCGTTTTTAGCCGAGGGCCGTGAGTTCGAATCCCGCTCATGACACTGACGTTTTCATTTCAACCATAACACACAACTCTATAATACAACCTTTGTACAATTTCATAGAAAAATTAAAAAGGGAATTTTTTTGGTTTTGAAATGGTACTGGTAATTTTTCAATTGGTAACCATGCTCATAAACGAAAAATATTAAATTGTTTTCTGAACGTTGGCTATTTTTCTAAAAAAAAAAATTGAGAATTGAGTCATGTTGATTTTTAAAAAAAGTTAAAAATCCGGCAATGAAAAGTTCATCCATTCTCAAATTTATCCAGTTACACAGACAAAATGATAAGTTTTGAACCGTTTAGAGATAGGCGTAACATCCGCGAAACTGGTTTAGAATTAGAATCAGACAACAAAAGGTGAAAAAACACATCAAGAAAGACGAGAACATCTCAATCACAAAACCGACTTAACAGGTTGATTAGGCTTATCCTTAATCCTTGAACGCTTAACTTAAAATTACCAAGAGTACCATCCCAATAGCTGGTAGAACAGAATGTAATATTTATTAGTAAGATTAATGGTAATTTGCAACTGGAAATATGTCAAGGTTTATCTCGCCAGATCTCAATAAAATCCTTTTAATTGCCTTCATTATAAAGAGAAGAGTTAATCAGGTAAATAATTAATTATTCCAATCCAATTAAGAAGGATTTGTAATGTAAAATCGAACCGGTGAGAAAATTGATTGGCATTATGAGATTCTTTGTGCTACTCGCCATTATAAAAAAAAAATATACAAAAGGTTTTCATACAAATGGCGTATTTCCTCTTTGAGAGTTCGATCTGGTCTTGCGCAACTATAAGATACACTGACGGGCCCAATCGGACAAGTTCCAATGCTTAAAACCCGTGTGAAGCAATCTAATAGCAGCGAGAACAATGGGCTAATTTTATATGGTAATTCCATGGCGTCTCTAGCCTACTTGAGGACACTTTCTTTTGAGAAACTCAACTTCCTTAAGGATTTAAGGACGTGTGCACTCGTCGGATCGTACCATCAATCTCCGAACCTCTAAACGTTTTTTAACGTCTAGTCCATTTCCAAGATCCATTTTGAAAGATTATGTTTGACTCTCTTCGGCGCGTTAAGTGGAATGGTGATTAAGTGAAAAATTAAACGTGACGAAAGATTTTGGGGCAAGGATTCACCCGTTCTTGCCACTCGGGGCGACTTTTGGTCCAGCGACATAATTGCACGACGTTGAAATTTCTCTAAACGGTTAAATCGGTTTAAATCAATTTTAAGGTTTAAACTTACTTTATTCATCATTAATAAAACCCAACACGCCATCAATTTGTTTATTTTTTTTTGTTAAAAAAATATCTTTACTTATTGTCAGTTTGGGTAAGATAAAACAATATCGTATTATATGGGATCAGATATAATAAAATCCTACAAAAACAAACTTTTGAGCAAAAATGTACAATTTTAACCGGATTCGACTGGTGCATTTTTTTCTCACCTAAGTCAAGTGTACTTACACAATACTTTTAATCGAAAGTTTTACTTGAGATAAAAAAGCAAGTGTCACGAACGGGATTCGAACTCACGACCTTCGGCTCATTACGCCGCTGCTATGTCCAGTTGAGCTATCGTTACTTCGAACCGCCCGGATACCAACTCTACAAGCCGAAGGTCACGGGTTCGAATCCCGTCCGTGGCATTTGCTTTTTTATCTCAACCAAAACAGATTAAAATCATAATTAATTAGAATAATTTATACTAACTTCACTTATAACTTATAAATACATAATTTAAAGTAAATGTCATACGACGATATGGTAATTCAAAAATAAGAAGGAAATCAACAAAAACTTCTCTTAGTTATATTATTTTATACCTATAGTATTTATATAATTAGAAAGTCCTGGATTGAGACCTTATGTGCAGTTTTAAAGGGTCGAAAATTTCGTAAAATAATCTGTCGACCGGTAAAGACCTTTTACTTATTATATTTCATTTTTGATTTATTTGATTTTCCATTAATATTGAAGCGTTTGGGAGGCGAAATATTTGTGTACAAAAGTAATTTTTGATTGGGTAAAAATGTGTTTTTTCGAGGAGCAGAATAGAAATAGCATGTGCGTTTCTTGATAGAAAAATATTTTCACCTACTTGGCTACGTCGGTAGGTCACAAAATTATTTCAAACAGCCATTTGTATGCGTTCTAAGTGAAGTTTAAAGATTTTAAGTACGAAAAAAAAAACGGATTCGATCTGGGCATTTCTTTTCTCTATGATGCCCGGCGTTCGCCCAAAAATGCATAACGTCTTTGGAATTGATCCAAATTCAAAATTATTATTTACATGATTTCAAAAAGTAACGTTTTAGTCTATTTCAAAAGCGTTTTCGTTTTGAGTCAATAGTAATGAGAGAAATAAGACAAAATGAACAATAATCTCATGAAAATTTTTATTTTTTTACCTCCAGTTATAATTTATTCGTAGAAGCCAGGTTTATGCCATTACGGGTAGTTAAACCTAAACCTAAATGGTAGGCCGCATTGGGACCTCCGCTGGTCTACAGAAATTTTGTAAAGGTTTAGGTTTATCGACGATTATCCACGAATCGTCACAAAAGATGCAAGTAAATATGTCCCGTTTATCGGTAGCTATTACACCAATTTGGACGTTTGCGAAATCTTCCACACAGCCTTCGCTACTTAAATTAAAACATTCCTGCGTTTTCGAAAGTTTGAAATCTGTCATTTATTTTCCCACATTTACATTTAACTTTAAGTCATTTCAATACATAAGGATAATTGAATTGGATTTGCAATATGTGTGTGTGTGTGTGTGTGTTTTGTCTTCATATATTAACCTCAAACGTAGAACTAATTTTTCAACCAGTTCAATCATTCCAAAGAAAAACACTATAGCAAAAGAAAAGATCGAAAATATTTATGGTATAACAGGTCCTGCCCCAGTAAGAACTTCAACCGTGGAAAAAGAGGTCATCATAACTCTGAGGATAAGTCATACATGTATGACGCATACCTTTGACCCACTGCATCGAGAGCAAGGCCGTTCGACACCATTCTGTCCGGTCCACGCCTTCCAACCCTCTTCGTTTCGATTTTAAAAGTTTTTTTTTCTTCAATTTATTACAAAAGAGTTTTATATCCAGCTGATGATGGAAGAAACAATTGCAAGCAGAAATTCAAGATTCGAAAAAACTTCTTGATCTACGATGAACCATTGAGCTATAAACTGGTCGCCATGGTGGTCCTCAGGTTTTTTTAAATATTTCCACTCGGTTTATTTATTATGCTTGGGTTGTAGAAAATTATCAAATACTGTATAAAGTAGCGGAAATACGTATTTTGAATAAGCCATTTCAAACATCTGCTCAAGTGGAAACAAGAAAATCCTGGTTTTGTACAATTGATCTTACGTTTATTGTCCTATTGTGCAAGGGCCTAACAAATAATAAATATTTCACGGCTGTATGAATGTACTACTGTCACTAATCGAACTATACAATTATTTAACAGAAGCTTTCGATGTTGTACATCAAAAAAATATCTGTTCTGCTATTCTCCTAACTTTTGTCAACTTTAATGACCACCCGAAGGCGGTTCAATTCTTGGTCTCAAGTGAAAATAATTTACTGTAGTTATGTTAAATTTTGACGTAAATTCAAAATTATCAGTCTGTAAATAAGATTGAGATAGAATGGTCGAGCATGAGTGTTGACGCCTGGGGCGGTGACTGGAAGCCAAACCAGGATGTGGACCGTTAAACCACCAATTTACGGTTGTTGTTTTGTTTTTTATAAACAATACTGTTTTTACGATAGTATTTCGATAGTCATTACATTTATATCTGTGAATTAAATTCGGTTTTTAAGACTTGTTGAATGTTTTTAGCTTGACGTTTTTTTACTGTGTCCGGCAGGAGGACAAGATTTTATCTACCGCCTCTGGGGTCGTTAATTGGTAGACGAAGACTCCACTAACCACACAGAAACTACCATTCAAAAACTTTCACCTCATTTAGCAATTATATAGTTTCGTCAATCATTAATTACAGGGAGAACGCGATACGTGCTCCCGCTGAGGGGATATCTCCGAGTTGTTTCATTGTCTCTTCTAACGAGCCGACGAGATGGCATCACTAGATTTCAACCCGTTAAAACGAAGTCCTTCTCTATAAACAAAAAAAAAATCGATAAAACCAGACCGTCAAAGGAAAACCTGACCGTAAATACCAAAGCTTAGAGGGCAGTGTGGGATATGCTTTGATGACTCTATCTCCTGCAGTCTTAGTCGGACAATGTTTAATTGTTAATAGTCCCATTTTTAAGTAGTGTTTTTCTAAAGTGCCGTAAACCTATTAGAGTTTTTATGTCGGTATTCTGTATGCTTCATGTAGTGTTCTTTTATTTTTATTTTTGCTCTTTATTAATTTGACTCTTGTTTCCATCATAAAAGAAAATGGACGCTATGTATTTTTCCGAGGCACACTTTTTAGCTTGTGTCTGCTGCTTCCTTGCCACAAATCACCTCATGACCTGAGAACTACCTTAGCGTCGTGCTATTTGTACATCATGCAATAATTTTTCTCGCTTTCTGATAGTACGGGTATTCACGATCTTTTTGTTAACCCTGTTAACTTTGTTAGATCGAGAAAAATGATGATGTAGACTTGTAATTATCAGCTAAATAACATTGCTCCATCCGACAGGGTAGAGCCAATGTTAGAGGTTAAGTCGAAGATGTAGTCACATTGCTTTCCGTTAGGGCGTAGGTAACAAAAATGGCAGCCACGAATTTAACAGCTGTTTTTTGTTTATACGTAGTTTTATTGTTAAAAAAGCATTAATTAAATCCCTCCAATACATTTCTTTTGTTAATTGCTGACCTATCCTTATTCTCTCATTCATAATAGATACAAGTTAGGTATGTCGGCACAAATTGAAGCGAATGTTTTTCGAATGATAGATAGCATTTTGAAGGAAGGTGTTGATTAATTTTCCATTTTTACTAACTTCTGCCATCTTACAATTCAACACCAAAAAAACCAAAACAGGCAACAAGCCGTCAAGGACTGTTTTAACTTGCTAAGAAAATAAGGAGGCGTTCACGATCTTACTGGGCATTTCTCTAGTTAACATATTACAAACATCGTGAATGTCCGTTTCTGGCAAGCTCTTCTCTTATAACTGTCATAACTTGAACGAAGGCAACGAGTAAAGGCATATAGTCGAACACGGAGTTAATCAGCCGTGCAGGATAGTCGCAGGGCGTGTGGGGGGGGGCAGCAGCTAGTTATTAATTGCCCCGATAATCATAATACGTTTTTAGTTAGCGTTAGGAAATTAATCTTTTGAGATTGGAAAGCTGCCTATGTCGTGATATGTAACGCCCAGCGGTTCGAAATTATAGTTTCAACCGAAAATTATTCAATTTTTCACGAAAGGCGATATATTTATATTAAACATTTATTTATAGCCCTGAAGTTCGCAGAAAATGGGACATGCTTTAGTTTATACAAACTGTTTAAGCAACATAAATTTACAGTTGAACATAATATGCCTAAGACAATTTGTAATACATGTTTTATAAATTTTTCGTATGTAAAATTCAGATTGTTCAAATTGTACCTAACTTGTATCGATATTCGAGTGAACCTCTAGTGTTATCGTGTGGCGATTGGTAGACCCAAAAATATTTGTTCTTGAAGACTTGTTGTTGTCTGTTGTGGTTTTCTTTTGTGTTAATTTGTAAGACGCCAGACGTTATTAAAAAAGGAATAAGAATCAGCTCATTCATTCAAAATGCTGTCAATGCACCCGAAAAGCACTAACAAATGTCACATTTCAATTCCTGCCGACATACCTAACTTGTATCCTAACACCTAACAGCCTACAACTTTATAGGATACGGGATGTATCTATTATAAATGAGAGTATAAGGACATGCCAGAAATGAACAAAAGAAATGTATTGGAGGGATTTAATTAATGCTTTTTTAACAATAAAACTACGTGTAAACAAAAAACAGCTGTTAAATCGTGGCTGCCATTTTTGTTACCTACGCCCTAACGGAAGGCAATGTGACTACATCTTCGACTTAACCTCTAACATTGGCTCTACCCTGTTGGATGGAGCAATGTTATTTAGCCGATACTTACAAGTGTACGTCATCTATTTTCTCGATCTAACATGAACTAATCAAGTTAACAGGGTTAACACAAAGATCGTGAATACCCCGGCGGTTTGTAACCTTTTAAATTTCCAGATAATTTGCAGAAATGCAAAGAAAGATGAATAATTAATGTAATGATAATTCGCCCGGTTGAAGGGTTGTGATCATGATTGTCAATTTCCGGCCCAGCGATGCGATGGACTTCTTCCCTCTACGTACAATAGTAAATTAAATAATTACAAAATAGGGAGTATAATAGCTAGTAACAACAAAAGCGAAACGTCGAAAAAATATATTGTGAAACGTATACATTGTGAGTGCCTCAAACTTATAGACTTCACAAAATTGTAAGGAAACAACGTTTGTTGTGTACTTTTTTTTTAAATTGAAACTTTACGAACATATGCACAAAACTGAAAGGATCCTGGATTAGAAAAAATATGTGTACAACCGATAAACCATTTCAACTTTACAAAAAAAATTACAAAACGTCACTAGTACAACGAAAGTTGCACTTAAAAAAATGGATGTTTCATCTTAGGAATTTTGCATATGAAAATTTACGTTCACAAAATTTATTTTTATCCTTTGGCAAATATGGCGTCAAAGCTATGATGCCCATTTTCTTCTTCTCGGATAAGGGGATGATTTTATCCGCATTTCCACGCTCTAATTTCGAAAATCCTCCTACGGCATATTTTTCTTGAGTACAGGCACTTGGCACCATCGACTCAACGAAGAATACCATTTATTAACATCAAAGACCACAAAGTTTTACGTGGTAACTTTTTCTTGATTGCTGTGAAAAATTCTCATCTTTTTAAATGGAAAAGTTGGTCTGCTACTTCCGTTCATTGAAATAAGTCTGTGCGGGTGATCACAAAGAAAGCATGTTTCTATTTAGGGTGAGCAATTATTTTAACCTAGTCTCTAGGTCTCGATTAGCTTTTTCAGTTATTGCAAAGTTCTGATCGCACGATAGAAAAGTCCACGCACTGTAAACTTGTGGGTGATTTATGTGAAGTGCCTCTTTGCCACTAAGGTGAACATCATATGCCCCGGTTTTTGTTCTGGCCACTGCAATCGTCAGACCAGAGAATTAATTTTTTTGTTTTGGACTAAGCCGCAGATTTTTTTATTGTAAAAAATGTCCAAACAAGAAGGGATTGAAGCTGCTCTTCGGCGGTTTGCAGTTCATCCCAAATGAAAGTCATTCCTCTCTTTTCGTTTTCAATATGGATTCCCAGGCTGGCTGTTGTAATACATTTCGCAATGTCGCCATTGGTCATCGAATAATACTGTTTTTGTTTCTGATGTGAGGAGGTTGGCCATGGCTATGCTTCTGAGCTGCCTCCAGTTGGCGGTGGTGAAATTCGAATTTCTATTTCTTAGCAGTTTTTAGATGATTGGTTGGATTGGGGTCTGTGGCTATTTTGCATCTGGTGCACTTGAAACGTTTTGGTTGACATATTTCGTTTTTCTCTTGAAGGAGAGCTTCAGCCACTTATCCTTCTGTGGTGTGAGTGTAGAAAAGGAATTATACGAACGTAAAGGTGTGTCAATGTCCTCAACCGTTTAGGTGTTAACAGCGCTATAAAGCAAAGGTCCCGGGTTCAAATCCAACGGCTCTGCATTCGAACCCCAAAGGTTATGCTGTTGCCCTGTCAACAGATATGACATATGCTGTTGCAAACCCTCGTAAAAAAGAAAAAAAACGTATTTCAGAATTTTCAGCATTCAAAGCACAGCTGCAGCCTTTAAGTAACGAAATTCATTCGGTCGAGAAAAAACATCTTAACGAGAAGTCCAATCTTCTTTTATTAATATTTAGTAATATTAATAAATTCCCTATAATATGTTAAATAAGACAAAATCATAATATCCAAAAGCAGAAACACATAATAAATCAACTTGCAACAACTCGAAAAAAGGAACCGACTCGCTGCTTCAAGCCGTCCAGTTCTCATATCGGGAGGCATTCCTACTCGCCCCGTATATGGAACGAAGGAATGATGCTGTTAATTATGTGAGACACATCGAGCAAACTTCGTCATGCCTGACACATACATTGACAATGTTGGAATGTGTACCTGTCAAATTTTCCAAAAAAGTTTCGAACTCGTATTTCATTAATTGTTGCTACCCAACACACTCGAGAATAAACAAATTTTTAATAATATACTTTTCAAATACATAAGAAAAAAAAAACCTCAACTAATCGATCGCATTAATATTTTTTTATGACACCCTAAAAAAACGCGAGTAAATCTAAACCGAAACTCAGATAGCGTGATAGAGTAAATTAACAGGGAACGCTGAGGAAATAAATTATACGAAAATGGGGAGTTTCCCGTTTTAGAAAAAAAGAGAAAGCAATTAAGTTCCAAACTAATCAGGAAGGTGATTCAGCCTGATTATTTGCGTAAAATTTATGATCCGAATAGTTTGGGATTTTTCTAAATTAGACCCCCCTTTTTTCTCGATTCGGCCGTCTTATTTGCGCAACCTTTTAATAACTGGTTTTCGCTACTGGCGATTATTTTTCACCTACATTATAAAACAAAAGGTCATATTTTGTTAGACAAACGTTTTCTTTAAAAAAAAAAAATATTGGTTCGACGTGTATGTTCATTAAGTGATCTATATGCATTCTATCAACTATAATACTATTTACTAATTGTATTTTATTTTTTGGTTAGAATAAGCAGTTTGATGATTTTCAGGTGTATTGAAGGCTATTCACTTATTTTCATTTAGGGGATCCAATATCAGTATTATTCTCCCTCTTCACAAATCTCACTGACAACTCCTCCAGAAAGGAGGTCGCTTTAACAAAACGCTCCCTGCGTTCAAGGGGGGAGGATATACGGTCATATTGATGACCTGGGGAAGGTTATAAGGGTTTAATTTTGTCGAAGTCTTTTGAGGAGAATTTTTTCAAATACATTTGACATGATGGCAAGTAAGCTAATTGGGCGATTTGATCACGCTTTTTGAACTGGATTGCCAGGTCTCAGGAAGAAGATGAAAGTTTTTGGAGAATTTTTGTGAAGTAATTAGGTTTAAACATTCCTCTGCAATATATTATTATCATATAATTTCTTAATTTTATCACAGTTCATTAATCCATTTAAGTTTTAGTGGTTAATTGACCTACAAACGTCTTTCAATTAGTTAGCATTTGTATAAAAGGTCAATGTCACGAGCGGGATTCGAACCCACGACCGTCGGCTAAATACGCGGCTGCACTACCACTTTAGCTATCGTGACTTGTGTCAGGTGTCCGAGTGGATCGAAGTCACGTTAGATCAAGTGGTAGTGCAGCGGCGCATTTGGACTAAGGTCACCCAAAACATCATCTGGCACGAATCAATAAATTAAAAAGTATGCTACCAAAGCAGCATGTTGATATTACAAGTTCCTACATCACTGCCTGACTGTTTAGAGTCAAACAAGGCATCAATATTCAAAATTAAAAACAATAAATTCTGGAGTTCCACAAGGTACCATATTAGGTCCCCTGCTTTACTTGTTATACACCAGTTGTTTTCCGAAAATAGATGGAATAAAATTTACACCGCTTGCATCACCCTTTCAACCAAAACCCTCCAAAATGTAATAAGATAAACGAATGGACAAAAAAAATGGAAAATCTACCTAAATCAGTATAAATCAGTTCATCTAGTCTTTACAAACAAAAAGGTGGACCATGTTCGATGGAACTACTATACCATACAGCAATACAGGTGAAGATCTGGTAATGACCTTAGAGTCAAGCTGATGGAAAGAACACATTGCGTTGTTCAAAGTGGTGCGTAGCGAGTGCTGTAGGAGGACAGGAGAGTAAAACAACATATCTACGATTGCAAAAAACCCAAACAAAATCCTACAGCACTCGCTACGCACCACTTTGAACAACTGAAAGAATAAAGTGGCCAAAACATTACCAACACATTGTTTCCCTTTGTCGGCTCTTTTCACCTCAAAGAAGCCGACGACTTATACAAAATTGTCTCTTCTATACCCGCTTCCTTCCCCACCACATCAAAATCCAACATATATAAACATGAAACAGTAAAATCTCACTGGCACTCTCAACACGACATGGCACAATTACACAGAAGACAAACACTTTGAGTGAGTAGAAATACTTTGATGGAATATAAAATATAATTTTTTGCATTGTATAAATTCACTTTTCCAAATTCTATATGTATTTTCTAAATGTAAACTATATTTGTAAATCCCAGGCCCTGAAGGTGATCTCAATAAAAGATCGAAACGTTGGCACTATAAAGAAAATTTTTTTCTGATACCTACATCACACCAGACCGCATCTTACGATATCTCAATAATTATCCGTTAACGGTCACTAATCTCTACACATAGAAAATAGTGTTGGTAACGTTAAATCGTTTATTTTTATAAAGTTTTTTTCACAAGCTTTCCTCATCATCCTATCTAAAGTTTTGTTCTTTTTGACCTCTGCTCTATCTGGACACCTTCCTCAGAATTGTAGGACTTCTCATTGTAGTTCCAACCACAATATAAAATGCCACCCTTCCATTCACTGACCTTTCTTATGGGAGTATTCCGTCATCATTGACCAACAAGTCAATAGACCCACCAGCTTACTTCCACGATGTCCAACATATTCGAAAGGCTCATACTAAAACTTTATTACCCTTCTACATTCACATAATTCCATTCTTACCAAAGATCCTGCAAACTTTAAAATTTGACGACCAAATTTCATCCACTTTAAAAAAGATTTGCTTTGGTGCGTTCCTAAATATGTTCGAGCTTTCAATAAGGTGTGACACCTAGGCATCCTCTAGTTTTTACTACATGTATTCTTGAATTTTATTTAACCTACCGCTACTTCAGAGTGAGGTAACCAATTTTCAGATAACAGACTACAAGCAGGCGTACCTCAGAGGAACGTTGTTGGTATCGTAGTGTTTACCATTCATACTGTTTACTTTTCATATACACATTATGCGCGGATGATGCTAATTATCTTCTAACCTGAATCCAAGCAACCACCATTATCCAAAGAACCACTAGAAATATTCATACAGGGAGAGGCTAGGAAAAGCTCATTCAGGCTCCAAAAACAATTAAATTGGAAAGGAACCAAACAATTCGGGCACACAACCATAATCAACAAAATCAGACACCCATTACTAGAGATGGGGACTGACTATATGGTCCCGGAAACAATCTTCACGACCTCCTACAAAATATCAACAGACTACAAAGGAGAGGAAGTACACAGGAGAACATCGGACACAATGATATGCTATACGGATGGCCCCAAAACAACTGAAGGAACCAGATCAGGTGTTTTCTGTACAAGCCCAAAATATGAGCAATCAAACTCATTAGGGGAGTACACCTCGGTCTTTCAAGCAGAAATACATGCCATCAATGCTTGTGCCCTGGAAAAAAAGAGGTTACACCGACAAAAAATCCTCATAAGATCAGACAGCCAAGCAGCTATTAAAGCACTGGCATGCACAAGAATTACATAAAAATTAGTCAGTGAATGCATCCAAAATCTCGAAAACCTGGGAAAACACAACAAGGTAACGGTATCCTGGGTGCCAGGGCACAAGGGTATTTTGGGTAATGAAGAAGCAGACAGACTGGCCAGAGGAGGATCCACAAGACCATACATAGGCCCCGACCCTATCCTTGGGATATCCAAAACAAACGTAGAATCCTCCATCGCAGAATGGATCCAAATAAAACAAAGAGAAAAATGGATAAACTCTAGAAGTGCTAGACACAGTAAACTCATGATAAAACAACTCTCATCAAAATTGGCAAAAACACTGCTACAACTGGAGAGGGCAAATCTCAGAGGAGTGGTAGGGCTACTAACCGGCCACTGGCATCTGAAAAAGCATCTACAAAACATGGGCATATATAATAGTGATCCAATTTGCAGACTATGTAATGAGGAGGAGGAAACAGCCACTCATATCATCTTCGAATGCGGAGCAACGGCTCAATGGAGATTCAATCTGACGCACAAAAATGACTCAGAAAACCACATTGAAGCAATAACAGTCAATGACTTGATACTCCTGAGAATAAGGATCGAGTCTATTGACTAAACTAACGAACTAGGAAGGTACAATAAGCCAGAAGGCTGCAGTGCCTGGGGCACACAAACCCCACCTCCTAGTACCTTTGCTACCATTCCATTCCATCATCCAAGGAACCACTTGAGTTTATAGATTCGTATAAAAAGTAGAGAAAAGAGCGAAAGACTGAATCGGAACATTATAAAAGGCGTACGACCACTTAGGATCTAAGGAATGAGAATTATTGTGTACTGTCAAGCCATCTAGCACGATTTTTTCTCAACCTAAAGTCCTCAGAGAAATTGTAGAAAATTCCTTACTCCTCAAGGACCTCATTCTGTAAAAATTTTCACACCAAGTTTTTATCCAACCTAACCCTCTCTCCATTTTCCCATCCCGAGAACCGGCCTCGAGTCTTTCTAGCTCACCCCTTCATGCATCGTATCGAGTTACAGCGACGACTGTCTCCCATGACATTTCGTGCGTCGAGGAAACATGCCAGTGTAATGGTCCGGGTGAAAAGGCATACAGTGCACACAAACTTGTAATGCCTATTAATACATGCAAATAAATTTGATTGCCTATTCAACAGGCAAAACAACTTCCAGTAGAGGTAAGGAAATGTCCCCTTGTCAAACGAACAGCTTTCCGCTTTTGCCGTGCGGCAATTAGCGCCGGACGAGGCCCGTCTCGGCTGAGAAGTTAAGTGCCCGTTTTGATTATACACTAGTCAAAATTAAACAAATGTGAACCGTTCTATATTTTGGTCAACCCACACTCCCCTTCTTCTCGATTAGGCAATAAAGCAAATAATTGTTGGTTTCCTCGGCCACCACCCTCCGCCTGTTAGACCAGCGCCAATTACAGCCAACTTCTAATATAACAGGTTGTCTTATGAAAGCGTCTCACTTTAATTGGTACTCGCCGACTATTTTATTCATACATGCCGTCCACCTTTCGGTTCTGTTTAATTGACCTTCAATGTACACTTTAAGCCTATTTAATTATCAAATCGTTCAAAGGATAGCTGCAGTATGTTTGCAGTAACAAATAATAAATAATGCAATCCTACACATCCACTTAATTGTGTTTTATTATGCTTATAATTTGTTGTCGATTAAACATTTTTTTAGAGTATTTATTTTTGTGTGTGTTCTTGGTTAAGTGTGAGTGTTTCTCTTTTTTACTTACCTTCTTCTAGTTATTTAGTTTTAGTTTTGTTAAACGTTTTTTAAATCATGGTCTTCTGTTAGTTGTTTTTGAAGATGTTTGTGGTATTTTCTTGTGTTAAGTGTGGATTTTGCTAAGCTGTTTTTTTAAGTGTATTTTTTCTTTATTAAGCGTGGGGTTTGTTATGTATACGTTTCCTTATATATTTTTACATCTTGTGTTTTTACATCTGTGTTCAGAAATTGTTTTTCTGAAACTTATATCACACCAGACCGCATCTCACGATATCTCAATAATTAATGTGGATGTTAATTCTCTAATCGAGTTTTTTTGAGCTTTTGGATTATGTTTTGTCTCGATTCCCAGTAGAAAATTCAAGGTAACAAAATAATTAAGGTTACATAACCAAGATCATCATAATGTCTTATAAAACATTGCGACAATTACATCATAGTGACAAAGACTCAGATTCAATTAGAGGTCGGATAAAATATAAGAAACACTACAAGATGTATCGAAGGCTCATTAAGGGCGCAAAAAAAGAATTAAAAACAATAAGCGTGAAGTAACATGAAAAGCATCGTGGAAAATGATAAATGATGAGGTTAAAAGTAAGAGATTAAAAAATAATTGGGCACATAATTTACAACATGCGTTCCCGGACTCATGGTCTGGCTGACATGAGGATCTTTAATGTCCGTACCTAAGCTATGAGCTCTTACCGGACAGGCCGATTCTCAAAATGCAAGCTGACGCACCATCGCCGAAGCAACGATGTAGAGGTTTCGCACCCCGAAGGGCTGTTACCGCCTCGCTTACACCTCGCCAAAAACGGGTAAATGCCGCACGCAAGACCGACTGACCGACATACATCGGCCGACCAGCCAGCGTACTCCCTAGATAGAGAAGGCGACTCTATCTCTCTGAGTGTAGAGGCTTCCCTAGCGTAGATTCCGGGAACGCCCCGGCAACGGTTTCGGATTTAAGTGAGATTGCTACCCACCCCCTAGGTGAGCACTGTATACGGTCAAAGGTCTCAGCCAACGCTCACACCTGCCACACGCATTCGAGGGACGCCATAGGCCAAGCCTAGGTGGTCCGATCCTTCGCTTCACCCTAGGGTACCACGCCGGTCATACGCGAAAAGCATCGTGGAAAATGATAAGTGATGAGGTTAAAAGTAAGAGATTAAAAAATAATTGGGCACATAATTTACAACAATGAAATGGTAATGATCCTCGTTTGATTCCTGGCACATTCTTGAATGGACTGTTGACATTGACTAACAATGAAAAAAAAAATCCCACTCTACCCCATAATGAAAACAACAGTTTCTTTCTGCATCCGGGTGCACTTGGGGAAAATAGCTCGGCTTTGCTAACTCTAAGCGGTAAAGAATCCTCTCGTGATGATGAAATACCTGGACTTGTCCTTGCGAAGTGTGCTGTTACATCGGACCTCCCCCTTGTACATATGACTTAACTCTGAGTTTTCCCACACTTTTGAAAAGAAGCAGTTCTCTTCCTGTTCACAAATCGGTACACATGAATAATAGTTAGCCAGTTATAGGCCGATTTTTTTTTCTATTTCTAACTTCGACCAAATTCTTCGAGCGGTTCTTTGATGAGAGGTTGACTTCTTTTTTTCATCTCAACACGTCGGAACGAGGAAGCGAAAATCTACAACTGATGCGGTTACTTCTGTCATGTACTTTATACATAATGGTCTAGATTCACGATACAATCAACATTTTATGGCATGATCTCGACAATATAAGTAAGAGAAGTAGTATCAGAATTAAGATCATTAAGATCCGATAGCATTTCCTATGTTTTAATGGAAGCTAAATGTGGTAATGACATCTAGACATTTAATTCAAAATCTGTTCAAATTGTCGACGGATTACACAAGGATCAATACTTGGCCCACTACTTTTTAATACATCAATGATTTGCGCAACGTTCAATTTTCAAAGGATGTTCGAGTTGTGATGTATACAGGTCTGCATCTGTGGAGGGAAGACTCCGCTGCAGCTAAAGGAAACTATTGGGTTGTCCGGAAAATAATGCAGGATTTTAAGTTTTCATAAAAAAAAATCTATATAAAATATTCTGTTTACGTTTACAGGATTACTCATTTGTATGAATGTCAACACTTATTAATCCTCTTCCAAATGATATTGTTTGTTTACCTCTGTAGCATTCCGCTACTTGGAAATAATTCAGTCATCCTTATAATGTCAAAGCGAGAATTTCGTACGATTTTCTTTTACGAGTTTAAACTCGGCCGAAGCGGAGCCCAAACGGCTAGAAACATTAACCAAGTCTGGGGCGAGGGTTGTGTTAATGAGTGCACTGTGCAAAGGTGGTTTAAAAAATTTCGGGAGGGAGATTTCAGCCTTGAAGATGAAGAAGGTCGTGGAAGGCCTTCCTCTCTTAATGATGATGTTCTGCGATCAGTGGTGGAAGAAAACCCCAAAACAACTGTTCGAAAACTCGCAGAGCAACTCAAAGTCAGTAAAACGACCGTCGCTGACCACCTCTTTGGTCAATCGGAAAGGGCCCATTTTGTTGCATGACAACGCTCGACCACATGTGTCACGTGTAACGTCACAAAAATTATTGGAGCTTGGCTATGAAACTTTGCCTCACCCACCCTACTCTCCGGACCTCTCGCCTACTGACTACCATTTTTTTAGACACCTGGACCACTACTTACAACACATAATATTCAAAAATCAAACGGAACTGGAAAATGCATTTATTGACTTTATCAATTCTAAAAATTCTGAATTCTACTCAGACGGAATTAATAAGTTACCAACACGTTGGGAGAAATGTATTGAGAGTATGGGAAATTATTTTGATTAAAGAACATTGCTTTAAAGTAACTAGTTTCTTTTTTTTTTGTTTAATACCAAAATCCTGCATTATTTTCCGGACAACCCAATACCTTTACCTTACAGTGATGAGCGCCGTGTCAAGGACGAAACCTTGCGGCCACCGACACCCCCAACTACGGATATTACGGCACAAAGAATGTCGTCTCGGTGTTACTTAAACAAACTTTGCCTAAATGTTTACAAATGTAAAGCTATGAAGTTTTATATGTCACCACTTTAGACCCATTTTTCAATTGCTCCAACTTTGCAGGGGCAATGGGACTTAATGTCCAGTCTAGATTGGAATCGTCAACTCACATCTCTACTGTAAAACACATAAAACCATGCCTTCTAGTGTTAGTTGCAACAGACTCCGTGACCACATTCCGCTGGAGTCCAAGCGTGATTTGTGCTTGGGGACAAATAGATATGTCTGGTATTCTTGTAGATGTAGATGCAATTTTTCCATGGTATGATATACTGCGCCCTTTAAGAGCTATTGCATCCCTCGGTCTCTGCCTAAAGCACATCGGTGAGTCCTAATTCATCAAGAAATTTGATTAATAGGCCCTGTTCCAGTGGTTGAAGCTATTCTATGATTACATTATACATCCCAAAACATTTCCTCCTGCGGGCTAATGTAGCTCCGCAGTCTGTTAGTAAATGTGTTGGTGTCTCTTTGCCTCCTTGCAGAATTTGCAAGTGCCATCTTGGATTGCTCCAATCTTCTTTAGGTGTCCACTTAATCTGCAGTGTCCTGTTAGGATTCGCAGTCTGTTCCTTTGTCACATTCTGTGATTTCGTTTTTGCCAAAATTGGTTAGAAGGTTCTTGAATGTATGAGTGAATTCCATTGTTCCTTCATTTTTTGTTGTCCTTCTGTCTGAGATATTAGTTGATAGTGAGGATTCCTATGCAACAGAAGGGTTCGGGTCCTATCAGCGGTGTGGCAGCCCCTTTCCTTGCAAGGGTGTACTCTTTCTCGTTGCCTTCAACTCCCATGTGTCCTAGGACCCGGCAGAGGGTGACTTTGTTCTGCATACGGAATGTGTTTAATTTGTTTTTGCAGTTGAGCACCATCCTTGAACTAATAATACTTGAACTTAGTGCTTTGATGGCCGGGTCCAAATACTCCTGCCCTCGTACCGTCTTGTGTTCTAGATCCATCTGTGTACCAGATGATGGTACAAGTTTTAAAGGAGTTATTCCCCTTTCTTTCTCATTCCTTTTTGGTACTCAGATGTATTCGCGGAATTTTTGGTTGAATGCAAACATCCTGTTCATGTCGTCTCTTGGAGCCATGATTGATGGCTGGTCTTTCCGTAGTTTGTCCCTGTTGGAGGTTTCTCTCTAATAAAGTCGATTATGGTTTTCTGTGCTGTCCTTTCTACCATGTGATGTAGGGGAATTAGTCCTAATATCTTTTCCTTGCTAATTGTACGGCACGTTCTCATTGCTCCTGTTATGCAGATGCATGCCAGTCTCTGTATTTTTGTGAGTTCTTTCCTTTTGATTATTTGTTCTGCTTTAGCTCCGTATTAGTAAAGGTCTTACTGTTATTGTATACATCCATTGGTTGTCTGGTAGTTTTCCTTTCCAATGTGCATTGATTTTCTTCTTGTGCTGACATACAAATATAAGGATTCGGCCACATATAAAATAAACGGTGATTTTTACGTTTATAAGATCAGTGGAAGGTATCAGCTGTAAGTACCCTACACCAAGACAACAAAAAGCGCTCATTCTCTTAGGTGTTAAATGTTTTATTAAATTGCCAGATAATATTAATAGTGCAGCTTATAAAAAAAAAATTTAAACTTAAGAAGTGGTCCATAAAAAAATTTTTTTACTCCGTAGATGAAATTTTACTGTCGTGAATTCTCCTTGAGTTACATAACGCTTTTGTAGTTGTATATTTAGTGAGGTGCGATACCAGAAAATATACTAGAGCCAGTACTCAATATTGGTATCAAAAGAAATGTTCGATACTAACGAGTACTACTAACTCGTATGACTACTTTGTCGTTAATTCATAAATGATCAGCTTACTCACTATCGACATAGAAAATAAACGAAAATTTGCAGTTTTAAAAAAAAAAATTAAGTATGTTTTCATACAGTGGGTACGTACGTAAAAACACGGAAAAGGTGTCAACACATTTCAACAAAATTGATATTTCAATTTTATGTTTATCGAGTTTTCAGAAAATTGATCAACGGTTGTTTGTCTTTTGAAATGTTTGACAAGATTAGACGTATTCCCGCGCAGTTTAAAAGATGCCGACGATTCAGTATTCTTAGTAAAATAACCTCATGCCTTACTTTTGGAAGGAGACACGGTTAGGTATCTACCTATGAGAAGGAAGGCGAACACAATTTAGGGACTTGAAGGCAAAAACATTTATAAAAAATTACTGAAATTAAAAGCGCTTGGTGCGACGCGGGAAAGAATTATAAGCCGAGTTACCAACCACCAATTCGAACTCTAAATTAATTTTTTTGAGACGTGCCGCTTGTTGCGCTCCTGACGGTAACTAACCAACTCCCAGTTTGACGAAAGGTAATTTTCGAACGGAAAATAACAATTCAATATTACTTGAACAGTCGGTGAAAAATCTATTTGGGTATTTTACCGATACTACAAAACGTACTTGTATCGAATGACAATATTCGATACCAAAAATAATCCGTATCGAAAGAAAATACTCGATACTTTCTATTTGCTTTATTACAAAACTGCAACCTTTGGAAAATAATAAATAAATAAACAAAAAACCACACTTAGCACAACCTTTATTGACTGTTGAATATCTCAACGACAAAATTATTGAATTGATGAGGAGCACGTCCATCATGACAAAAAAGAGATTAGACTAACAATTTGCGATTGGTTGCCGATAGATAATAATTTCGACAAAACACGTACAAATTGTGAAGAATTGGTGAAGTCTATTAGACAGATAGACAATTTTGTTTCATTAAAAAATAACTTCAAATTTCTCTTCGTAGCCAGTCCAACGGGACGCCGTGTGAGAAATGTTCATTTCAGCAATTTTCAAATCGGGTTCAGCCCCTGTGTTAGTTTAGAGGCAGTTATAGAGCAATTCTAAAAGATTTGCGTCATCGTAAATCGATCAAACTGGGTTTTTTTCACCGATTCTTGCCTCCGGGTAGGCAAACTGACCGCTATGCGCCTCCTCGTACCGCCGAATCGGCCAGACGGGCCTTTAGATTTCTTGTCCATCTTTATCATACAGGTGTAATTAATTATATTCAATTATTCCTGCTGGACCCACGATTTAATTTTTCTGTCCAACAAATCGAGAATTTCGATTACCTAACATCCCAGCCAATGCAATCAACTGTTCAATGTTTACACAATACTGCGAGAGTTTATGTGTAAATAATTTACATATTTTGTATGAAAGCAATGTAACTTAAGACTTTAACTTAAACTCAAACATTCCAACCAGTTTGCACGTTGGTAAGGTATAAATAATAATAATAAACGTTTTTTTAGGTCTCGTCGTCCGCGTGAACAAACATATTCTTTTCAATTTATTACTCTTTAATTAAGGTTTTGGTTGAGATAAAAATGTCAGTGTTAAAAGCAGGATTCGAACCCACGACCTTCAGCTTAATACGCCGCTGATCTACCTACCAGTTCGATCCAGGCGGCCACTAACCCGCCATCACAACCCCACCTTTTGAATTTTCCCTCCTTTTTGCCATTTTTCAAATGTCGTGTAATCGGATTGGATTCTCGATGACAATTGAAATGGCCATGGAGATGTTTAGTGAAGATATACTTCATTTTAACTTATTAAATTCCCTGGCTTTCGTGGTCTGCTTGAACAAGTAATATCTTTCAATTAATTAAAGTTTCCAGTTGAGATAAAAAAAGTCAATGTCAAAAGCCGGATTTGAACCACGCTTAACAAACAGCCATAATAACGGAAACCACACAACAACAAAACAACACTTAATAAAAAACCACACAAAAAATTCAGTTCAAAGCAAGCATAAAATACATCACAAAAAAAGACTCTTAACAAAAACTTCATCTAATGAAATACCACACTTAACAAAAAACAATATTTGAAAAAATACACCTAACGAAAAAAAAAACATGAAAACCTAAACAATAAATTCACTTAATAACACACACATAAGAAAATATTTAACAAAAAATAAGCATAACAAAATAAAGTGACTTAAAAAAACACGCCTAACAAACATGCGCCATTTACCAAAAATAGAAAATTACTTCATTACTACTTCATTAGTTTTCGTGGTACACTTGACCAATCAATATCTTTCAATTAATTACGGGTTTTAGTTGAGATAAAAAAAAGTCAGTGTCACGAGCGGGATTCGAACCCACGACTTCAAGTCACGATACCTCAAGTGGTAGAGCAGCGGCGTATTAGCCGAAGGTCGTGGGTTCGAATCCCGCTTGTGACGCTGACTTTTTTTCTTAACCAAAGCCTTAATTAAAGACTAATTAATTGAAAATAATAATGAAGCGAATAATTATATTTCATAACTGTTGCATGATTCTGTTCAATAATTTTATATCAGCAATTGTCTTTAACTTCTGAACTTCAATTTTGTTTTCTTTAATACTTTTCAATAATATTCAGACTTGATATAACCTGTTTTTAAGTAAAAGAATTATCGAATTTTGTGTAATAATTTTTTTTTAATTATTAGTCCCGTATGTTGGCCTATATCATGCGTCAAATTTTATATATTCAGAAAGCCAAATTCCAAGTGTCTTCTCCGTTTATTTCCAAAACTGCTCAAAAAAATGTAGAAAAAAAGTTAAACATTCCAACTTAATTAAGCTTTAAACTTAAAGACACTAATATCTTGGTTTTAATTCTGTTTAATTGCGAGAACAATTTATAAGATGTTGACAACGCCGATTCGATGAGACGAAACCCGTCTGGGTAAAAATCAATCGAGGCCAGGCGGACCCGATACGATCAATTTTGATCAAAGCGCTGTCGTCAGTTCATGGAGACGCAGACCGCCCGGCACAATTCCTTTTATAGATTGTCTGTTAATTTGTACCAGTGCATGGAATTATTCCAGAGGGATAACTCATTTGTATTCAGAATGAAATCCTTCAGAAGTTGATTGAATGTTCGCCGCGGTCTTTGTAAAATATCGATATCCTAAATAGATTTCTTACTTCCAATCAAATTCGGTTCATTTATGGTAAGCCAAATGGAATAATTTATTTTGAGTTATTTGAAAATTTTACGCCCATAAGAAAAATCAGGAGGAAATAATGTACGAACAGAGTCTAGTGGGGCGTCGGTTGCTGCAATAGTTTCGGCGTTGACACGGCGGTCAACACGGTAAGGTAAAGGTCCCGGGTTCGAACCCAGTGGCCCTGCGTCCGAACACGACAGTCTTACAAATGGTTTTTTGTCAAAAACACCGGCACCCTGAGGGTTTATACGACCTCTGCTGATGGGACCCCTCGATAAAAAAGCAAAAAAACAATGTCTTGTGTTAGAGGCTCTCAACTAGAAGAAATATTCCGTTGTCAAAGAAGGTTGAATTTTTAAAAACATTTTACAATTAATTAATGTTTTTAGTTGAGATAAAAAGTCAACGGCACTAGCGGGATTCGAACCCACGCTCTTCGTGTAATCGACAAATGTGACGACACATTGTGAATGACAAAGTTTATGTCAACTAAAAACCTTAATTAATTGTCAAGCGGACCACGAAATTAATGAATTTAATGATTTAAAATGAAATATACTTCACTAAAGCTCTCTGTGGCCATTTCATTTGTCGCCTAGAATCAAATAGATTACACGACATTTGAAAAATGGCAAAAAGAAGGGAAAATTCAAAAGGTTGGGTTGAGATAGGAAGTTGGCGCCCGAGTGAATCGAGGTCACGATAGCTCAAGTGGTAGAGCAGCAGCGTATCAAGCCGAAGATCGTGGGTTCGAATCCCGCTCGTGCCATTGACTTTTTTTATCTCAACAAAAATTTTAATATATTAATTGGTCAACCGGACTACTAAGTTAGTGAATTTAACTATTATGTGACTTCATCCATAAATGGAGGCCAAAACAAATTGCGACCAACGTTAACCAATTTTTCATCTGTTAGTTTTCAAGTTTATGTTTCCTATTAATCAGCTTGCTGTGCCTTTGAAATAAGAAAAAATAAAAATTGAACTAGATAATTGATGCAACAGTAGTTAAAACAACAGTAATTATTAAGATCCTAAATTAACCACTGATAAATTGAATAGTGAAAAGAAATTTAATTGGTTCCTACACGGTTCGATATAAATCTCAATATTGTATGTTTTAGATCGAATCGAATACTCCTGATTATCGAAAATTAAACCGGCAATTTGAAAAGAAAATTTCGAAACATCTGATAACATCTTATACAGTCGTGAGTGCCCTTGCCCTAAGCATTAAAGAGAATATGACCCGAATTATTTTCGTCTCCAATCCCGAATTGGATCAATCGCCAATGCACAATAAAATGGCCTAAGAGTATGACAAGATGAAATATGTCGATTATTCTTATATCGTTCGAGGGTTTAGTATATCTTACGTTCAAATTTTACTTATAATTTTTTATCTCAACTAAAACCTTTAATTTATTGAAAGCTATTACTTGTTCAAGCAGAACACGAAAACCAGGGAATTTAATAAGTTAAAATGAAGTATATCTTCACTAAACATCTCCGTGGCCGTTTCATTTGTCGTCGAGAATCCAATCCGATTACACGACATTTGAAAAATGGCAAAAGGGAGGGAAAATTCAAAAGGTGGGGTTGTGATGGCGGGTTAGTGGTTCGAAGTCAACGATAGCTCAAGTGGTAGAGCAGCGGCGTATCAAACCGAAGATCGTGGGTTCGAATCCCGCTCGAACCATTCACTTTTTTATCTCAACTAAAACCTTAATTAATTGAAAGATATTAATTGACCAAGCAGACCACGAAAAATAGTTAATTTAACGAGTACAAATTTTACTTTAGTTATACTCTTTTTTTCCGAGTTTAAAATATCATTTAATGTCTTTAACACCCTTTAAGGACATTCTTAATTTGCTTTTTCCAAGTAAAGATCGTTATTTGACATATTAACCTTTTATTTAACAAAAACAGTTACCATTTTTAATTTTAAATTAACTCCTTTTAACATCAAATAAATAATTTTTAACAAGAAATTAACTTTTGTTAACATCCAATGATCTCTTTTAAACTTCAAATCAACCCCTCTAATTTCAACTTAAATATAATTTAAAAATTATATTTCAGAGTATTTTTGTCGTAAAGTATTCTACAATATATTTAGGGAGAACGGGGATACGGTCCAAACATATTGTGAGTAGATGGTTGATCTGTTTTACAACATAAAGTAATTCGGTTCTCAGAAAACCTTACAATTATTAATTACGAATAAATAAATTAAATAATGTGAAATTAAATTTGCGGTTTTTACAAGAAAATCACTTCCATCTGGTTACGGGATTATATTCGTCAAGAAGAAATTATTATTTTCTGTATTTTACTTTGTTTTGATGTTAATTAATGATTTAGGGCCACATGGTCAAAGACTGTAAGTAACTTGGTCTAAATTCATAAAAAGTAAGTTGCGGGTGTCGGGTATAATCCCGAACGTCCGTTTAAAATATAAAACAGTTATTAAAAAAATATGAACCATAAATATGAAATATAAAAATATGTTTTTCATACAAACATCATCAACACTTATATACTGAAATTAAATATCAAAACAAATTGTGATTATTTGATATGGTGAGATGCGGTCTGGCGTGACGAAGGTTTTAGAAAAATATTTTCTTTATCGTGCCAAAGTTTCGATCTTTATTGAGATCATCTTCAGGGCACAAACTGCCCACTCTTAACTAGACAGACAAGAATGACACATCTACACGGAAAACAAAAACTTTGAGCCCTGAAGATGATCTCAACAAAGAACGAAACGTTGGCACGATAAAGAAAGTGTTTTTCTGAAACCTACGTCATACCAGACCGCACCTCACGATCTCCAAGTTGGCTAGCGGTCATTAAACGCCACACAAAAAAAAAAATTATTTTTTCTTATAATTTGAGAAAATTTTGTCATAAAAAATAATTGGGCTATTAAAAACCACAATTTCTCACGTTTCTCAAGTTAAAAGAAAAATCCTTTATTCGTATATATTTTTTTATATGATTAATGTTGAAATGAAATTGAAATTACTTTCCGCATAGTTTTTAAAAACACAATTATTTTACGTTAAAAAATTAAAATAAAACAAGAATCGTTTATTTTTATAGAATTTTTCCGACAATTTATTTTATTTTGCTAATAAAAAAGCTCATTAGCAAATCTCCCTAAGTCCAGATTTAACTGAGACTTTCTGTACCTTCTCTCAATAAAGTGATTTATAGCGAGGAGGTGTTCAAGCGTGGAGAATCCTTTCTTAAAGGATGCTCGGTTGGGCGATTCATCTTCATATATATTTTTTATGAGATTTTATCTTGTATTAAGGAGGTGAATAGTCGGCTCTAAATGGTTGTGAATTTGGTTTTGAAAAAGCCCAATTTCCTCAACCTATTTACATCCGACTATCACACTCAATCTAGTAAACTTTGGTCATTTTTGTTTTTTATAAGCAACTTTTTTTGTGCGACCATGTCTGCCTACGTTTTATTAGTAGTGTAACGAAATAAAAAAGTCATAGCTTTTCATAAATTCATTCAAAACTCATAAATCTATCTCAGGAAACCTAAAGTTCCTCCTGGATATAAAGGGCTCTCGGATTATGTAGGATTTGTTAACCGACTCATTTAGTGATATATCTATCAAAACACATATTTCCAAAAGAGGTCCTTTCCTGTTCCACCCTGCCTCAATATAGAAGCAGGGGTTCCAAGGCTCAAAACTGGGTACCATGCTGTTCTCCAGTTTTCTAAACGGTTTGCAAAAACCTAGTTCCAACCAATTAGGCTACACATATTCGGTCAAATTGATTTTTTCCCGTCAAATTTTCAGCCATATCAACCCCATTTTTCTTTCGGAATTTTTTGTCGTACCAAATTAACAGTTTTAACTTCAACTCAAATTAACTTTTTAATTTCAAATTAATACTTTTTATCATTAAATTAACATTTAATTTCAAAATAAAGCTTTCTAACGTCGAATTAACGCTTTTTAATTTTAAATCCACCAATTTTTTAACTTCAAATTAACGCTTTTTAATTTTAAATTTACCAATTTTTTAACTTCAAATTAACGCTTTTTAACATTAAATTTACCAATTTTTAACTTCAAATTAAACCTTTATTTATTTCAAATTACCTTTTTGCGCACTAAATTACCATTTTTTAAAATTCTAAATAACCATTTTAATTTCAAACTAACGTTTTCAATTTTAAATTAACCCTTTGTTAACTAATGCTTAATCATTTTTTACTTTAAATTAACTCTTTTAAAAACACCCTACGAGATGGTATGAAATGTAAGCATGTTAAATTAAATTCCTGCACTTTGTTAGTTCCTAAATTTTTGTAAAAATTTGTAATTAATTTGGAGTTTTGGAACATTAAATGGCCAGTACAATTAAAAGTTCTACCTTTAGCACTTGGACACAATCTAATATCATTTAATAGAATCCTTTGCATATTTTGTATCCTGCGTAAAAAAGAAAAAAAAGTATCGACTGCTATAATAATAACCTAGCAAAAACTAAATTTGAAATACAAATTGTTTTCTTTGTTAATAGGGCCATTTGGGGGAAAAAAGGTTCGGCATGTAATATTTTTCGATGATCTAATATCTATCTAAAAAAAGTATCATTGAGGTTTTTGATAAGTAGGAAACACAGCAGCAGTTTTGCACAGAGATTTTGCGAGAATAAAACAATGTCATGAAAAGTCCACAGTACA
The DNA here is from genome assembly GCA_039619505.1 of Cimex hemipterus. NCBI lineage: Eukaryota > Metazoa > Arthropoda > Insecta > Hemiptera > Cimicidae > Cimex > Cimex hemipterus. The sequence goes on from CM077100.1 coordinate 18,894,391, forward strand.
AATTATTTTAAAGGTAAGGGACCACAATTGGGAAAGCCACGACGGGAAGAAATATTGGGAGCAAACAGATTGGCCATAAGGAGTACCTGAAAAACCTAAATAGGCCCAAAATCTTTAATTGATACTAAGATTAAAACGATCTTAGAATGGTTATAAAATACAAAAGAGGAAATCGACTCTAAGGGTGCCAATTAAAGTAAACGGGTTAAAGAATCCTCGAGAAAACTAGCACTTTTGCGACAGTTGAACTGAGTAAGGGATAGCGGTCACAGGCATCTAATAAACACCCACATGACATATTCAAAGATAACCGTTTTGTAGGTTTTGCAATAAAAAGAAACTACCACCCTATCTTCGAATGCAAAGCAACCATGGAATAAAACCTAGGCACTAAAAACCCCAAGTAAATAGTCGCTGACATTTTTCTTTTTAGAAGATCAACTAAAATTAAATGTACTAAAGGGAAAATAACAATAAGACGCAAGTCGAAAGTGCTTGGGGAATACAATCTATCACTAATATTTTTTTTTTATATCATTATCCTCATCAACACCATAATCATAAAGAAGAACATTCCCAGAGACGAAGTCTAAATTTTCTTTCGGGGGGAAAATTAATTCGCTTATTCACATCGAACAAAATTTGCAGAAATTTAACGTTGAACAAATTAAAGACCAAGTTATTAAAGCCGACGACAAATTTAAATGCTTTCCAATCATTGACGTCATTATTGAAACGAGGTCGAGGTAAGCACTGCACTACTCAAAAATCCTTGTGGGATTAGTAAAGCTCTAGTTAAAAAATTAAGGCTTATTTTTTTAGAAGATTCTCAATACTATATACGTACCATTGAGGGGGACGGGTGAGAATTGAATATTGCTTGTAAATTAATAATAAGAAATTTTTCAATACAAGTTTGTAATTTTTTTTTTTTTTTGTAACCCAAGTGTTAGAAGTGTTGAGTGATCCTGGATTAAAACTGAGATAAAAGAAAAAAATTTCAATGGTGTCGTTGCGAAATATCAACACCAGTGTAATAATTTAAAAAAAGGGTTAAATTATACCATGGTGAAAAACCCCGAAAAAAATGTTGACCTAACTCTTACTCAGCTCTTAAATTGAGAATATAAGCTCGCGACAGGCAGTCTGGGGTGTCCCTTTTCCCCAATCGACGTTGAGAACTTTTTCTACCTCATGCTTTCCGTTAATTATAGCAATAGTAAGATCTCGGTGGTTTAGTGGTCCTCAATGATCATTGACGTCATTAGTGAAACTAGGTCGAATTATACATTCCCCCGAAGGCCCATTTCGGAATATCAAAGCAGTCAGTTTCAGATACACAAGGCGTAATTGGAAATCGGCTTTCAAAATTCATAGAAACGGTTTTTGTTAAGTTCGGGTCAAAGGAAACACTAAGGGATTTGTAGAAAATGCTGTTTTAATGATTAAAATTATTTGTTGTTTAGGTTTTAAATTTGACAATAGCAGCTTTAAAAGTTTGAACAGAAAATCCTTGTCAAGTTTCACTTTTCGCCCTCAGATGTAAATGATTCTCCTTTTTATTCGAAATTTACGTTTACAAATTCCTTCCGTCCACTTCAATCGCAATTACCTTTCCCTACTTTCACACTCGGCCCGAAGAAATTGGGTTAAACATAGTTATTTATGCCAATACTGAGAGAGATAAGAACCTGATTTCGGGAAGAGAGATACCCACGGTTTCAAACAGTTAATTCGGCCGGCTCAAGATGCTATCTTTTAAGTTATTGGTCTACACACACCTACATTGCGGTTTCAATTCATGTTTTTACAATGGGCCGTTAACAAATTGGAAATGCTTAAGTGGAGGAGGAAATGAATTTGCCACAGCTGAGGTGTGCGACTCGCCCGCGACGTGTCAGCGTTAACGAGTACTGACGAAATCCCGCCTTTCTTATCGACGTTAATCCCCCCCCACCGGCGAGTGAAAAAAGTGAATATATCCCAAACCGTTTAATATTCCGAAAGGGTTCGTAATCTGCTTTCCTTACTTGTCAAATTAATTTCAAACTGGCCTAGCACTTAACCGATGTGGGCCCGTTTAAATTTAATAACCGAAGCTGTCCATAAATGACGCGCCTTGAGCAGGACGAACCGTCTCATTATCAAATACCGTATTTTAGATAGTTTCACCCGGCTAACAAACTTTTCCCTTTTCTTAAAAATAAAACACAAAAATCATGGGGAATTTTTCCACACCAAGCAGAAGAAGAGATCTCTATAGAGCAGTCCAAAACCAAAATATTAATCCACCTGCCAAAAGAAAAGTTTGTGTTGGTCCGTCTTTTAGTTGAATGTTGTTTTAGGCTAAAAACCATAAAAATGTATCACTGTTTTCAACCAACTTCAAATCACAATCAGTATTCTTTATTCACAACAGGCAAAATTCCCACGGTTGAATTTCTTTTCTCCCGATATGTCTTAAACGGAGCTAAGATCGATGAATTATGAAAAAGCACCAATATTTTCAAAAGTAATCAGGAAAAAAATATTACATAAAAATTTATAATCAACAGAAATTTCAGATTATAAAACACAAGCATCATTCCATAATTTTTTTTCGTTTTATTTTATCACCACTAATTTTATGATCTGTATAATCTTAAGAATGGAAGGTAAATGGTACTCTATGTAGCTAAACTCATAAATTTAATATGCCTTAAATAAAGCTTTCTATAAGTAAAGCTACTGTAAGTACGTATTTGCTAACCGTGTAAATCATTAGAAAACAGTTTCATATTCTTGACGAAATGTGTATATTTGATAGTGTTTTTCTTTCTAATTCAACTTGCACCCGATATTTTATGCGCGATTTAATTAGAAATATTTATTATAGTCAGAGCAAATTAAATTATTATTTTAAAAAAAAAAAAAAAAAAAAAAAAAAAAAAAAAAAAAAAAAAAAAAAACGGAGATAAACTGACGCGCGGGAAATTTGTAATTCTAATTCATTTCTTCATTTATTAGCACGAGGTCGTACGTAAAAAAGCGTATTAGGGAAAAAGTAAAGATTGTTGAAATATTTAGAAAAATATATACATAATAGTACAGAGCGGAAAAAACTTTAATGTTTAATCCCATGTAAAAAATGGATCGACAGCAACTATTTCATGATAATTTCAGATTATGTCTTTTTTTTATTTTAATGTATAATGAAATGAACGTAGTTTTGTCCACTTGCATAGTATAAATTCTTACATTTATTACTGACGGCATGGCTGATGTGCAGAGTTGTTGCACAAGGGTAAAAAAAAATTTGTCACACCAAGAGCCGTAATTTTAATTATTACACGTAGTTGTTTATAAATCGCGTAAACTATTAGAAATAATTTAAATGAAGAAGAGTGATCGTATAAATTCGACTTACCACTCAATTTTTTAATTAAATGAATTTATTACTTTATGAAAAACATTTAAAATAATTAAACCCAATTTGCTTATTTTAAAAAAATCGGCTTAAATTCGTAATTCAATTTATTTTCTTCATTTATTGTCGTACCAAAAAATGACGTATTCCAGCGAAAGTAAAGGTCGTTGATATATTTTTTTTAAATATTTAGTACCATTTGTTCCCGTTAATTTATTTTAATAAAATTTTATTTATAAATCGAGTTAAATCATTAGAAACAGTTTCAAAGATAAATTGCATCCATTTTATAATAATTTTCTTTCTTTCAAATTTGACTTATCTCTGCTCTTCAATGGTGAACAATTTATTTATTAATTAAAAACATTTAATGTAATTTAGAGATAATTTGCTCTAAAAAAACTTTTTAAAAAATAAAAAACAGTGGCAATGAACCTCGATACGTGAAAATCATAATTGTATTTTTTTCTTCTTCATTTTTTACTGCAAAGCCGAACGTAAAAGAAGGTATGCGGGAAAAAATCAAGATAATTGATATATTTTAAGTAGATATGATTTGTAAACTGTGTAAAACATTAAAAACCGTTTTAAACTTTTCAGGAAAACACTTTACCCCGTTTTGGTTTTTTTTTTTTGAAATTCGATTCTTGCCTGATCTTTTATAAGCACTTTATTCATCATTTTAAAAATATTTATTATCGTTAGAGCAAATGTACGTATAAAAACCGGTCGCCGATGAACAGTAGCGCGTTAAATTTGTAATTCTTAATTTTTTTTCGTTTATTACTGCTGAGTCGAACGTAAGAACAACGCATTCGAGAGAAAAACAAGATCGTTGATCTTTTTTCTTTTAGTTCCATAGTTCTATTTAGTTACAGCAATTTTTTTTTTCATTTATTTATTTTTAAGAAAATATTATTTATAAACCGAGTAAATCAATAGAAAAAGTTTCCTAGATAATATGCATCGATTTTATAATAATTTTCTTTCTTTCAAATCTGACTCAACCCTGATTTTTAATTTCATGCACAATATATTTATTATTTAAGAAAATATAATGTTTTTACAGCAGCATTTCTTATAAAAAAAATAAATAAATAAAAAATACAACCCGCGATGAACCGAATTGCGTCAAATTCTTAATTCAAATTTTGTCCTTCATTTATTATGCGAAGTGGTACGTAAAATAAAGAGAAAGTATATATGATATATTTAAAAAAAATATTTACTTCGAATAATTTTTTCGTATATTTTAAGTAGATATTATTTGCTAAGCGTATAAACCGTTAGAAATATTTTCAAAGTCGTGATGTAGAAGACGTGTTTGTAGTGTTTTTGTTTGTTTCAAAATTCTACTTGCCCCCAATTTTTTCATACGAAATTTATTTATTATTTCAGAAACATCTACTATAGTTACAGCCAACGTACTTATGGAAAAAATGCTCGATGAACAGAAGTTTGTGAAATTTGTAATTCTGTTTTTTCATTATTTATTACGGCGAGATCGTACGTAAAAAAAAAGAATTGAGGAGGAAAGTAAAGATGTTTGATTTAATAGAAGAAAAATTTAGTTCGAGTAATTTTTTTCCGTTTATTCATTTTAATCAGATATTATTTTTTAACCGTGTAAATCATTAGAAATAGTTCCAAAATTAAAGCAGATATATTTTATAATTTTCTTTCTTTCAACTTGGCTTTTTCCTTGATCTTTATTTTCTAATATCAAATTTATTTAATATTTACTTTTTAATTTACTTATTCAAAAGACAGTCGACGATTAACTGAATCGCGAGAAATTCATAATTATACTTTCGTCATTGATCACTGCGAGATCGTACGAGTAGAAAAGCGTGCATGTCTATGATTGTATACACTTTTCTACTCGACCTCGTGCTAAGATTCAAAACAAAATTATATTTATATTAAAATATGTTTCAATGATTTGAAAAATTTAAGGAAAAGTATGTTGTTCAAAATTGCTGCGAGGGATTTTTCTTCGGGGAAGATTTTATGGATTCCGCTTTTTTTTTACCAAAAGGCAGGCGTTCAATGTTTTATAATTCGCGATAAAAATAGAAAAATAATAAATAATAACAGGTCATCTTTGTTTTTGAAATAAATTAACGATAATAAGTACTTTCTGAAAGCCTATTCGAAGAAAATTATTAAACCGAGTCACTTCATGAATCAGGCGGGAAGCTGTTAAATTCTCACCTGGATGCACGTATAAATAATCAGTTGTGCCGTGAATCTTTCTATAGTATTAAATGTATATTAAAAGAAAATACACATAAACAATTCCCTGGCTTTACCTTGTTTAGAAATGCTCGTCGGAAAGTATCCCTTGTGTGCCTCGGCTCGGCGTCCAGGATGTCGGCGCACTGCCGAAGAAGACGGAGACGGAGGCGGTCCCGGACGCTCTCTTCTTCCATGGAGGACATTTTAATTTTTGTCTTCGGAGTCGCCGGAAGGCTTTGACTGACCGTTTCGTCCGTTTCCTCCGCCCTGGTATACTTGTCCGGGTCCGGACTCCAGCTCTGGGTTATGTCTTTGAGGAGGCCGAGGCTCTTTCGACGAGCCTCCGTTCCGCCCTCCATGTCGATCTTCACACTCGGCACATTCGTTTCCATTGTCACAGCACTGGGCGGGATGCCGGCGAGAAAATTTTTTTTACGACTCCGCACCCTTGTAATTTATTATTTTTAAAGAAGGAAAACGTCTAGTAATTATTTTTCTTGTGTAAAATTTATTTCAAAAATGAACTAAACTAAAAGCGGTTTGAAGGGGAAAGGAAAAAAGAAAATGACGAATACCGTCTTAAACCCGATGCGTGAAGCTTTTTAAAAAGTCTGGTGATAGCTGTTTGAAGCCGTGCGGAAGACTGAATGAGACGGGCAACCCTCCGTCTGAGCTTTCTATCACCTGGGAGAGGGGAGCTCAGATCCGTTTTTTTTAAATCATTAATAGTTATTATTCCTATCCTATTGCTAAATTATTAGAAACTTTCTTCCAACTTTGAATGTCGTCAAGTTCAATCGAAATCAGGCAGACGACCCGAGCAATAAAGCTGTCGATCGCCGACAAAATAGAACACGCTCATATTATAATGCTTTACAGCACCATGTAAACATGCGGGTCGTATAAAATTTAGAGATACATACTTTCACGTGGAAATATATCATAAAAAGGGCTCGCAATTAATCAACTGTAATGGTAAGACAAACAAAAATTATTCTGACAGCCTTTTGAACGAACGGCTCTCGCATTAAATAAGAAATCAACCTAGGCGATAAATCCTGCAGTTTGAAAAAGCGAAATTATCAAAATAGAACAGACATTTCCTGAATTGAAATTGTAAAAAAATCAACCATACCGAGAAACCTGTTATAAAAAATAATTAATTACAACTTCCATTGCTGTTCTTTACTATAATTTAAAATTCTTCTTCTTTGAAAAATATCTAGCGCAATTAATCAAAAAGATTCACTATTTTCTTTTTCCAACATTTTTCCGATACTTCACCTTTTACATGAGGAAAACATAACTCTTCAACGACTTCAGAGTCGAAATCTATTGAGTCATCAAAATCTAATATTTTTTTCTGGGGAGAATTTTCTTTTCCCGCGGTCGTCTTGCAAACAAACAAAATACCTTACAGTGCATCCCGTGAGAATCATTGGTATGAACTTCTTCCTAACCTGACCCTACGTAACCAACCCATCCCTAGCCTAACCCGCCCAAAACCGACCTAACCTAACCATGAATCCTGCAAAATGAAAGAGTGAAATGATAATAACGACCAGGTAGTTAATAAATAAAACTACCATACCGATAAAAATGTTATGCTTGATACACAAAGTTAAAATTTTGCGTACTGATGTCGAAAGTTTTAGGTAATAATCATCCACATGAACAGTATATTGCGCGTTATGTTCTATCCTAATAAAGAGTCTATATTTATTTTCCCAACATTTTTCAACACCTTCTTCTCCTCTTGGGTGAGGAAAACTTAGCACCTTTACCAATTCAAACTTTTTTTTGTGGACTCAATTTTCTGTTTGAAGTGTGACGAAAAGGACTAGGTATCAATACAGAAATCAACTCATAACATGAAATATTACAAAAAAGAAGAACAATTATACAATTTATAAAATATTATTAAAAGAAAATGTACGACAGTGTAGAGTAGAAACATCAGCGTTATACAATAGAAAATTATTCAAACCGTATAGAGATTAGTGACCGTTAATCGATAATTATTGAGATATCGTGAGATGCGGTCTGTTGTGATAGGTTTCAGAAAAACATTTTCTTTGTCGGGCCAACGTTTAGATCTTTATTGAGATCATCTTCAGGGTTTAAAGTGTTTGTCTTCTGTGTGCTTGTTCCTTTCTTGTGTGACGTGTTGAGAGTGCCAATTCTGCCAAATCGGTTTGTGTTAATTTTTTCGGAAAAATTCGAGCTCGATCTGAAACCTACATCACACCAGACCGCATCTCACGATATCTCAATAATTATTCAAATTATTTCCTTTTTTTTCAAACAAAAACAACAATTAATCAATATATTATACCAAATTATTGATATGTAACGTTACTAGTTTCTAACTCTACCTAAACAAACTATTCTTAACCTATCCTAACCTAACCCGTCCCTAACCCTAACCAGACATAAGCATTCATAAAATACTTTCTATAAATCATATATGTTATAACAAACAGCCTAGATCAAATGAAAAAGTGAAAGAAGAGTAAATTTCCCTCAAGTCTCAACGTAGAAAAAAATGCTGAGAAAAATTAAAAAGTCTTTTCAAAAAAGCTTCCCAACATATTGTTGCCGTGGATGATAACTAGCCAATATTCTCGACATCAAGACACAAAATTTGAAATTTGAGCGATGAAACTCAGCATTAAAGCGTTTGATTGTGTACTATACAATGTTTCTACGTATGTGTGAGTTTTCAATATATTCATTAATTAAAGTTTTGCTCTTTTAGATTTAAAGTTTAATAAGAAATATTAATTCGGGGCAAGTTTATGTAGACCATGTTGATTAATTGTTGGCATTTTTATTCCAAAAATGATTAATAAATCGCTGCGCAATTGCTCTTCATTGTGGCAACTGATTATCGGTATTGATTGACCTTTTATCCCAACTTTAACCTTTTTAATTACTTTTTGTACGGTCGCTCTGAAACAAGACAATTTCGGCAGAATGCAAGAATATTTTTTTTTTAAATTGTTCAATGTTTTACTACTCAAATATGTTGTTTTACTTGCAAGTAAGTTTTAATTTATTTTATAGTTAATGTTTTATAACTATTTAAAGTTTATATATTGTGCTGATGCCATTTGTATTGCCTTACCTCCTGGGATGCGAAAAACAAATCGAGGAACATTTTTGTAATATATTTTTCCGTTTTTTTTGTTTTTTTTTGGCAGGCGGAAAAATGCGGGAAAAGAAAATTTCCTCATGCGAAAAAATAAGGTGAAAATGAAGGCTTTCGTCGTTGAGAGGCCATCTGTGGGAAAAGTTCGAAATAAAAATAGAATTGTTGGGTCACAAAATTTCAAATCCGAGTAAATTTCAGAGGTTTAATTGAATTACAAACTTTAGATTTTATTTTGTAATTTTCCTCGTATCTCCAAAGATGAGACCTAAACGTAATTAATGGGCTGAGACAATTTTCATTTAATTTTGTCACTAATTGTGTCAATCAAAGGTGACTCTAGGAATATTTTAACGTTGTATAATGAAAAAAAATGTCTAAATTTTGTGTTTGTCTTTCCGATGGGCTTACACGAGATTTTCAACGAGATCATTTTCATATTTTTTATTCTCTTATGTTTACTACGTCACAATTTTCTTATTTATTAATGCCATTATAGTTTACAAGAAATAAGGACAAATGTTTAATAGGCAAAAGAGATTTTTTTTTAAACTGTGGCAGTCAATAACGGCCACACAAGGAAGGAGTAGACAGTAGAAACAACCTAGTTCTTTCAAGGTAGGGTTTATTCGATCGTTCCAAATTGTGCGGTTATCCACAATCGTCATTACCCAATAAATAATTATGTGCTTGGACAGATTTCAGAAGTTTGATATTAGTATTATCAATATAAACTAACTGTATTAGTCAAATTATATAATATTTGAAAAGTTGTGCAACGATATTCAAAAATATTGAACTTTTTGTCTTGTACACTCAACGCTCAAATAGGCTGTGGTTTTTGAAGTCGTTATATTAATAAAAAAACTTAGCACGTTTTTTTTTAATCTCTTATGTTCGAACTGATTTTAAAAAATATTTTAGCCGGCCCTTCAGTTATCAAAACATAAATGCACAAACACTGAAATCACTGAACACCTTCTCTCTTTTACATAATACCGAGAAAAATGTTATTTCAAGTTGCTAAGTTTCAAATGTGAAGACTGCAAATTTTCACCGTCATCCAGCTCAACTTTGGTTTAATTTCATGAAAAAATTATTCTATTAAATTTTTCATTTATTACTTAGCCAATTGTAAAGCCGTTTCGTTACTTTTGCGGGAGAATAGTTTAACTGTAATAAAAAACAAAATTATTTGTTACTGATATGAGTATAATAATTTCATTTTTTTTTTCTGTTGTATCGTATTTAACTTTAGACTCGTTGTCTTCGAAATTTTTGTGATTGTCTTATTTTAAAAATTTCTATCTTTTATATTTTAAATAAAGGATTTTATATTATTATTTGAGAAAAGATGGAATGGAAATATTCCGCCTTCAAATACGAGTATGCCAGTCCTGCCACACAAAACCGTTGTGATGTAGCTGAAGTACGGCGCTGCCTTTTATTATTTTTATAATGTTTGATTGTCCCTGTTTTTCTATAGCTATGGACAACATTTATGAATTCACCTGTTAGATGAAATTACATTAAAAATAAAATAAACGTCAAACACAAGAAAACGCTGTTTAAAAATGCGTTTTGCATAAGTTTTTCCTATTCTTTTGTTTAATTCTAATTATACTCGATACATTTTAAATTTGATACTATTTTATTTTTAGAAGAATCTTTACGTTCTGATTAATCAACAAACAATAAAATTTTTAAATATTAAAAAAAATGCAAGATCGAGTTTCGAATGATAGGCCGTTTTTTGTACCATTTTTTCAAAATCTATTTGGCCTATGTCTTACCACTATTTCCTTTTGGTTTTTTCTTAGTACATTACTATTTTATATATTATTTTGTATTTTTTTTTAAATAATAAATCCTCAGTTTTTGGTATTGGCTTAAAATTGTAGCATGATTTTTTATATTTTATGAATACAGTGAAATTTATTCTTCCTTTTCTGGGTAGTTTTTTTTTTTTTTTTAACATTTCTCATTAAGATTGTTTCCCTATTGAATCGTTTCAATAGGATCATGTTGTGTAGACAAGCGTGTCTAAACTTGAAAAAATACAATTTTTCTCCGCAAGAGATATTCAGATCGAGCTCGACTTTTTCCCCGTTGCCGCTCATATTTCGCCAAAAAAAATCACACGAACCGATTCTTCTTTTAGCAGAAAGGCCACTCTCAACACGACACGCAAGAATGACAAATCTGCACAGAAAACAAACATTTTGAACCCTGAAGATGATCTCAATAAAGATCGAAACGTTGGCACGATAAAGAAAATGTTTTTCTAAAATCTACGTCGCTCCGAATAATCATTGACTGACGGTCACTAAACGCCACACATTTTTAGCAGAATATACATAAAAAACAACAGTTCACAAAAATCTTAACTCGAGTTGCAAGTTTATCAAGGCAAGTACACCAAAACACTTGCTTCCCAACATTTAGACAATTAGTTACCAATTCTAACACTAGAAACCTCATACGACCAGTTTTATAAAGTCCGGGTACGGTTGCTATCGCCTTAATGTTTAATAATCAAAACTGCTTAAAGACTCCAAAACAAAACTGTGTTCCATAGAAATAGAAAAATAATGCAGAGATCAGTAATGCACCCAAAACAGAATCTGTGCAAGGTAGCTTCAAATATCAATCATAATTTTCTGTAGCTTAAAAGGGACAATTGACTAATTTATAAATCATTGTTCGAATGAAAATGCGAAACAAGATCTAAACAACAATGTACAAGTTGAAAGGGAATGTATTATGGAAAGTTATTGATGCAATTTTGTTCAGAAAAAAAAAGACTAACAATTAATCAACATATTTTATAAAAACACGCGCACGCATATTTTCTCCGGCTTAAAAACTTTAAGGGTAGGCAGCCTAACCTGTCCCTAAGCATAACCCTAACTAACGTAAGCATTCCCAAATAACCTAATTTTTCTCGCCTCTAAGCCTAACCTAACTAACCTAAACATCTCCAACCAACCTAACCTTTCCCGTCCCTGAGACAATCATAACTAACATATCCTGTTCCTCCCTAAGCCTAAGCCTAACTAACTTAACGATGCCTATCTCTTCTAGCCTTTCCAGTCCCAACGCCCAAACCCGACAAACCTAACCTATCCCTCCCTAAGCCTAACCCTAACAAACCTAACCATGCCTACCTAACCTGTAATTTCCCCTCTCAAAACGAACCTTATACCCTAGCCATTGCTAACCTTACATATCCAATCTCCATATAAACAAATCTTTCCATTTCTACTTCTGCCGAGGGTGTGTTCCTTCCAAAAGACTAAAACTAATAGTAGTTTTTGTTAGTAAGAAAAATGCTCTTTGGCAGCAGAATTTGGTTACTTTGGCTTATTATATGTGATTGCGAATTTAGTTTTGATCTTGAAAATTAATCATGCTAGGAGCTCACCTTCCTATACAAAAAAAAAAACGTAGGGTTATTCAACAAAAATACTTTTACTGGGTAAGTACAAGGGTACACTCATCGTGTAAAACAAATAATTAGAATTTAGAATTGTCTCTGTGTTGAACTCACAATTAATTATGTACGACATCCACCTTTATAGTTTGAGTGAAGAATCATTTGGCAGATAGTCATGGACATGCAACACATAATCACAAAATATTTTGTAATTCTTTTTACTGTGTTATATATGGTATTACTATTCAAAACTAACAACAGTTTGTAGCTTGGAGAAACAATAAATTAAATGCGATTCTTAAATGTCTGAACCATCAACCAGGAAACCAGAGATTAAGCTTTCAATAGGCAAAACTCAAGCCTTTATACTGGCTATTACATGTTTCAAAAAAATCCAACCCTGTTGTGATAACCAACATCAGGATTATGGGGTGGAACTGCATTAGACATAAACTTACATGGGCAGAGGAAAAATTAACTTCTGTAACAAAAATTAATAGCTACAGGAGTGGAGGGCTTACAGGAAACCGACTCGCCAAATATTACAATCAGTCCTATTATTTACCCTGGCGGGAGGTCTAGGAGGGATTTAACAATGTTGGGAGTGAAGGGTGTTGGTAAAGTCTTATCTTGGGAAGCCGGTACAAGGGGGAAAGCGTTTAAAATAAAATGTTTAGGAATAATTGGAATAAGGGATATTACACTGTCATGAAGGTGCCCATCAGAACCTTTGGGACTGAAAAATAATTAGCCTGGAAAAAGTACAGCCCCTCCGGAAAGGCAAATTTGATGTCTAAAGAAATAATAAGAGAAGAAACTACTGAGGCTTGCGAATAAAGAAGGGACAAGGCCGCAATAAATTTTTTAGGTTGCGATGGAATAAAGGAAGACTTTGGCTAGAAGTGATCTCGGAAAAAATATTGAATCTGCCTTCTCCATGATGGGTTTCGATCCCTTTTGAAATTGTGCCATTGTGTAACTCACATTGCATACTCTGGAAAAGAAAGCCTACAATATAAGTAAATTCTTATTTAATACTATAAATGAAGAGCAAAAGCCTTCATTAATTAATTATTTGTGCGTTTTGAGATTTCAATCAGAATCGAACAGATTGGTTCTATTTCATGATATTGTTCTGTAACAAAATGAATCTTCGAATGGTTTGAATTGGTATTTTGATGATTTGGAAATCAAGCTGGTTACAAGTTGTCATTTATATAAATATATTATAGAATATTGATTCTATCTTATGTCTCTATAAAACTAAAACTTTTATATTATTTATTTTTTATTTTATTTCAGTGTTATTTTCTCGTTTTTTGTAGTTATGGACAAAATTAATTTTTAAAAACTTTGACTTTTTATCTGTTTCTAAATATTGCAAGAAAAGCCATGCGTGGTCAGGTGAATATTAAAAAAGTTTAATTTTCATTCTTGGATCAAAATGTTTTGTGGATACTCCCTGTTAAAATTGCAAATTCATCATTGCAAAAATTTTCAGGCCTCGAAATTTACAACGAATCCTCAAAAATATATAAACCGCCTGTTTTCACAGCTTCATTAAAATAATTGTACAAGAAACAACAAATTCCTATACACTTTGTTCTACAATCACACTCTTTAACTGTCTCTAATTCGAAACTTTTATTTTATTTTTTGTTTATTTCTGCTATGTGCTTCCAAATTAGTACGAAGTTTGTGTGAAGATATTGTTCAAGGATCTACCGTAACAAAGTTGCACTAACACCTTTCACAAAGAGAAGAAATCTTCTGTAAATAATAAAAACATAACTTTCCGCATTGAGAGTAGTCGCAACTGTAGGATCTGGACATAAGACAAGATCAAAAGACAATACTAAAAGAAAAGGTCACAACAGGTGTGAGCCAATGTTGTTAAATACTCAAAAATGTTCAATTATGAAAACTATATTAGTTAATGATAACTATGTAACAAGCAGCCAGTTGATGGCCTATTACACAAACGGAAGATCAAGTCAATTAAAATGAACTTTGAAATTATGAAATGCAAACAGATGTTTGTGGATTAATTATTGCTTGCAGGTATTCTCCTCATCATCATCATCATCATCAATTATATTGAGTGAGTTAGGTTTGCAGTAGGGTTAGGCTAGATTAGGTTAGGTAGGCTTAAGATTACAATTAGGGGCTGGTTAAATTAGGTTAGTTAGGGTTAGGGTAAGGATAGGTTAGTTAGGGTTGGTTAGAATTAGTTAGAGGGGATATGTTGTTTTATTGTAAGCTCTACTTTCCAACATTGAAGTACGCAAGTGAGACATGTATTGAGTTTAATCTGAAAAAAAGGATACAACAACAAGAATATAGCTATCGCGTCAGATAGCCAAACAGCTGTCAAAGATTATGTTCAAACGTCATTATCTCAAAGATAGTGCTGAATTGCAAAATTAAACTAATTTGATTAAGTGTGCAATTAAGTCAATAATGCCTGCTGATTGTGTACTTCTTAAAAGAAAGATCAAAATCAATTGACAAGAACTAGGAAAGGCACATTGAGTTAGTACTTGTAAAATAACTATAGCATCCTTGCATTCTTCCCTCCACCTAATCATCATCAATTGTATAACAAGAATTTAACAGGAAAAAAATCTACTTGAACAAAAAATTTAAATAACTTTATGATAACAATACAAATGGTAAAAATTTTACATAGCAAAGTGAGGTTATTATAAGAATTAAGTAGGAGATATAAGACTAGTATAAATAAAATATTTGGAAAAATACTGTTTCAAAGGCAACATGCTTTGGGGGCGTCGGTGATTGCAGCAGTTTAGGCATTGACATGGTGCTCGTCGCTGTAAGGTAAAGGTACCGGGTTCAAATCCAGCAGCCCTGCATTCAAACCCGACGTAATTAAAAAAAATTTTTTTTTCTTTCAAAAGCACCGGCACCTTGAGGGCTTAAAAAAGGCAACAGGACTATACAAATATTTTACATCCCAAGTGAGACCTAAATGGAATGCGTTAAAATGGTAAATGTCATGCCGAAGCAGGTGTCCCACAATGCAACATCATTGGTTCTATTCTCTCACCAGGATACAGATATATCTGTCAGTCCTGATACTAGTCACATATAGAGATACCGCCATACTTTCAATCAATCTTGTAACCTTTAGAAACCTCCCGGACTCTTGTTTTGAAGAAAATTTTCAAGAATTAGAGGATTAGAGACGAAAGCAAATTTTAGGAAATAACCTTTGCTTCCTCTGGTTTTTGCGTCCTTACATAGCAGTTAGACAATTTAAAAAATATAAATTATCCATATCTCATGTGACTTTCAAAAGATAAAATAAGTAACTTATATGAGAAAATATAAATTAATAGTATAAAATTCTAATGTTGTTACACAGAACAATAAATCCCATAACTAACGTGTGCCAAATGTTTGTAATATTGGGAAATATCCAAAACTAGCCTGCTGGACTGGAGAGAGTTACAGTTAACTTATTACTGGCATTGGAATCTGAAATTTGAAACAAGAAACGAAAAAAATAAATAAATTCAATTACTGCCAAGGTTTCATCCTATTGTAAGGTAATCATCAGGGCAAAACAATCTTAGAGCTAACAAACCATGGGGAGACAAACAAAAACAGAAAGGACTGTAATTCAATATAAATAAACATTACAGGCCAGTACAAAATTATTGAAAATTAGAAACAAAAAAATGAAAGCCCATACTTCTAGTATTTTATTATCTAGTCTCCAACTAAACAAAATAATGATAATTTTGTCAAACAAGTTAAAAATAATATTTGATCATGATAAAGACAATGGACTAATTTTATAAAGATGTCTAAACACTGAATTATCATCTGAACTGATAGGTTTTACAGTAAATTGGGCGAGGTAAAGAGACCAAAATTTCAATTTTCTTGGGGGGGGGTAGTAAAACCTTTAAAATTTGTTCCTTGTACTCTTTGAACAATCTAAGAGCGTTATGCTTTTACGCTATATTTTCTCCTCTATGTTACTTATTCTATTTTGAAATGATTTACATTTTATAACTTCTGCAGTTTTACAACTTGCTCCATACAAGGTTATCTTTCTTCCATGCACACTTATTGAATAATAAAATATAAAAATAAAACAGCCCACGTGTGAATAAGGATTAAATTAATCCTATTTCTGTACCAGTTGTGTAAACAATAATAATTCTCATATAACATTTATTGATACAAAATTCTCTCTTAATTAAATTAAAATTGAATTTTTCCAAATCGTTTCAGAGCAAAGAATTATTTAAAAATCATCTCTTGACTATGCCAATATTCAGATTATTTGCGAGTAAAAAGTGGTTGATTTCATCTAATACTTTAACTCTTAGAAAACACCCACAAAACAGATATATTCAATGATGACCGTATTTTTAGGTTATGTAATAAGGAAGAACCACCCGTATTTTTGCAAAGAATTACAGCAATGAAGTTAACTTCTTAAAAAAAGAAACGAGTCAATTGTACTGAACTAAAACACTAATAAAAATATATACGAGAAAGCTGAAGTGTTTGGGGAATATCAAATTCCCAACAAGAGAAAAAGTATGATATTGAAAAGAATTTTTTTTTTTTACGAGGGTTCGGAACAGCAGAGGTCATATAAACCCTCAGGGTGCCGGTGTTTTTGAAAAAAAAAAAAAAAAAAAAAAAAAAAAAAAAAAAAAAAAAAAAAAACATTTGTAAGTATGTCGGGTTCGAATGCAGGGCCGTGGATTCGAACCCGGGACCTTTACCTTACAGTGATGAGTGCCGTGTCAAAGACGGAACCTTGCAGCCACCGACACCCCGCCATTGGCTTTGATTCGAAACTGAATTTGAACCCAAAATTCTTCCAGATGGGCTTTTTACAATGAAAAATACAGGAATCCACTACACAATTCGTTTTCCATGGGCCATTTTTGACTATAATCTGCCTTTCTTCTCTTGTGAACTAAAAGTTTATTTCCATGTACCTTTAAGGCAGTTGAGCGTTTTTGTGTTTTTCTAGTCACCTGTCGTTTTTCAGGCGTATGCTTTGCAGCAACATAAAAGATGGCAGAGTTGCGGGTTTCTTTATAAGTTTTTATCAGTTCCTTAAGCTGGTAAATAGATGGGCAATGGCAAGTAATGAAGCCTTTGAAATATTTTTTACCAAAGAGCCCGTTTTCATTTTGTATGCCATCTTCTGGATGTTTGTATGTAAACAATGGTGGCATCGCCCGTGTCGCTTCTATTGCTGAAGTTGGGCAAGTTTGTTATGACATGGTAACTGTATTTTTGTTAGTTATTTTGTATCTTCTTTCCCAAGGTTTTTGGCCACCATAATAAGTCTCCTCATAACCAGGCTGTTTTTGGACATTTCACGACAGAAAATTTGGTTTATTGTTTTATTTAACAACATTAGAGTGTTTTATTTTATATTTTTTTCATATAAGTTACTTATTTTATTTTTTGAAAGTCACACAGCAGATGGATATTTTGTATTTTATAACTTGCAAGTAGCATATCAGTGACTAAAGATTAAATTAATCCTATCTGTACCAGTTGTGTCAACAATTATAAAAGAGAGGACACAATGAGAGTCTGTAAACATTTATTTATACAACCACATTACTTCTGAATTAAATTAAAAATTAATTTTACCAAATGGTTTCAGTGTAAAGAAGCATTGTATTATTTCCTAGTATGTTTTCAAATTTCAGAATTTTTCACTAAAGTGATTTTATACTTTGTGGCTGGAACAGTTGGTTGAACCTGAAGGTTCAGGTCTATACATAATGGTGCTAGTAGTGATATGCAGATGAGTTGTTTATTCTGTAGAGAGAGAGTTTCTGTTGTAAGGTTAAATAAATGCATTCTATCCATCAGCCTTTTAATTTTAAAGATATACAAATGAGGTTGTTGCAATGTAATTTATGTTGTAAAGTAGCCTTTTTGAGGGAGGGCACTGTAAGGTTTAAAAAAAAAATAGTTTCTGTACATTTTTATTCTTTTCAGTCATGTGTGAGGTTAGAAGCGGAAGTGAAGGTTATTTTCTAGGATTTTCTTTTGCCGAGTCTGACTCCTTAAAACATTTTTAAAAACCAGAGTCTTGGAAGCTGTCGGGTCTGGATTTGCCAAAAGTATGGCAATTTTGTCTGCATTTGTGGCAAGGATCAGTATTGATATATATCTGTGGTGAATACTGAATAAAGTATGGGACCAAGGATGCTGCCTTGCACGGTTAACCACTTCAACATACTGGCATTTATAAATATTACACGTTTCATTTACAACTCACTTAAGACGTATACATTTTTATACAATTATTTTATATAAATGTTGTCTTTGAAATTGTATTTTTTCTTGTGTGTCCTTGTATCTCCTATCTAATTGTTATATACTTGCTTATTATACATTGCAATGTGAAATTTTTGTTTGACACTCATATTGTTTTTATAAAGTTATTATCGGTGTTGGTCAGGGGGATAAAAAAAAAAGAAAAAAGTGTTTTAACACATTTTAATTCATGTTGAACAGGCACAGATCACTTACTGGACTATCTCTAGATTAAAAAAACTTATGGGTTAAATTTATACATTCGAACCACATCCGTTTAACATTCCAGGTTGACTTTACCGTTGAAGTGTTGAGGGTTTTGGCACTTAACACAAGAAAGGTTATTTAGTATGGAGTTTTTATATATGGACCTTACAAATATGTTTGTCGAAAAAACAATTATTTTTGGAAATTTATGAAAAGTTTTCCCATTTTTAAAACCCTTCCTTTTGGGTTGAATTAATAAACATGCATCGGTGTTTGCTAAGATTAAAAATAGCTCGTTCTTGTAAAAAAATTGTATGCAGATTCAAAAATGTAGTTATAAATTGGAACAGATGCTCTAGATCCTGAAAAAAAGCTAATTTATGGCTTCAGTTGGAGATTTTTCGAGAAAAAAACGCTTAAAAATTCATAACTTCCGACTACACTGAGATGGAACAGTTCAATTGGTTGAATTTCGCTCTATTTAGGATGAACTATGATGCAATTTTTCACTGGTTTATGCTGGACCACACTGTATGATGTTTCTTTGCCCAGTTTTTCAAAAGGTTTTCGTCAATTTTATAAAATTGTATGAACCTGATGAATCTGTAAATTGGGGAAAAAGCTTTACCTGCTTATTGCAATGTTTGAAAGTGAACAGTATAATAAAATATAAACAAACATATTGGACTAACCTTAACTTTGCCCTAAAACACAACCATGACCATAATTTTAAACCTTCCTAATCTAATCTAACCCATCATTACTTGTAACTGTATCTCTAAACTGAACTAACTAAACCTTAACCATAATCCATTTAACCTAATCATTCCTATCCTAGCCCAACCACGTGCAGTTTACTTCAGTACAGGCCTGGCAACGCAAAATCCATTACACAAAAATGATAAAATAAAAAGTGTGTATCCAAAACAAAACATCCATTTTAAAACATGGCTTTCTTAAAATACTCCACTTAGAAGAAAAGTCATGTGTTTTATGTATATGCTCGATAAACCATTTAAATGGTAACCCTATATATTTTTTTTTTCATTGTTTCTGTTAATGTGATATTTTGGCCATGTCTTAGGCTTTTCTGAACCGAATTTGATCACTTTTTAAATGGAACTGTTTGTCAACATTGTAAAAAAAATGTAACGTTATGCAATATTTGAAAGGTAGAGCTTATACAGAAAACCTCCGTAACCTAACCTCAATCCATCACTATTCCAAGCCTAAGCGCACATAAATAAATAAAAACTGTATTTATCGAAATATTTAAAAGTAGAGCTAAAAAAAAAAAAAATTTAAAAAAAAAATTTAAAAAAAAAAAAAAAAAAAAACGTCCCCAAACAATATCCTTAATTTATCAAATCTAACTTAACCTAAACTGTCCCTAACCGTAACTATAACCCACCTAATCATCCATAACCTGGTAAATTATTTTTTTTTTTTGCCTTTTCTGATTAAAAATATATTTTTCGATATCTAATGTTTTTCTGAAACGATTCTCAAATGGTTTTCATAAGATTTCATAAAAGCTAATAAACCTGATGAATCTAGAAATGAAAATGTTTGTTACCATTTAACAAAATGGACTTGTTCCATTGATTTAAAGTAAAGATTACAAAAAATAAAATAAAATAAAACGTAGCCCGTAACAAACCCTGTCCTTAAACTAAACCTAACTAATCTTTAACCTATTCCTACCAGTAACCATGAGCCCTAACTCTAACTCAACTCACCCTAACCTCAACATTCCTTACCCAAACCTACTCACGCGCCTTTCCTGGTAAAATCCATGACGCGAAAATGTTAAAGCAAAAAATATGTATCCAGTCCAAAACTCATCGTCCTTAAAACCAGTTTAGATCGATCTGTTTTTTTTTTTTTTTTTTTTTTTTTTTTTCGTTATTTTTGTTTTCTTTACGTTTTATAAAATCTAATGAATACGATTAATCTGCAAATCGTGAAATTTCATCCTGTGGTCTGTTTGGTGACGAACCTGAAATTTGGTCCTTTTGGACCAACTTTGTCAGCCGACCTGTCATGGCATTTGGCCTGTTTATTCAGTTAAATGAAGTCTCTTTCTTAATGCCAAAGGGGCTGGAGGTCCTTATGTCGCATTTTATGTATTTATTTCTTCTTCAGCCCATCCTCGTGGAGTTGATCTGTCGTAGGTTCGGTATTTGGCAGGTTAAGGGTTCAAGTAGATTTATATGATATCATGGGTCGGTCGGTTCGTATATATATAACATTTTAATGTTTTGTAGGTTTTTTATGACCTGCAGAGTCACACTGAAGATGGCGACAGACCAACCCAGCTAGGATATGCATATCAGTGAAAAGAAAACAACTGTAAGTGTAATTTTAAATAATTACACTTTTTAACCATTTAAAATAACTAATACGGTCAATTATGAATATTAAATGTAATGTTTATGCTACAAAACCTGTTTAAATTTTTTTAAACTATTTATTTTTCTCCAGGTCTGGTAATTGTTTGAAAAAAAGAGGTGATACACTTGTAAGTAGAGACCCTGTGTACAACAGTTAGGAGAAAATTAATGTATATATTGTGTCGTAACGAATAAGCATCGTGAGAGAGGATCATTTGAGTGGGTGCTGGAGAGGTGACGTCACCGGTAGCAAGAGAGTCGAAGCAAGCTATCAAGCATCTGTTCCAGTGAGTCAGTCGAGTCCCAGGCATTGCGCTGACAACACCCCCGGGACCGCGCATGAAGCCAACGTCGGTTGGACTGAAAACGACGACTGAATCAACCATGGACGACACGTGCGTCGCGCCGAAATCCAACTCGCTCCACTTCAACCATTTCAGGCCTGCTGAGGACGAGAGGCAGACAGACGAAACCAAAGAAACAAGCGGTCAGTTGATATTTTCTCAACGCTATTTTTTTTTTCTTTTCAATGTTATAAATTATTAAACGGAATTCACTTATGGTTCCGGAGAAAAATTTTGACATGACGTGACATGGAGTGTCTTGCATGATCTTTCAACAAAAGGACGGTTAGTTTAATAGCTTGACAAAACAGTAATAAAAATTTTACATTTGAAAATAAACAAAATAACAAATACCTACATATATAATTTTTCAGCCGCATAGAAATAAATTATACTGTTGGGAAAATGATATACAACGAATCTGCCTTTGATGTTTAATATAAAATTATATATAATATAATATAAATTAATATAAAAAATAACTAAAACGGACAAAATAATATAAAATAATTTAAAATATATCACTATATATTTGTATGTATATATATAATTTAAAATATATATAATACAAAAATTACAATCTGTACGTTCAAATAAATGGCAAATTATCCTAAAAACGCAAGATTTAAAAAAAAGTCAATTTGTCGTACTACAAAAAAAAAAAAAAAAAAATAATAATAATGACCTCAATGGTTTAAAAAAATGGTTAATTTGTCGTAATACGAAAAATAAAAATAAATGAGCAAGACTATCCAATATAAAATCATCTCAAAATATAATGGTTTTTAATAACCTGTCAGTAATTTATACAAAATTTACAACGTATACGTGCAAATAAATGATTAATTATCCTATAACCGCAAAGGTTTAAAAATACGGTCAATTTGTCGTAATATGAAAAAAATATAAAATAATTTTTTAATAATCTGTCAATAGCGTCTACAAAAATTACAATCTATGTGTGCACATAAGTGACTAATTAAACTAAAAACAAGATTTAAAAAAAAAACAAATAAATTTGATGTACGACAAAAAAAGAAAAATAATAAACCAGACAATCTAATATAAAATCACGTCAAAATATAATGCTTTTATAAACCTGTCAGTAATTTATACAAGAATTACAATCTGTACGTGCAAATAAATGACTAATTATCCTATAACCGCAAAGGTTTAAAAAAATGGTCAATTTGTCGTAATATGAAAAAAAAAAACCCAGACAAACTAATATAAAATAATTTTTTAATAATCTGTCAATAGCGTCTACAAAAATTACAATCTATGTGTGCACATAAGTGACTAATTAAACTAAAATCAAGATTAAAAAAAACAAACAAATCAATTTGATGTACGACAAAAAAGAAAAATAATAAGCCAGACAATCTAATATAAAATCACGTCAAAATATAATGCTTTTATAAACCTGTCAGCAATTTACACAAGAATTACAATCTGTACGTGCAAATAAATGACTAATTATCCTATAACCGCAAAGGTTTAAAAAAATGGTCAATTTGTCGTAATATGAAAAAAAAAACCAGACAAACTAATATAAAATAATTTTTTAATAATCTGTCAATAACGTCTACAAAAATTACAATCTATGTGTGCACATAAGTGACTAATTAAACTAAAAACAAGATTTAAAAAAACAAAAAAACAAATAAATTTGATGTACGACAAAAAAAAAAAATAATATACCAGACAATCTAATATAAAATCACGTCAAAATATAATGCTTTTATAAACCTGTCAGTAATTTATACAAGAATTACAATCTGTACCTGCAAATAAATGACTAATTATCCTATAACGTCAAGTTTAAAAAAAAAGGTCAGTTTGTCGTAATACGAAAAAAAAAAACAATCTAATATATCAAATAATCTAATATAGAATACTTTTTATTAACCTGCCAACAATGTATACGAATATATACAATCTATACCAGCACATAAGGAATTAACAATCCTATAAACGCAATGATAAAATAAAGATGATTTTGTCCTAATATAAGAAAAATAAATAAACCACAAACCAATATATCTTCATCTAAAATTTAATGGTTTTTAATAACAGTCAACAACACATACAAAAATAACAATCTGTACGTGCACAAACGACTAATTATCCTATAAAAGTTATATGTAATAATATAATTAATATTATTTTGAAAAAGATAGTTGCTAAGCACAGTAAGTTGTTTTGCAACGATCTGGATTTCGAGCCTTTTAGCACATACCTCTCAACTAATACGTTTATAACGATTAATTAATTGAAAAAAGTTAATTGGTCAATCGGACAACGAACTGTAATGGATTTAATAATTAATAGATGGTACAGGATGGACTGAACTAAGTGAAAATGTTGCCACGTTTATGGTATACCAAACCTACTATCCTCATCTTTTTCTTTTCAAACCGTCCTATTTTATCCTGGAGTTTAAAACCATTTTTCAGGTATAAAAAATAATTGTTGACATCTTACATAACTGAGTATATCATGATCAACACTGTTACCAGTTTTATGTTATGTAACAATGAAAAATGGCAAAAAGGAGGGAAAATTCGAAAGGTAGGTTGATATAGGGGAGTTGGTGTCCGAGTGGATTGCAGTCACGATAGCTCAAGTGGTAGAGCATCGGCGTATTTAGCCGAAGGTCGTGGGTTCGAATCCCGCTCGTGACACTGACGTTTTTATCTCAACCAATACCTTTCATAAAGATTAAGTAATTGAAAAAAATTGATTGGTCAATCGGACCACGAACTGTAATGGATTTAATTATTAATAGATCTTACAAGAATGTTGGATTTGTAAAAAGAATGCAATCTGGTTTTACAAATATCTTCGCAATTAAAAATCTACACCAGGGCCATGGTCAGGAGTGTTCTGGATTGTGCTAGTTTGATGTGGTTTGTAAATATATTTTTTGTTAAATCGTTCTTAGTTTCTCATCATATGATGCAGCCCTTAAAGTTTTGAATTTAGTTTCGTCGGTTTCACGCCGATCGGTTGCTTTTCTGATTTTTAGATGGACTCATTTTACGGACTGGTGGAAGCCCCAGAAATTCTTCTTCAAGTTTGTTTTAAACTCCCTAACTGTAAGCTACGCTTTTACGAGCTGTTTTATGTTCCAACTTGCAGGACAAATTTATTGTCGGGTAAATGCGTCTGAAAAACTGGCCCATTAAATAGGTTTAAAAATTGTCATCCATCTATTTATTGGGTTGTCCGGAAAATAATGCAGGATTTTGGTATTAAACAAAAAAAAAGAAACTAGTTACTTTAAAGCAATGTTCTTTAATCAAAATAATTTCCCATACTCTCAATACATTTCTCCCAACGTGTTGGTAACTTATTAATTCCGTCTGAGTAGAATTCAGAATTTTTAGAATTGATAAAGTCAATAAATGCATTTTCCAGTTCCGTTTGATTTTTGAATATTATGTGTTGTAAGTAGTGGTCCAGGTGTCTAAAAAAATGGTAGTCAGTAGGCGAGAGGTCCGGAGAGTAGGGTGGGTGAGGCAAAGTTTCATAGCCAAGCTCCAATAATTTTTGTGACGTTACACGTGACACATGTGGTCGAGCGTTGTCATGCAACAAAATGGGCCCTTTCCGATTGACCAAAGAGGGCTTCATTACTGCCAATTTCTGATGCATGGTATTAATTTGGTTACAGTATGATTCAGCATTGATGGTTTCGCCAGGATTTAAGAAGCTGTAGTGTATTAAACCAAATGAAGCCCACCATACCGTAACCATTACCTTTTTTTGATGAGTTGGGGGCTTTTTTCACTTTTCCAATCGCCTTGAGGTGGTCAGCGACGGTCGTTTTACTGACTTTGAGTTGCTCTGCAAGTTCTCGAACAGTTGTTTTGGGGTTTTCTTCCACCACTGATCGCAGAACATCATCATTAAGAGAGGAAGGCCTTCCACGACCTTCTTCATCTTCAAGGCTGAAATCTCCCTCCCGAAATATTTGGAAGAGGATTAATAAGTGTTGACATTCATACAAATGAGTAATCCTGTAAACGTAAACAGAATATTTTATATAGATTTTTTTTTATGAAAACTTAAAATCCTGCATTATTTTCCGGACAACCCAATATTTTTAGTTTAAATTTGAAATTTTGATCCGTAATTTGATAAATCATATTACATAGTAATTTATTGTCTTGTTTGTGTGTATTTAGGTTTATTTTGCTATTATTTGAATTTAAAATTCTCATGACTTAAGGCTTTTTTGTTTGAATAGCGAATATGATTTATGAAATTGACTGTGCTCTTCTGGGTTTTTTCCCTCTTTGGACTTAATTCCATGGATAAACAAATAAAAAAATATAATGTTATTTAATAATCTATCAATAATTATATAAAAATATACAATCTATACGTGCATATAAGTGACTAAACGCAAGATCAAGAAATGGGTCAATTTTTGAATTTATGAAAAAAGTAATAAACTAGACAATTTAGTATAATAATAAAAAAAAAAATGTTTTTCAATAACCTTGAACTATTTATACAAAAATAACAATCTATACGTACGCATAAGTGACTAATTATGTACTTTTTGCTCAAAACTAGTGCGGGAATGCCTAAATTATCCCATGGGCCTAGAAAACACACATTTTCGGGACAGGAAAGTATAGAAAGAAGCCAACTGGGCGTCCAACTCTCCAAACAAGGGCCGGCCCATGGGACAAGACCCACAAACTAAGTTCGCTGAATGGTGTGCCAAAGTTGGATCTGAAAAAAAATGGATGCAGAAAGAGCGGAAATGACTCCTGCGATACAAATCCAGATTTAAGGAGATGCCACCACAACTTACAGATCGGAACTCAGTTTTGACTGATCCTTCCAAGTGGTCATAGATAACAATGATCTTTGGAAGAAAGATACCCTTAACTTCCAGTAATTAATGATAGAACAGGATGTAAGGGTAAAAGAGTGATATTACACCATAGTGACTGTCCATCAGTTGGACTGGTATTATCTTCCAGTCGAGCTGCTATAGTTTTAGTACAAAATTAGTACGGGAATGCGTAAAATGTCTAATGGGCCTAGAAAAACAAAAGGTTCTTGAGGTTTCGGGAAGGTAGAGAAAGAAGCTATCTGGGCGTCCAACTATCCAAACAATGGCCAGTCCACGAGACAAGACACAGAACTAAGCGCAATGAATGGTGTGTCCAAGTTGGATCTGGAAAAACGAATAGAAAAAGAGTGGAAATGACTCCTACGATACAAATAAATAAATCCACATCTAAGGAGAAGCCATCACAACTTATAGATTAGAACATAGTTTTGACTGATCCTTCCAAGTGGTCATATATAACAATCATCTTTGGAAGAAAGATAGCCTTAACTTCCAGAAATTAATGATGGGACAGGATGTAGGGGTAAAAGAGTGATATTACACCATAGTGACTGTCCATCAGTCGGACTGGTGCAGCTATACTTTTAGTACAAAACTAGTACGGGAATGCGTAAATGTCTAATGGGCTTAGAAAAACAAAAGGTTCTTAAGGTTTCGGTAAGGTAGAGAAAGAAGCTAACTGGGCATCCAACTGTCCAAACAAGGGCCAATCCATGAGACAAGACACGCAACTAAGCGCAATGAATGGTGTGTCCAAATTGGATCTAGAAAAATGAATAGACAAAGAGTGGAAATGACTTGTACGATACAAATAAATAAATCCACATCTAAGGAGAAGCCATCACAACTTATATATTGGAACATACTTTTGCCTGATCCTTCCAAGTGGTCATAGATAACAATGATCTTTGGAAGAAAAGCACCCTTAACTTCCAGGAAGAGGAAGTCCATAGATTAATGATAGAAGAGGACGTAGGGGTAAAGGAGTCATATCACACCACAGTGTAACCCGTCGGACTCAGTCAGGCACACTAGTCAGGCAACTATTCTAGTACAATACTAGTACGGGAATGCATAAAATTGGGGGCCTAGAAAACCTAGAGGTTCTTGAATTTTCGGGAAGGCAGAGAAAGAAACTAACTGGGCAACCAACTATCCAAAAAATTCCACGGCACAAAGCGCACTCGAGAAAGAGGGCAAAATACTCCTGAGAAACGAAAGGAAACGGCCGTGGCATTCAAGCATATTTTAGAAGCAGTTAATAGAACACACCTGATTTCAAGGCCGTTCCCTTTAGACGAGGATGTTCTCATCTGGCCTATTCTTAACCTTCGGAAAAAATCCGTCTCTGATGCTTATTCATCTAACCCATCATGCTTTTGCGGATATTATTTCTTGGTTTCAATTAACAAATCCATCATTTTTAAGAGATTTTAGTTAAAACGTACATCGATCGCTAGATTTGTTGAAGATCACATGGGAGTATAAATTGTTTATATTAACGGAACGGTTGGTCTCATATGAGTGGGTTGAATGCCCACTGTGTTTTTAGTGACGACCCTAGACAATACCCGATTGATTGTGAGCAGTTCCAGGTCATTGTGCTTTCATCTAATTGTCCCTCGGCTCGGAGTGAGCCTGTTTCGTCCATTTCCCCAAAAGGGCCTGCAAATAGAATCTAATTTGTTTCTTCAGATGGCCGCCTATGTTTCCATTGGGCTAATGTTAGATTAAATTTAGAACCTTTGATCATTTCGTTAGCGAAGCTTCCAAAAAAAAGTGTTTAAAAACTGTTTAAAAATGGTTGTCGGAAATCTGGAAGAATCTCTATCGTCCAACTTCATCCTCCAACTGAAAAACATTTGTTTTATTCAATCTCCAAATATTTAAATGAATAACCTTCGTGTCGGTGTTGCAACTGTATATATACAATTGTACTTTTTTTTTTTTTTTTTTTTTTTTTAAAGACGCTTTTGCGACGGACCATGAAAATATTTTCCTCAATTAAAATTCGATAAGCTGTGCCAGGATTCGAACGCACAACCTCTCGAGCTAACCCCCAGTTTAGCAATAGTTTAACTAATATTTTATCAACATAAAATGATAAAAAAAATCATATGATAGTAATAACTATCGTTTGACCTTTTCTGAACCTAAATAAAGTTAATGCTTTTTGCTTTTTTTTTTATCTCATAAGAGAATCGATATGATTAGGGATTATGTTAAACTTCACGAGTCAGTAGGTGCCCAAACCACCTTAATTTTCAATAGGTGGATCGTGTTTTTCTATTACCAGTAAGGCAGAAACTCAGCTGAATCAATTTGTGGGTCATTAAGCCCATGAAAAGTTCTCGTGAAAAATTATTGGCCAGCATTGACTTTAATTACTCAGTCGAACTTGGAAACCAAACTTTCATATTGCTTATTGATCCCAAGCCCAACAGGCGAATACCGAGATTGGTAAAAACGTTTTTCCTTAAAAATTAAATTAAACACTTTTTATAACCAGTAAAGAAACTTAATCAATCCGTTCTTTTTGAGTTTTTAAGGCATACACGATCAGCATTATTCATATTGTACAACCCACCTAATTTTTTTAACTTTACTCAAAAGCGATTATCTCAAAGACCAAATAGTATGGTAAAAACGATACTAGGAAGCGAGGTTTGCGCTGCCCAGGCACTGCAGCTTATTGTACCTTCCTAGTTCCTTAGTTCAGTGCAATAGACTTCAATCCTTCTCCTTAAAAGTATCAGGTCATTGACTGTCGCTGCTGCAGTTTGATTCCCTCAGTTTTTCCGTGACAACCTCCATTGAGCTGTTGCTTCACATACGAAGATGACGTGAGTGGCTGTTTCCTCCTCATTACATAATCTGCAAATGGGGTTATCGTTGCATATACCCATGTTGTATAGACATGTTTTCTCAGATGTCACTCCTCTGAGTTTGGCCCTCTCAAATTGCATCAGTGTTTCCGCCAATCTTGTTGAAGGTTGTTTCACCGTAAGTTTACTATGCCTAGCGCCGCTCCATCCACTTCTCCTTTTGTTTTGTTTGGACCCATTCTGCGATGGAGGATTCTATGTTTGTTTTTGTTATCCCAAGGGTAGTTTCGGGGCCTATGTACGGTCTTGCAGATCCTCTTCTGGCCAGACTGTCTGCTTTCTCTTTACCCAAAATTCCCCTGTGCCCAGGCACCCAAGATATCATCAGGTTGGTGTATTTCCCCAGGTTTTAAAAATTTTGGATGCATTCACTAATTTTGATGTGATTCTTTTACATGCTAATGCTTTAATGGCTGCTTGGCTATCAGATCTTATGTTGATTTTTTTGCGAGTGTAACCTCTTTTAAAATTTTCCAGGGCACAAGCTGTGTACACACCATGTATTTCTGCTTGACAGACAGACGTACACTTCCCTAATGTCATTGTGTCTGGTGCTCTCCTGTTTTCTTCCTCTCCTTTATAGCCCGTTGAGACTTTATAGGATGTTGTGAAGAATGTTTCGGGGATCATATAATCAGTCCACATTTCTAATAATGGGTGCCTGATTTTGTTGATTATGCTTGCATGCCCGAAGTGTTGAGTTCCTTTCCAATTTAATTGTTTCTGGAGCCTAAGTGAGCATTTCCTAGCCTCTCCTTGTATGAATATTTTCAGTGGAGGTAGGTTTAGCAGAGTTTCTAATGCATTCGTAGGGGTTGTTCTCATTGCGTCTTTGATGTATAGGTTTGCTAGTCTTTGTATGCAGCCTAATGTTTGGGTACTGTTGTGGAGCTTTGTTCCACCAGATTAGTGAGCCATAGGTTTTTCCGCGTCCTATTACCAAAGAGCTGGAATAAATATATTAATTTTTTTTCAATTTGATAGTTGTTTGACAGTATTTATTGGTTAATTACTGATTGATTGATAGATTTTTTGCAACTTAAAAGCAGGCAAGACATGGGAAAATTATCAAGTTCGTTCCCATTTCTCAAAAAAAAAAAAAAAAACGGTCGAAATATTTTAAATTTAAATGTTAAATGCCGGTTTTGTGAATGTATGTCTGATAGTTTGGCAAAAAAAATCTTCTAAATTAGCATTTATCTTTTAACGAGATTTTAAATTTTTTTCAAAAACTTTACTATATTTTTTACAATTCTACAGCCACAAGTATTCTAACACAGCTAACTAACTATTCTAAAAATTCTTATCCAAAATCGGTGGGTAGGATTAGGAGAAAAATTAAACTTTTATGGATCAAAAGGATAAAAAAAAATTAGTAGAACTCACAACAAAATGGTAATAATGATTTTTTGAACCTAAGCCCAATAGAATATCACGAAAAATTGTACAAAGAATTTACGTTTAAATTTAACACTGCTTTTTTAATATCTCAAAAAAATTAATTCAATATGCCCCTTAGTTATTTAAACGGCAGGGAGGATTTAAGATTAGGCATGATCAACCTTATTTTATATCACAATTAATTACGGATTTTAGTTGAGATGAAAAACGTCAATGACACGAGAGGGATTCGAACCCACGACCTTCGCGGCTAGATTCGCCGCTGCACTACCACCTGAGCTACCGTGATTTCGATCCACTCACCTTACGCGTTTTCCCTCCTTTTGCCATACGAAGGTCGTGAGTTCGAATCCCTCTCGTGCCATTGACTTTTTTTCATCTCAACTAAAAACCGTAATTAATTGTGATATATTAAATGGTCGAGCGGACCACGAAAATAGTGAATTACTTATTGTATATGGAATAAATCCCTCAATCTTTTTTTTTTAATTGATGAAAAGTTGTGACTAACGGAAAATTTTCTAAAATTAGTAGTTTTCTATTAACGAGTAGTTTAAGTTCGTACGAAAAATAGTGTATTTTTCCTTTCTTGAAAAGTACGTCTTTCCCGTAAACTATGTAATTTTCCCCCCAATTCCTTAACACAAATATTCTCAAAAATTTGCCTAATTATTTTGAACTTTTGTAAACAAATTCAGTTGGTAGCATTCAGGGAAAAGAGTTCTATGGGTGAAAACGTGATTTCTCAGGGAAAGGAGAAAAAAAAGCCAAAAAGTGGTAATATAAAATATTTCTTTAAAAAGCCAACCCAAAAGAATTGTAAAATGGATTAAATTGTTTGTAGTCTTTCCGTTTCTTTCAAACTGATGAAAGGTAGTTTCAGTAATGCTTGAGTAAGTTTAAAATCAACTTCGCCTGCGGGTTTTGCAAATTTAGATTACATGCAGTAGCGTCCATGTGAAATAGATAAATAATAAATAATAGGTAAGTATAAAACACAAACGTGACATTGGTACGTTAATGATGATTATATTAGATGATAAATGATGGTCGTCGTTAGAAATGAGATAACGACCATATTGCTGTATTTGTTCTTCGTGCTGTAGTTGCCCATCCTCCATTAATATTTGATTATTATCAAGTCGATTATTGTCATAATTGTTGACTTTTATTGATTAGGAAAATAATTACAATGACAATACAGTTTATTATTTCAAAGTCCAAAAGTCCTCAGTTCAAAAGTAATAACGCTTATAGGGGCGTCGGTGGCCGCAAGGTTTCGTCCTTGACACGGCGCTATCACGGCGGTAAAGGTCCCGGGTTCGAATCTAGCTCGCAAATCTCTACTAGAAGGGCCTTCGAGCATTCTCCGGCGCGTTTGGCACAAGCCTTTCGGCCAGCCTATGCTGCGAACTAGGAGTCCTGCTACCCGAACTTCGGAAGGAGTTGTTCACCTTCAGCTG
The DNA here is from genome assembly GCA_039619505.1 of Cimex hemipterus. NCBI lineage: Eukaryota > Metazoa > Arthropoda > Insecta > Hemiptera > Cimicidae > Cimex > Cimex hemipterus. Next base: position 18,926,518 of record CM077100.1, read on the forward strand.
TGTCAGTACAGCAGAATGTACGAGCGATTTCAGACCCGGAAATGACTTCGAGTATCATGAGATGGGCAATCGGCCGGCTCCTGCCTGCTGTCCATACTCGTCATAGTCGATCTTTCCGTGTATCCAATTTCTCTGCCATACCTCTACCGAGCTAAGTTCTTATTTCGCTTCGTTTTCATAAAGGGACTTCATTGGGAGGGTGCGGCCACTTTAATGTCTCTTTCTCAGCACCGTGGCGTTTTCACGATATGCGATTTGGCACGCACTTGAGGTGATTCCAGACGGTGTTGGCTCTGGCCTGCGCCGACTCCCTCAGACTGCCGTCCTAGGGCAACGAAAAGTCCGGGACGTCCCAACCTCCGGACTTAACCTCCGCGATCTGGCTCCCTGTCGCTATACTGAAATGACTAACAATCATTTTGAACGAACTCAAACTGATTCAGATGATTCGTTTCTCTCGTGCGAAAAACTGCGATTCACCAATTGAAAATTATACTTCAGTGGTTTAACCAAGTTCAGACTCGTTTATTTTGAGTTATTAACACCATATCTATTCGTTGTATTTAGCTGTCTATTGACCATATTACTTCTTTCAGATAATTAATATTTTTATGCAAGGTTTTTGGTTGAAATGAAAAAAAGTTAGCGCCACGAGCGGTATTCGAACGCACGACCTTCCGCTGAATACGACGCTTCTCTACCACTTGAGCTATCGCGACTTCGATCCATGCGGACACCTATCTCCTGTGTTCGGATGTGCTGATAAAATATTCGAATAGATTACACGGCATTTGAAAAATGGCAAAAAAGAGGGAAAATTCGAAAGGTTGGTTGAGATGGGGGAGTTAGTGGCCCAGTCAAGGCTGAAGATAGTTGGTTCAAATCCCCGTTCGTGGCAGTAACTTTTTCATTTCAACCAAAAATCCTACATAATAAGATTAATTACACGAAATCAGTTATATTAGTGATCATATTGATCCTCCAAAAATTGTATTATGAAATTAACAAAAGATCTTTCTCAATAACATATTAGAAAGAGAAAAACGAATTTTATCATATATGATTTTTCTTTTTATCATTTGGTGCTGATAAAATATTTGTTAAACTATTGTGGATCGTGGTAGCTCGTATCGTTATTCATTTTTGCCACGCTATGAACATTGAATTATAATTCAGTTAAATAAATATTTTAATCCGCAAAGAATAATCTGACGGGTCTTTCCCACGCGGGTTTTGTTAAAAAAAAAAAAATCTTTTCATTTTCCTGAAGGTTATTTATTTCAATAATTTTGCATTGAATAGAACCCATGGTTTATTTGGTCCAGGGAATACCATACCATTGTTCAAGGAAAAAGATTGATTTTTGTTTTTCATTTCTACAGGCAATTCCCCACTTTATGATATTCTATATTTGTATAATATAGTTGATTGAAATTCCATTCCAACCTTTGACTGATGCTTTGTACGATCTAAAGGTGGCTGCCTGGAAAATCGCCTCTGGATCATAATTTTACTGTCTCCTTCCTATGAGAAAATTTTTATACCTATCTTTCTATTCCAAATATTCTGTTGATCGATTCTGATTGGACATTTTTGGAAATAAATGGTTGTCAATTGAAACCGGCGTATATACAGGATGACCGACGTTATGAGCTTCAACCATTTATTTTAGTGATGGGACATTTAAAAAAATAAAAAAGACACATAGAGCATGGTTTTTGATGTACATACTTTATTTTGGTTAATACAGATTAAATTTTTTCTCTAAATATTAGCAAATACGCCAACCTAATTTTTTTTCCAATTGGGACCCGATTACTTTTTTCCACGTTTTTGATAATTAACTAAGATTTTTAAAATAAAAAAGTCAGTGTCACGAGCGGGATTCGAACCCACGAACTTCGGCTAGATACGGCAATAAGGAGGGAAAATTCAAAAGGTGGGGTTGAGATGGGAAGTTAGTCTCCGAGTGGATCAAGGTCACGATAGCTCAAGTGGTAGAGCAGCAGCGTATCGAGCCGAACATCGTGGGTTCGAATCCCTCTCATGCCATTAGCCACGCTGACTTTTTTATCTCAACTAAAAACCTTAATTAATTGAAAGATATTAATTGTTCAAGCGGACTCAGAAAACTAACGAATTTTTGACAATGTTTAGTCTTCTGAAAACATCAAAAAAGAATTTTTCAAATTGGACGTTCCTTTCAATGTTTCAGTTTGCTAATTTAATTTTGAAAAATAAGTCGTAAAAATGCCACAATGTCTCAGTTTTATGTGAAAAACCAAAATCTTTTTTAGAAACTTCATTTCTAAATTACCATTAAAAATTAATTTTTAAATGAAATAAAAAAATAAATTTACTCAAATGTCAATAAATTTATCGACAACAAAAGAAACTTTCGATAAAGGCGTTGTCGGTAGTTCTGTAATAAAAGGTGGAAAAAAAATGGAATAAGTCGGATTGAAACCAACGACCAACCTTGCCAACAAGGTTGTAATAAAATTGTTGTATACATTTTTTCAAAAGGTCTTTGTTTTCAACCAAAAATTGAAACGTTCTTAAGAAGGTGTTCAGTTGAGAATAAATTTAAAAAGCCTTGTAAGGCATAAAAAATCCTTTTCCGATTTTTTTTCAAGAGATAACTACTATGAAAACTGTGTTAAAATTGTAATTGTATGAAAAAAAAGTTGGTCGGTGTATTCGTCCATATTTAAAAAAAATTGTATTTGCCAAAATCAAGTACATCCGATACCATAAAATATTTTATTTTTAAAATTTGTTTGCCTTCGTTTAGAAAATAGTTGGCTGAGCACCTAATGAAAGTCATCTGTATATGAATTTACATCTCAAATGACACAACTATCCTCTTAGCAGGAAGGATGTAATCTTCCTAATGAGGAACAATCTTTTTTATTCTGTCAATTAATCAATACTTGATACCGTTATTTTGTTCGATTTGTACACGTCGGTATTGGTTGTTTGATTATTGGATCCTAGGCCTTGGATGAAAAACGTCCAAAAATATATCATTATTCGTGACCTTCTCAGCGAAGATACTAATTGAGGTTCTTGCGATGGATTCCGGAACGTAATTTTAATCAAATCCACCTTCCACGGCTAACAATCTTAAAAAAGCTCGCTCGCAGTCCGTCTGTACGTGTCATGAAAGGAAACATTTGCTCCGTTCAATTTTTTCCTCATGGGATGAATCGGGCCCGATTGAGGTTGTCGAACCCGGCTTATTCTTGGAACGAGTCCCAAACCACTTTCGTTTACACAGTGACACAATTCCACCGATGTCCTGGAACCGGCGCCACTTAGCGCACAAGAGGAAGATTGCCAAAAGGATGTCAACGTTTTAGTTTTAATTATTGAACTTTTCATAAATCGTGAATTTTTATTTGTCAGCCGTACATCGTTAGATGTCCTGTATAACAAATTTGTAATGCAATTTTTTAGAGCATTTTTCTTAATCAAAAATATTTTTAAAACTTAAAGATTTTTAAGGACGAGGGTGAGAAAGGAGTTAGGTTAGGTTAGGAACGGGTTAGGTTAGTTTTCATTTAGTTAAAATAGGGTTACGGATAATTACGAGCTAGTTAGGTTATGGTTGGGTTTGGTTAAAAATAGGGTTACGGCTAGTGACGAGGTAGCTACTAGACTTTGGATCGTAGATAGTTACAGTTAAAAAATTGTTTTTATCTTCTATTTTGTGTCCTCCATTTTTTTCTTCTCTCAGTCTTTCTTTCCAGTTCTCTAGTACTGTCCATGCAATTATTATGTACTGCAGAACATACACAATATTTTTATTAATGTTGCCTATGTTTTGTTCTGTTCATTCATATATTCATACATTTACGAATAGATATAACTACAATTTTTTATCATCGCACGTACACACACACCCACTCATTCTCTTTCGTTCTCAATCTCTCTCTGTCTCTATATCTCACTCTGTCGCCCTCAATTTTAGTTAGTCTGTCCTTTCTTCTGATTTACCTACCCGCCTCTCTCACTCTCACCCCTCTCATACCCCCTCTCACGATCCCTCTCGCCCCTTCGTCGCTCCCACTTTCTCTCGCCCCCTCTCTCTCTCTCTCTGACAGTCACCCCCCACCCTCTCCCTCTTTTCTTTTCTTCTTTTTCCAACTTCACCATTTTTGCCATTATAATCTCTGCTTTTAAACTAGTAATAATTACAATTAAAGTTAAGTTTTAACCTACTTAAATAAAACTATATTTATGCATTCATTGCCTCTCTCACATTCTCTCTCTCTCTCTCTCTCGCTTTATCACACTTCACCCTTTTTGTTATTATAATCTCTGCTTTTAAACGATTCAATAATTACAGTTACAGGAAAGTTGAAAAATGGGCATTTTGTTTTTCAGATTGTAACCAACATATTATTTATTGAAATTTATTACGTTCATTGAATTCAATCTTTTATACAAAAAGTAAAATTAAATTGCAGGTAATAGTATTTTTCGTGCTTTCGTTCCTAGATGGATTATCTTGTTAATTTTTCAGTCTTTTGTCATACTAAACTAGTCGATATTTTTTCTAATGTAATGTTATTATTTGTTTTTATTTCAGGTATTATTTTCCGAAACATTTCTCTTTTCGTAACAATATCTAAACTTCTAAAATGTTGACAGATGTCTACAACCAAAATGGTGAAAAACACTGAATTTTCTATTTGGCTGAATGTCTTATGCGATGAATTTCATTCAGGTTTTATCTTTAGTTAGTTCCTTTAGTACTCTTTACCTGCTTTATTATGCTCTCGTGTTCTTTCCAGGCGTTCTTCCTATTCACTTTCGTTTTCTACCGTTTGTAATTTAATAATCGAAAATAAGTCATGAAAAAATACTCCAAGGCGCGTTTGACGGATAAAGATCGCCTGCATCGAGCTGGGAACGTCATCGATTATTTGGAGTGTCACAGTCTATTATAAACTCTATTTGAATGGCTATTAATACAAAGTTGGTCAGACAGGGTCAACGCTAGTTGTATCGTGGTGCACTTAGCATCAACCCTCGGGACGCTGGTGTTTAAAAAAAAACATTTGTATGCACGTCGGTTCGAATTAAACGAAAACTTAGGAAATGATATGACATCTAAACTTGTAAAGTAAAATTTTTGTATAATTGAGAATTTAAAAAAAATAAAAATAATTGGACGGCAAATATGATTTTACTTAATTACTTTTAAAATTATAAATCAAATGATTCTTCTTTTAATTTGAGAACTTTTTAAAAATACAAAATAAATAGGCCTCTGGATTCGAACCCGGGACCTTGACTTCACAGTGATGAACGCCGCACGCCTAAACCTTTGCGGCCACTGACGCCCTTGAACGGTTATTATTTTCTTCGTTAATGTCGTTGAATGTTAAAAATGAAGCTATTAACTTAGTTGCATTGTTTTAATTTGTTAAGTATTATTATTTCCCACTGCTTGCATAAATTTGTTAAAATGAAAAATGGCAAAAAAAAGGGAAAATTCAAAAGGTGGGGTTGAGATGGGACAGGATTAGTGTCATGATAGCTCAGTGGCAGAGTACCGGCGTATTTAGCTGAAGGTCGCGGGTACGAATCCCTCTCGTGATACTAGCGTTTTTCATTTCAACCAAAACCTTACATATAAAATTTGTTTATATTGCCAAGTTTTGGGACAGCGCTTGACACAAACGCTCGTAATGACGATTTATAAAAAAATTGTCAATCATTGGAAAAAAAAGTTATTGGATGTTAGGATAAAATCTAACGATATTTCATCTTTTTAGACTCATTTTTAGATGGAAATTATAATATAAAGTTTTTTTAAATTCTTAAGCCTTGTCCTATGATACCAGGCCGTAGTAATTTTACAAGGACAACGGACGCCCCGCCTGGAAGACACTCGACACCGACAGTGATCTGTAGGGGAAGGGGACACCTATAATAATCATTTTAACCTTACTTTCATACTGTGACCCCTTCGGGAATTGGATAAAAACCGTTACATCTAAATTGGCATGGAAAAGTTCACATCCCCCAGGTCACAGGGTCTAACATGCCCATAATCTAAAGCGTTATAATAGGGCTGCAATTGCAGGGGCCAGGGATTGAGTAGTTTGTAGAGAAGTCCAAAGTATCTGTTCAGCTCAGTTATTATTTGTATGTGTCCGTGCCAGGTTAGGCGTGTATGAGGAAAGAACCAAAGGCAGCATACACTTGGTTTTAGGGTTTTGCCTCCGAGGGTAAATGTCATATGGTTGCATTTGTTTTCATTGATTTTTATCCTCCTAAGTTTGCTCCATTCAGCTATTCATTGGACGTGTGCCTGGAACTTCTCCGAGGCGATTGCTTGATCGGAATCAGAAGAAAGCACGACTGTGTCGTTTGCAAAGGATGCGAGAAGGGTAGAGTTGGGAGGTATGAGGTGTGGAGGAGATAGGGGAGTGGTCCAAGCACACTGCCCTGGGCAGACCCACTACAAACGCGCTACAATTGCTATATTTACAAAAAAAGGATTGAACATCGCACTCACTCCATTCAAAATTTCTAATAATCAAAATTGTCCGTCTGTTGGCTGAATTGAAAGAATTGTCCTGTGTGCAAGGAGCGAAGGATTATGTATAAAATGATTATGTATATGCTTTAGTTTGTATAGATATTCGGTCTACAACACGAAGCACCTGATAGGTTGTGGAATCCTGATTGGAAAACTAGTATCAACCAGGCCAGATATCGTTTGGTCCAAAGGGAAAATGGCGATCCTGGGTTTGAATCGAGGTCGGCCTAGTAGGAAAATACCAGCCGGTGATTTATAAACGGGTTAAACCGCTCAAAAATGAAAAACGCCGGTTTCCTTTTGCCAAACAGTTTAGACAGGTTGAACGATTTTCTTCAGAGTTGAATTTAACTCTGTGAAATTAATCAGTTGCAGTTACGGTTCACTCGGAAAGCTTTACGAATTTTCTTTTTCGCTTTGTTGAAATAACGTTGAATAATGCGTGTCTCCAAGGCATTTTCAGCAGGATATAATATTATCCTCAGGCCGTCATCGTAGTACAAAGATGATCAATCACTATCAGACTTCTGACTAAAAAGCCGTAGTGGGCCTGGGCACAATTAATGGCAGACAAGACCGAAAAAATTTGTTTTATTTCCTTTAAAAATTTCTCCGGTTTGTCCAAATTTAATGGTGTTTTCACTAAAAGAATCAAAGCTCTGCAAGCTTTATTTTCAACTATTCTACTTAGCTTTTTTAGTTAGGAAAAGAACTATTTGGTGATTTTCAAATATATATTTCACTTTTTTTCTCTCTAGCATATTTTTTTCCCTTGAACTCTTTTTAGTTTCTTACAAATACTTGAAACTGAATAAAAAACAAATCTGTTTTATTTAAAACTTTGTTCTTTAAATTAAAAATTCTTAATTTCAAATTAAACTTGTTAACTACATATGAACCCATTTTAATTGCAAAACTAACATTCTTCTTCAAATCCTTTAATTCCAAATAAACAATTTTCTATTTGAAATCAATCCTTTTTTTTTTTTTTTTTGAAACGTTAAAAAAACTTTGGAATGGTACGAAATATAAGCATCAAAAATTAAAATCTCTCCATACGTTTGTGATTTTTTTAAGTACACAATAATATGGCTCTCATATCATGCACTGAAAATCAAAAAAAGTGGCCACCCTTAATATTTTAAATTATTTTTTAAAATTATTTCTTAAACACTCGTCTAGGGATTACCTTTGTCCGGTTTAAAGGATTAGAGGTATGTAAAGCCCAGATGAAATCTCCCACTTGTGTTTACATTTGGACGTTCTAAATAAATCTTCGAAAATTCAACCTCTTTTTTTGTTGGTTTATCTGTAAAACTGCTCCTAACGTTCCGTCGGCTTGATTATTTATATATTGTATGGATTATTATTATTATTAAAAATAAATAACGTGAATAAAATAAAAATGAAAAATGAAATAAAATTAAACGCGTAAAAATATTTTTCTCATAAGTCGAGATTTTTTAAAGTATCTACAAATCAGTCTGTAAAAACATTATTTTGTATTTTTTTAAAACTCGATTTAATCGTAGAACTTTTTTTAATTTCTAACGGTTGTTGAAAAAAAAATTTCATTTTTCCCCTTCAAATTAATCGTATTTAATTTCATATTAACAATTTTTACCTTCAAATTAATCTCCTTTAGTTTCAAATTAACCCTTTCTTTGAATTATTAAAATTATTGAAATAACTTTTTGCCGGCAATTTAACACTTTTTAATTTCGAATTATTATTAAATACCTATGAAAAATAATTACAATTAATATGAAGAATTATATAAAATTAAATGTGCGGAAAAATTCTTCAATCAATTTGAGATTTTTTAAATCCAAACAAATTGTAAACCAGTCTATAAAAACATTATTTTGTGTTAAAAAAAACCTCCAATTAATCGTAGAACTGTTTTTTAAAATTTCTAACGGATATTGAGAAAACAAATTTTTTTTTTTTTCAATTTTCCCCCGACAAATTAGTCCTTTTTTTCCTTCACGTTAATCGTTTTTAATTCAATTTAAGAATTTTTTACTTTCATATTAACCTTTTTTTCATGTTAACCCTTTTAAACTTCAAATTAGCTTATATAAGCGCAGAAATGATTATAAAGATAAGCTTCATTATATGCACTCAGCTTTTTTCCGTCGAATTAACCGTTTTTAACTTCAAATTAACCCTTGCTTTGAGGCATTAAAATAACGTTAAGATTGTCGACTGATATATTTTATGAAAGATGAAACTATCATATAACTTTTTGCCGAAGAATTAACCCTTTTTAATTTCAAATTAACCCTTCGTTTAAAGAATTAAAAAACTAAAATGGGCTAAAACTCATGTATAGTTTTTTTCCCCGTCAAATTCACCCTTTGTACCTTCAAATTAACCAACCTTCTCAATTTCAAACCTTTTTTTAATTGTGTGGCGATTAATGACCGTTAATTTATAATTATTCAGAAATCGTGAGATGCGGTCTGGTGTATGGTTCAGAAAAACATTTTTTTTTATCGTGCCAACGTTTCGATCTTTATTGAGATCATCTTCAGGGCCTGGGATTTACAAACATTGTTTACATTTATTTGTTAAATGAAAACAATCTTTGTAAATCCCAGGCCCTGAAGATGATCTCAATAAAGATCGAAACGTTGGCACGATATAGAGAATGATTTTCTGAAACCTACCTCACACCAGACCGCATCTCAATATTTCTGAATAACTTTTTTAATTAAACTTTTTAACTTCAAATTAACTCTGTTTAATTTGTTTGATTGTTATTCAATTACGCTTGTGCATAAAGCTTAGGAGATGATATTTTTAATTAGTTTTAAATATAAAATAATTGTGCTCTCAGAAAATCATATGAAAATTAATTGTAATTAAAATTAAATTAAAAAATAGAAAAAAAACATTCCTCTTTTAATTTGAGAATTAAAAAAAGATAATTAAAAAGTTTACATAAACCCAATTAGTTGTTGGGTTTATGTAACCCAATGCGTTTAGAAAAACGCATATATTCATGCATAACGTAATTTTCATTTGCTTATATTTCATACCTGTTTTTGAAAGTTGTAAAAAGAGGGTTAATTTGTCTGGCGTTGCCGCATCTTTCTCTGGAGCAGCGATCGTTTAAATAAGATTCCAGGATAACGTAATAAGGGTTTGGTAGGAAGCGTTTCGTCGTATAAAGGATGCCATGGTGTCAGAACTTATCAAAAGCCTGATCCAGGTACGCACCCCTCATTGTGATCTAGAACGAAGAAAACGGTGTCGACGAAACTAAAATCTAGGTGGATCGAATCGGATATTCCAAGAATATACAGGATAAAGGATGGTTGGGATATAAGAGACACATGTGGTTCGGAAGCTTGTGACCTTTAGGAATGACAATCACTAGGGATAGTTCCAAGGTGTGATGATGAAAAATACTTTTGCCCTTAGACAAAATATGGTACAAGTTTTCGACATCTTTATTTGAAGGAAGAAGGTTAAAAAATTATTGTTTCTTCTGTTGCCAAATGTGTCTTCATGACAAGCAATGATTAAAAACATAACAAAAATAGTTCTAAATTTAAGATTTTTTTAAAACGACGTTTTGGTTATAATTAGATGTTAAAAAATAAGAGAAAAGGCCAGTTTGTAGTTTAGAAAACATTGGTTCTATATGGGCTATCTGTTATTGGAATTTAATTCACGATAAGACATAGCCTCCTTGAAACGACTAGGTTCATCTCTCCACAGAATACAAGCCGATTCACAATTACTATTTTGGCTCGTAAAAGTGAAGCAATGATAAAATATTAAAGTTGTGACCATAATGAATACTGAAAGAGTAAACAATCCGTTTAAACTGTTTAAAGCATTTGCTAAAAAGAGCCCCTTGTTTATCCTCACTTCCCGTTAGGCGTGAAATTCTTGTATCTTCTCCCTGGTAATTACAACGCGCCTCGGCGATGCGCCATGAGACGGTGTTGCGTTTTAAAGCGAACGGCATACCTGTGAGGAGTGCGTTTTGCCCAAATCGATAATCGTACGGCCACTTCTCCCTCTCCAACAGCCGAAATTCTCAGTGGCGAAACATTATATTGCCACTGCCGGCCCCACAAGGAAGCGGTCGATTACTTTCAAGTGCCATTTTTTGCCTATTTTAACTTAAACTTCTTAGTAAAAATATAAATTGCACTGTATACATCTTTTCTGAAGGAAAGTGGTTGAGGCCGTGTACATCGGCATTTAGGTTAACGCAACCAGATATGCATAATATCCGGACATCGGATTCAGAAATGAATTACCTCTCTCTTTCTCGAGGCCTTCCTGAACCGAAGGTTTCTTGTCAGACTGGGGTTCTTGCCACTTATTATTAAGGCGATGGTGTTACCTAGGGATCAGTGATGAGTGTTTCACTTTTCTCAACACCAAACCTCATCCGAGCCCAGCGTAAGTATCCATCATGTTGAGAAAAGTTGTTCAATGTGTTTTCATTAAATAGAAGTATATCATTTCTTGGCTCTATATAGGGAGCGAGGAGGTGTATAATCCGGTATGCCTTCCTATTCTGATTATTATAGGAAACAAATCTCTTTGTACTTTAGGTAGTACATGATAGTCTTGTGTCAAGTTTGCCTATACGTTCACCATAAAGGTATTATGTATGTGGCCGGGACATGGCAACTTCTGGGCCTGACCTTGAAGTTTACCCAGGACATTTACTCTTGGAGCCCACGTAGTTTCGATGTGCCCCTTTTAACTGAATAGTATTGGTTCTATATAGGGAGCATATAGGAAACCCACCAGATATGGGTCCTTGTTTCAATTGTTTGAAGAACACTGATGTTTTTGTTATTGTAAATAATTGAGATAAAAAAGTCAGTGTCACGAGCGGGATTCGAACCCACGATGTTCGGCTAAATACGACGCTGCTCTACCACTTGAGCTATCGTGACCTCGATCCACTCAGACACTAACTTCCCATCTCGATCCCACCTTTTGAATTTTACCTCCTTTTTGCAATTTTTCAATGGCGGGATTTCAAAAGGTGGGGTCGAGATGGGAAATTAGTGTCCGAGTGGATCGAGGACACGTTAGCACAAGTGATAGAGCAGCGCCGTATCTAGCCGAAGATCATGGGTTCGAATCCCGCTCGTGACACTAACTATCGCAACTAAAAACCTTAAAATTAAATAAAATATATTAATTGGTCAAGGTTTTTTTCTCTCTTTTTAAGAGGGTTCGCAACAGCAGAGGTTATATCAACCCTCGGGTTGCCGGTGTTTTTAAAAAATGGTCCGTTGTCGGGTTGCGTTCCCCGCTTAAGGCCGGTACGTTTCAACTTTTTAAACCTGATCTAACGGTGTGACACTTTTGGCCAAAGTCCGCATATGGGTCCGGCATTTAAAGCAGGGATGCTTGATATGTCCCACTTAATTGAAGGTTACCATTCCTTGTCTCAGTAAGAGAGCATGTCGAAAATGAACCCGATATGTGTTCCAATTTTTGAGGAAACAAATCTGTTTTATTGTGTATAGTACTTGATATTATTTCCTCTTGGGTTTATTTTTGCTGTATATTGACAGTAAATGTATTTATTAGCGTGAATTTGTAGTAGTATGTATGGACCGTTACGAGGCTAATTCCGGGACGTCCCAACCTCTTAACCACGGATTTAAAGCTTGCGTATATGTCCAGCATGTAGAGAAAAAGATGCTTCATATTTAATTGAAGGTGTGACACTCCTTAGCTCTATATAGAGATCGAGTAGGAATGCCACCTAATGCTTGATAGACATTTCGTCTTGTGCTTCTATAAAATCTGCATATACTGAAAGAGAATGTATTTATTAGAGTGGGATTGTAGTGGTTGTGTAGAAGGGAACGAAGCTAACGTTTAAACCTCTTATTTGACCGGAGCATGTCACACGGTTATGTATTTTTGGAGCCGGCAAATGTTCGATATGCCCCATTTAATTGAATGTTTTTGACTCCTTATGGGGAGCGTGTACGAATGATGATACCCGAAATGAGAACATAAGCAGGGAAGAAATTTATTATTAGAAAAGTAAGCAAGATAATTAAAAGGGTAACTTTTTACCTGTGTTGTCAAGCGAAACGACGTTTTATTTTAATTAATGGTTCTGCTAAACCGTACTACCTCAATGCTAAAACGCAATGACTTATGGACAATATTCAATGACATGACAATGAAAGATTTAATGCCGTAATCCTCCATCCTTTTCCTTCTCTTTTATTTTGCTTTTGAATTGCTATCTCACTTGGAAAACTTTCGTTGTTTTCATTGAATGAAGAGGAACGGCTGACCCGTTGAACCTCGTTTGTCCCAATTGACGATTTTATGAGTGCATGGCAAAAAATAATTGTTTAATTACAAAATAACCCTGCGTTTTGTTCCATCAGGGTTATTTCAGTATACTTTGATGGGGATAACTACAGAGTGATAATTTCAGCTTTGATGAAACTATTGACGTTTTGATACATTTAACTTTCATAAGAACATTTTTCTCACGGCACTATATTATATCATTTTTCATACAGTTTAAACTTATTCTGTAGTTATAAATCATCCCATGAGGCTTCTCTTTAAGATGGGAGATGAAACTGTAGTTAGTCGTTTCCGATCGGTCCACCTATCTGTCAGACGCGTTTAACCTTTCCGCGATCTTCAGTGATTGGTTAATGTGCCCCTGCGTAAAATCCTGCAACACTGGTATAGCCATGTTTTCTATTAATTTAATTAGTAGATAATACAGTAGATTTTTTCCGAGTCTGGCACACTGGTTCTCTTCAAACTAGAAATTGTTATCCAATCCTAATCACTTAATTCTAAAACCCTATTGATCGTTGATTCAAAGTAGCAGAGACCAAAAAGATCGTCATCTGACAAGGGAGAAATCTTGATCCTATCTTATTCTGCCCATCTTAACACCAACCATACGAACCTATCCAAGCCAACACAAATAACGAAGAGCATCTTGAGATCATGGAACAATAATGCAAAATAAACGAATCTAAAGATCTAAAACCGAGCTAGCACACTGATGTTCCAATACAATTAAGCGACAAGATCACAACAGATGGCTCATATCAATCAGGCAAGACTGCGGAGCACAAACTGACCATTTCCGAAAAAATACTTCCATCTGCATGTACATACGTTTTGGGGTATGGCGGGGTCATGTAATGTACAACTAATCTAAGCATTCCAGTTCAGAACAATTCCCCAAGCTCCTTGCTAATTAGCCCCCATTATTCATAATTACCTTAACTTAAAATCGACAGTGTAGCTCAATGGTTCCGCATTAGGCTTCAATTACGATAGTCCTAGTTCAATTACCTTAACTATTCGTTAGACAATTAATCCGTTCCCGTTTTCTACAGCGTCAGTAAAACCTTTTAAATATATTCTCCTCCTTGTAGCTCAAAGAAGAGTCCTCCACTTTCAACTGATAGCTGGTCTGTGCCTAATACATCTCAAACTCGTGGTACAACGCAAATAGGTAACTGTGATGGGACACATAGAGAATTGAAGGTCACACAGACTGACAAATTAGATTATATCTATTTGTATATTTATTAATTTATATTGCCGGATCTTCTTGCGAACATTTGCTGAATGCCTTAAAGGCAAAGAAAAAAAATCGGTCTAACAAAAACCAAAAGCAACTGTGTTAAAAGCCGAACAAATTGACGAAGGAAGAATTCAATACAGGATTCACAAGGTGAAAAACAATCTAAGAAGAAGTTCAACATTTCAACCATGGTTTTCACAGATGTTGTGGGTCGGATAGCACTCGGGTTAGAAAACAAATCTCGGTTTCATTTGATGGTATCATGTACAGGAAAGTCATTATAGCAAATTGTATACGATATGGGAACGAGAATAGTCCCTCGTAAGACACCTCAATCTGAAGCAGCGGTCGGTTAAAAAGTGTGAAAGTTTGTAAGAATGGTTTCAATTTATAAAGGATGTCATGGTGCCAGACCTTTTCAAAAGCCTCATACACGTCCACGAACGCACCCATGCGATTCTCTTGTTCACTAGAGCAGGAGGTAATGGTGTCAACGACTTTACAGACTTACTAGATCGTAGAATGATTTAGACGGAAGCGGAATACTTTAGAACGATCACAGGAATGTATGGTCTGTAGGAGGCTATGTTATTATGAGCTATACGAATGAGAATTACTACTGAATACTTCGATAAGAGAATAAAGTAAGTAGTCCGTGGAATACCAGTGTACATTCTAGTTAAAGATACTATGGTTTTTTTGAGGAAGATTTTGAAGTATAGTAGACGCAATTAAGTCATGTCCAGGGGATGGTCTAACGAAGATTTCTTTATATATGTTATTATACTTTACTGAAAAGTAAAGGTGGATTGGAGAATGCGGATCCGAGACACGAGAGAAAAGCCAAATTGAATGGAAGAAAAAAGAAGTGACATCACACTAGATTAATTCACAAGGTGTAAAACTATCTAACTTCCTCAACATAACCAGAAAAAGGAAAAGTCTATCTTTCTCCAATGAGTCTACTAATAACCATCTTAAAAAATCTTAGAAATCTTCCGTCTTTGCCATGAATCATCAGGGACGGGGAAATAAGGTAAGGAGCACTGCGTGAAGTGTAGCGCGCTTTTTCTGTTATGCTAGTAGGGTCAATTTTATCACCAAAGGCAAGTCACAAGTGAACACGGAAAAGGGAAACCTTTTTATCCAGTTCTTCTGCTCCCCAACCCAAGAACCTGTGAGAATGTAACCTCCAAAGACGATTGCATGAGGCTCCGAGTTAAATCAACAGACTGAGCGCCATCGTTAGCTTCCTGGTTATAACAGGTATCAGGAGTTCTGCCGTCATTCTTTGTAAAGACATCACTTTTTTTTACTACGGTGACAATTTAAAAGAATAATGGGCATCCCTGGCAGAAAACTGTTCTTCAAACTAGAAGTTTTTCTTCCTTTTACATCATGCTGTTTGTATCAGTTATGCTGTACTATAGTTGATTTATTCAACGCCTCTACCAACAAAATATGTCAAATCGTTCCTTTTCGCTGAATCGAGTTTTAAACCGACTGGCAAAAATCGTTCACTGTCGGGAGGGTACGCTTGTCTCCTGGATACCGTTTTTCCGTTGCTACCCTGAGTCAAATAACCTCACGTCAACTTTTAACCTCGTACTTCGTCAAAAGTGTAAGTAAATTTCACCTTACTCGGCCTGTTTGCCCGGGTTCGCCGCACATCGTTGTGTGACAAGCAAATTAGAATTCGAGTTAACATATTCTAAGTCGTCATAAATATGTAACAGCTGTTTCCTTGTCAGTCAAGATAAGGCGGCCTTCGCTCGTAGCCCAGCCTCAGTTAAATTTAGTTTATAAGAGATACTTCAACGTTTCAAACAGTCGTTTTATATCGGCTTTCTGGTTTTTATTACAACTCAAGTGCCATTAAGAAAAAGCTGTTGTTGACCAACACATTTGCAGTTATTAGCGTAAATGGGCGTATTTGAGACAGATTCGGTGTGAAGTTTAAAAAATCTTTTATCTTACAACTTGCATTTGCTTCAAATTTATCGTAAGTAATACTCGACCTAATTAATAAAGAACACTTTTCTTGACCAAACGGTTTAATAACAGAGTAATAAACTACTCCATTTATGCTTAAAACGATTCAACTGTAAATAATATTATGGAAACATTCTAGTATTGTATACAGTCCTATACAATTGCACGGTTTAAATATTTTGATAATTTTGTTTGATAATTTGTACGCACAGTTTTAGCAGTGATATAAATAATCCGTGTAAAAGTGATTTAGTTGAACAAATTATTCAACATTCCTACTTTGCTTGGTTCGCTCCCGTTGCCCCCGCCCATTATTCAAGAACAATGCAAGTTGAATTTCTAAGTGTTGTCAGACAATGACAAGAGGTTTGTAATTATAATTAATGAGAATCCTTTGATGAATATATTGAGCGGTTTAAATGAAATACTGTCAAAATCAGGTTGAAATTCACCCTTTTTAATTTCAAATTATCCATATCTTTAAAGTACTAAAATAACCTCAAGAGTGTTGAGTGATTTTTGAAAACGAAAAATTAACTGAAACTAACGTATAATTTTTTTATATGTCTAATTCACCCTTTGAATTTCAATTTATCTATACCTTTGAAGCATTAAAATACCCTCAAGAGTGTTGAGTGATTTTTGAAAATGAAATATGAATTGAAAATAACGTATAATTTTTTATATGTCTAATTCACCCAAAATAACATATGAAATAAATTAAAATTAAAAGTGGTATAAAATTAATTATAAAAATAAAGCATTCTTCGATTAATTGGAGAAGTTTTTAAAAATTATAATATGTGTTCTTTTATAAAATATCACATAAAAATTGATTACAATAAAAATTTTACACTATTGGGTAAGTTTTCCTTCCTAACTGATATAACATTGTATTATTACATATTTAAGCATATGTAAAACGGGGAAACCACATATGCAACGCCATCCGACGCTACTCCTTGTCTCGTTTTAGTTCGCGGTATGCACGTCTATGCGACGTCAAGCGCACGCCACGTGTATCACGAAACTATCACAATCGCAACGCCTCTGTTGTTTCTAACGGATTATTTCGAGGAAAGCCATGGATTAAATTGTTAGTTAAATTTAATTGTTTTAAATAAAGCTATTCCGGTGTTTTGATAAATTTTCTTCCCAACCATCATAAGTAAATTATTTTTATTATAGCTTATGAATTTTTGATCACGTCTAATTTGGTTTACATTAAATTAGAAACGATGTAATTGATGTAACGAAAAAATTACATATATTCAGTCTGAAATAAAGTACAAAAAATATGAATGCCCTGTTTTGAAGATACTCGACGAAAATGGCGTAATTTTATGAGCGAAACGATGAAATAAATTGTTAGTTAATTTTTATGAGTAAAACCGTGTAATAAATTGTTCGTTAAATTCATTATATCAAAAAATGCTATTATGGTTTGATAAATTTTCTACCAAACCATTAAAATCAATTAAAAAAAAAAAAAATCTAATAAATTTTTGATCTCGGTTAATTTGGTTTATATTAAAATAAGTATGTTGCAATTAATATAACGATAATGTATAGTTTTGAAATAAAATTACTGTCCCCGTTCTTTTGTCTTCGACTGTACTCGATGCTACCCGACGAAATCTGGGCAGTGGGTATCGCATAGCGTAGAGTAGGGTTGGCGTTGCGTGGCATCGGGCTGATGTGCCAGGAGGTAATACAATCTTATGGAAACTTGGACTTTGGATTTGCGTCGGGTAGCGTCGCATTGCGTTGCATAGGGTAAGCGTGTTCCCGGCTTTAAGCTACTTCCAATGGAAATATTTATACAAAGAAAATCAAGGAAAAGCTCATGTAGCGTCCAGAAACAAACGAACTGGATGGGAACTAAACCCTTCGGGCAAACAACAATCAATAAAACCAGACACCCATTTTTAGAAAGGGGCACTAACTATATGATCACGGAAATACTCTTTACAACATCCATTAAGCGTTGTAGCCATCAAGTCTTATGATATCCGTCTTTGACTTTGTCTTGTGAGAAGTTTTTATTGAGCCTACGACCTTCGGCTTATATTTGGTGTTGCGTTTTCGCAGCTTTGGCCGTAAATGGGTTGGGCCAAAAATTAAAAAGGACACAAGGACATCGTGGGGCGTCTTTCAAATCGTTTTTCTAGCTCATCTATTAAAACGACTGCATTTGATTATTCATTTTTTTTATACCTCAACACTATCATATTTTCTAATCTTCTTTGTATTAAATAAAAAAACAAAATCTAGGGTTGTTTTAAAAGTTTCTAAAAACGAATCATAAGATTTTTATTATTATTATTGATGTTTTTTGTTATTAGTATTTCTTTTACTTTAGAAAATTATAGCTGGCTATACATGGCTTTAAGTAAGTCATTGTTGGGTTTCCAGAGTAATAATTTTTTAACTTGGCACCACCTTTGCCATCGCCGGTCGTAAACCGCCATACATGGCGTAATTTCTCCGTCGACCCGAGGTCTAGAATTTTTATACGGATTTTCCCGTTTGTATTGCATGTTCAGAGACCACAAATCTCGTGCTCGCCCTTTGCTTACCACTTTCATCCGCTTCCTCGTTAAAATCGATTCCTATTTAACTCCTGGCTTCTACAACCGTCTATTTTTGACCAAGGATTGAAAGTTACCGTTTCATATTTCTACTAGTTTTATGTTTTTTAATTTTAAATTATGCTGTCTATAAGATAATACTTTTTTCGTTTTTCTTTTTTCACTTGCCGGTATATCCGTAAAAAGGTCAATGATGTTTCTAAATTTCTATATTTCTCTATCCCTTGCGCAAATTTACGGATAAACCACCATCATTGTCCTAACCTAAACTAACACAACCTACCTCCAAATTTAGCTTAATCTAACCTAGACAAACATATCCTAACTCATCCCTAACTCTAGATTTAGCTTAACCTAACCTAACTTAACCCTAAAAATAATCCATTCATAAAACGTATCCCCCGTCCTTATCCATATCCTTAATCCTACCGCAACTCTAACCTAAAATAATGTAAAAAAAATCGGTGCTTATAGCGATGTTTGAATTTGGAGCTTATAATAAAAAAACTTGTCTTGATTCTAACAATATCAGTAACCTAACCCTAAATCTGATTTACAATTAACCTAATAAAGCCCATCCCTACATGCAACTCTAAACTTGACTTAACCTACCTAACCTAGTCTTTTAAACAAATTCTTGCGCACTGCTTTGTAACAAATCCACGACACGAAAATGATAGTACAAAAAAATTGTATACAGCCTAGAAGCCTATTCATGTTAAAACGTGGGTTGAGTTTTTTTAAACCTTATTTTCAAATGGTTTTCTTCTGATTTTATAAAATCAAATGAACCTGATGAATCTGCAAATAAAAATGTTTGTTATTGTACTACTCGCATGTATAATAACGAAAAAGCTTGTACAAAAACTTGTATTATAGTTATAAACATTTTAATAAGTACAGTTTGTAATTTTAAAAAATCTCATCCTAACCGTAACCTTGATTTTTCTTAAGCGTAACCGTGGAATAACCTAACTTAACCTAACTCGTTTGCAACTATAATCATAATATTTATTGCTGTACTTAATTAAATATGTTATTATTGCAATATATAACAGTTTTCTGAATCGATTTTCAGATAGTTTAAGCCACTTTTCTTAATTTGCAACAAACCTCACGAATCTGAAAGGAAAAATTTCAGAAATAAAAAGCATATTTAAACAAATAAATAACTGTACTTATTACAATTTTTGAAATGAGAGCGTATAACCAAAAACAAGTATTCCGCCACTAAAGTTATACTTACCTTAACTTAATTAACCTACTTAAACGTAACCCTCATTTAAATTGACTTAACTCGGCCCTAACCTCTAGCCTAATCTCACTTGCCCATTTCTAACCGTAACAATAACCTCCAAACGAAACCATTTATACTCTGGCAATTTTTTGTTTTGCTGTACCTGATGAAATTAAGAAATAGTTTTCGTTCCAACGAACTTTTTGTCGTACCCGGCCTTTGAATAGTATCGCCTGTTAAGAAAACATGCAATGAAGGCCAAGTAGGAAGAAAAGATTGAAGAGATACACTTTCTATTTGTGACATAAAAGTTTTCAGGAGCCGGTAGGGTAAAAAAAGGCTTTTACGTCCCGTACCCCCTATTGATCCGGGTGTTAGCAACAACGGTTCCGAGCCTTGAGAAAAATTTTCAAAGCCACACTGAAAAACCCTTTTCGAGCCCAAGAAATGAGATGTTTTTTAAGATAGCAATAAAGAAGATTTTACAGTCATCTGCTCCTTTATCGCGAGATGAATTGTCTTTTATGATCCCGTATAAAATAAATGTTTACTTCTCATGCTTTCGAAGAAGATTTCATTAACAAATTGTTTTACAATTTACCGAGAGGTGGTGCTTTATTTTTGAAGAATGTGTTAGAAATTAATGATCAAATTCTGTATTTGGACTGTGTAAAATAATAACCGTTTTCAATTTCTTATTCATTCTGCTAATTATTTCTATGTCTTCTTTTATCACTCAGACTAACGCGAATCATTTGGAATTGCTTTCAGTTTGTTTTTGATAACGAATCTGCGTTGGTTTTTATGAAAAAAACAATGATGCTGATCTATATAAAAGAACATTTTCAACAGAACTTTTTCTCTTCCATCAACAGTAAATCGCTACATGACATTTTGAACAAATCCCAGGCTGGAAGCTTTGAAATATGTCGTGAGCTCTTTCAAAGACCTAACTTTAGTCTAATCTTTTTATCGGAAGGGTTGATATTGATGAAAGGGCCGTGGGGTTTTATATTTATAGTTACATTCAAGTACCTTAGTTCATTCTGTCGATTCGATCCTTCTTTTAAATGGGTATCGTCAATTCATTTTCTTTACCTGAAGAGGTTTTTTTAATTGTTTAAGTGTAAATGTATGTCAGCTTGAAAAGCCGAGGTGTAGTTTGTTTGCTCATGGTTTGAGCTTGTAGAAAAAAATGCCATTCATCTCTGTACTATATCATTGTATATGATGTTCTTCTGAATTCTTCTTCTCTTTTGGAATTCTTTCATGAATAGATGTTGTAAAGAGTATTTCCGGGTTGTAGTTAGTGCCCCTTTCTAAAAATAGGTGTTTGGTTTTATTGATTGTTGTTGGCCCGAAGTGTTTAGTTCCCATCCAGTTAGTTTGTTTCTAGACCCTATATGAGCTTTTCCGTGATTTTCTTTGTATAAATATTTCCATTGGAAGTAGCATAAAGCCGGGAACACGCTTATCCGATTCGACTATACATTATATTAATATTATATTAATTGCAACATACTTATTTTAATATAAACCAAATTAACCGAGATCAAAAATTCATTAGTTTTTATTTAAAAAAAAAAAAAAAAATGATTTCAATGGTTTGGTATAAATACACCCGGAGGGTCGGCGATGACCTTAGCTGTTTGTCGGCCCATAACCCTCCACTTTATATAGTTTGGTACAAAATTGATCAAACCACCGAAATAACGTTTTTTTATATAATGAATTTAACGAACAATTTATTACACGGTTTATAATACTCATAAAATTATAACTATTATATAATATAAGATTAATAGTAAATATATCATTAATAGTAATTATTATATATATTAATATAATTGGTTAATTGAAATATATAATTATAACTTTATTATTATATTATAAAAATTATAACACTCATAAAAATCAACAAACAATTTATTTGATGGTTTTGCTCATAAAATCACACAATTTTCGTCGAATAAGCTTCAGAACAGGACACTCACATTTTTTGTAGTTTATTTCAAACTATGCATATACGTAATATATATGTAATTTTGTCGTTATATTAATTATAACTTTCCAATTTTAATATAAACCAAATTAACCGAAATCAAAAATTCATTAGTTTTTATATTTTTTATTTTGTTTTATTTTTATTTTAATTGATTTTAATGGTTTGGTAGAAAATTGATCAAACCATAATAGCATATTTTGTTATAATGAATTTAACGAACAATTCATTACACAGTTTTACTCATAAAAATTAACTAACAATTTATTTCATCGTTTGGCTCGTAAAATTACGCCATTTTCGTCGAGTATCTTCAAAACAGGGCAATCATATTTTTTGTACTTTATTTCACACTGAATATATATAATTTTTTCGTTACATCAGTCACATCGTTTCTATTTTAATGTAAACCAAATTAGACGAGATCAAAAATTCACAAGCTTTAATAAAAATAATTTACTTATGATGGTTGGGAAGAAAATTTATCAAAACACGAAGCTGGGACAGAAAACAAGTATAAATTCACTTTTTTTCACATCAATTGTATAATTTAAACAACGTTTATAAATTACAGGACCTGAAGATGATCTCAATAAAGACCGAAACGTTTGATCGATAAAGAAAACGTTTTTCTAAAACCTACGTCACACCAGACCGCATCACACGATCTCCAAATAATCATTAACTAACGCTCACTAAACTGCTCACAAATAAACAAAATTATGGAATTAAAACCCTTTATTTTGTTATTTTTCAACATCTCGTAATTAAATTTTCCTTCAGTAAAAAAAAAAAACAATAATTTTTAATAAATTTTAATGTAATTCATAATAAAACCAATATCGCTATTCATTTTTGAGCAGTTCATTTTGAAATGTATTAAAAAATACGATTATCCGAATTTTTGTCTTTGAATATGTACTTTTCCTTTTTGTCTTTCCTTATTATTTAAATTCTTTTATAAACGGAGCGTCGTGGCCGCAACGATTTAGGCGTTGACACGCTGCTTATCACTATAAGATAAAGGTGCCGGGTTCGAGTCCAGCAGCCCTGCATTCCAACCCGACATACTTAAAAATGGGCTTCAAAATCATGCAGCGTGTTGACCAGACATTTTCCCCTTTCCTGCTAGGTCTTTGTACAATCAATCAGTTTAACAAGGGGGTAATTTACTTAATGTGGATATGAAAAGTAATTATAGGTGTATTCTTCATCAATCGTTATCTTTAGTTGCCTCGTGTTTTTTCATGATGCCGTCAAAAATTTAAGGATCAGCCTATTACAACTTGTTATCACGATAGTCTGGTCAGTAGTTTAGAACTAAGCAGAGTAAGAAGAAAAGAGGAAGAGGAAGAATCGAGCTTGTCGGTGTACGGCTAGCGACTGCCCCGTTTGAAAATCCGACCGATAGCCGTCAGTCTCGTCTTGACCGGTCCAAACGGGTTTTAGTCTGGCCGGTGTTTCCCCTTTTTTCGTCTCACATTGAAAAACGTTTCGCCCCGGGGACGGCAATCAATCGTCTTCCGTTCGACGCTAATGAAATGCCCGTTTTAAAAATAAATTTCAAGGGCATCATATTCCGTTTGTCGCTTGATACGTTCCGGGATAGGTCTCCCCCCCTATCGAAAAGCCTATCTGACCGTAATCTGTGGACAGCTCTCCGGTTGCACAGTAAACAAAACCACATAGGACGTCGTACAACGGAGCCATGACGTCCGAACGGCAGACGACTCGGGTTTCCATGAGCTCGGACACGAGCAACCCAGGATCGGATCTCGGCCATCCTTCCCTCTCGTTTTACGGTAAAGGTGAGTTCCACTTATCAAATCCACCTGTTTGAACTTTTTTACACAGAAAAGTAAATCTTTGCCCTAAGGACCTAAGAAAATCATGTCCTGCTTTTTTTTGAAAATACTGACGCCATGACCTTTCTTTTTACGATTAAGGAAGTTTTCCTATTGCAGTTTCTTAAGAACGAAGTCTTCTTGCAGTTTTCTCATTAGAATCACTAAGATCTTTAATTATTATTAATATGTCTGGGAATAAATGCTTTTAGGCTTTTATTCTTATTTTTCCGACGTGTAACAGCATTTTTATGAAAATCCTGTCCAGGGAAAAAGTACTTTACCTGTCGGACCAGTTCATATTGCCGAAGGTTATTCTGTCTGTGGGCCTGACAGAATTCACAAATTTGCATTTCTAAACAAAGTGAAAATGTTATTTTGAGACACCTTGAAACCCGTTTCAAAAGAAATTTTTTATTACGCTTGTCATTAAAAATCAAATAGACATAAAAAATGTTTCCATCTCGTCTGCTCTATCTCTGAAATTTTAATCATTGAAAAATAAATTCAAAGACGTATAAAAAACACCTGATATCACTGGCAATCGTTTGCAAAATATGCCCGAGTTAGATTGAATTAACAAAATAATCCAATATTCTAATTGATCCGTTTTGTCCTCGGGTTGTTTAATGATACGAATAAATATTTATGTTTTTTTTCAAAAATCTAACGGTTTACTCGGATTATGTTTTGATCAAAAACGACTGGTATTGTGTATCGTATTGTGTTTTTCGTTTCGTTTTTTTAGTTCGAGGAAACATTTTAAACTAACTGAAATAATAGCTATGTCAATTACTATGCAAATGATTCTTAGCGTAAATATTTTAATGGAATAATGTAATTTATGGAGTGTTTATCCATTCGGCTATCGAACAATAGCAAGTAAAAGTTTTAAAATATTTTTCAATCCCCTTGGACCTCGTGGTCATATAAATATTACCATTGTACCAATATTTCAATAAATAGATTTTTATTTACCATCCAAAAATAAACATTTGATTTTACATAGTCTGACCACGGTAGTTTTTACAAAATCCGTCCGGTTTTGGCCCGTCTTCCAAAGTAGAATGGCTATTCCATCTACGTAACCAACATTGGTTTTTAGTTTTTTCGAATATTTTTTTTTTTAAATAGTTTTAAATACTTTCCAACGTTGTTCGATTTGTCAATTTTTTTTTTCACAGACCAAATTACTTTGACTGTTTATCGTTGGTCTATATCGTACTTTATTTTTGGACGGAAATTTGATTATCGTGCATGTTGATAAAAGTAAAGATCTATTATAGGACAGAAGTCATGACCGACCTGTAATTATTGACTTTTATTGTTCTATGCTCAACTTCATAACTTGTCTAAAAAAATTTCCATAATCCGAGCTTCATTACGGTTACATTCTTGCGTCATAATTCCCATCGAATGTATTAAATATGATATAACGTATTTGTTAATTCATTCTAAATTTATGCCTTTATTTTTTTTCTCTGCTTTAATCACCATTCGAGATAATTTCCGAAGAAAGGGGTCGTTGCTTTTAATTTACATTTTAATCAACAGTAGCGATAACGAAAGTCGAGTGGATTCTTGCTGGGGTTTTCTTTATACCCTTCCGAATTGGAAGACTAAGTAAAATCCCTTGAGAATATTTTATCCACCTTTTCGCTTCGTCAATAAGCGAGATGGCTTTTTTTTAAATGAGAACTTTTCACTCTGTATTCGTTTTCTTACATTTAAACCAGTCCTTTTCTTTAAATTCTTCTTTGCCTTTTCTTTCTTTTTCAAGCTCTGACTTTATCACACGTACAATAAATTATTTTGTTTACTCTTATGATGTGTGTCAAAAATAGTAAAATACCACGGAATTCTCTTCCGTTCTCTCCTTCCTAGCAGTCGCACTGACACCATTGTTTTCACTTAATCACTCAGTAACACTCACTTATCCACTCAATCTACTGTTGATTCGTTCGCTCACTCATATGATTATTAATACCCTCAACTACTCAGTTAAATATCCATACGCACACTGTGTGCACACCAAGTCTATCACTGTAATACTTTATTTACTTCTCTCTCTTGCTATCGAACTCAGTCTCTCTTTCTCTCTTTCACTCTCCTTATGTTAACCATGTTAACCGATCTATCTCTTTCTTTTTTTCTCTTTCTCCCTATAATCCTCTACATCCTCTAACTTACTCACTCATTCAATCTCTAACACTCCTTTTTTCTCTCTCTCGGAGGTTATCTCTTTCAATCTCTCTCTCTCTCTCTCTCTCTCTCTCTCTCTCTCTCTCTCTATCTATCTATCTATCTATCTATCTATCTATCTATCTATCTATCTATATCTTTCTCTCTTTCTCTTTCAATAATATATCTCTTTCAATCTCTCTTTCACTTTATCTTTCTCTCTTTCTCATCTTCTATCACTCTTACACTTTATCTGTCTGTGTCTCTCTTTTCTTCTCTCTCAGCCACTCATTTCTACCCTCATTCAACCTTTTTAATACAATCTCTCTCTCTCTCTCTCTCTCTCTCTCTCTCTCCACACACACACACACACACACACACACACACACACACACACACACACACACACACACACACACACACACACACACAC
>CM077100.1:18952933-18988067 GCA_039619505.1 Cimex hemipterus
CACACACACACACACACACACACACACACACACACACACACACACACGCACACGCACACACACACATACACAATGTGCTACGCGTTTTCCTTGTACCTTTAGTTTTCATACTTTCTGACTCTTACATTAGACTGTGTGTCTTAATTTCCGTTCTGCGCTGTTCTCATAAACCCCGCTGTTCCAAATGAATAAGCGTTTCTAATGGCACATCCTTGATTCTGCTTAATTTCTTAGTGTATTTATATAAAATCTACGTTTGGTTGTCCAAGGTAGATAGTGTAGTAAAAGTAAAATCTGTGTCAGATAAATTCATAAAGGGAGTGTAAAAGGTCAACGAACCCATAAATCTTCGTGTAACAGGTATTACTGAAGGAAAAACGGAAGATTGAGCGACTCGTGAAAATGCCAGTGAGTAGGGCTGAGTAAACAGGCCACTCCTGTTTTGAGTATATATTTAATAAACCTTCTGTAATTGCCCTTTGCCTCGTTATTTATCGATCAGGCCGAACGCCTTCTTCTTTTCAGAGCGACGACACAGTTGTTGAACAGCTCACGCAGAGGGAAGAACCGGCACGCCACTATTCGACAAACTGAATCCGTTTTATAAAGCGGATTTTTTAAAAACTGGGTTGAAATTAAACGGACCTTAATATTAACTTAATAGTCCTTATCATAACATGTGATAAACCATTGCGATAAACCATGGTGATATAGTTTTAATAGTGTCGAGTACTTGAAACCTTAGCACCTCAAGTTAAGTACTTTTTTTCTGTATATTTGTTGGAATTATTGAATAGAAAAGTTAAAAGACGTTTCATCACCTTGCAAATAGTCAACCTTGAAGAAAATTGGCGTCGATCTGAAGAGAGCTTAAATATTAAGCGCAACATCATAATGGCAGGTAGAGGTAGTATAAACTTAATTCGTACCAATTATGCTAATTATACTGATTCATCTACGAACGGAGGTCACCTTGTTCAAAAGTACGCCCTTTCAGGGCGAAGCATCATCACTTTCGACCTGAATTAAGTTAAATGTTGTACGGCCGAAGCTGACATAACCTTTGAAAAGCTTGTTATGAATCTTTCTTTGAACATGGCTGTATATGACCTTTACAGGGTGTCCTTTTTAGATGGCTCGGGTGAATTTCTCTTCAATGACAGAATAATACAAACAATAAAGGCAATTAATGTTAAATTTAGTGAAGAAGCAAATTGAAAATATTGGGTTGTCCGGAAAATAATGCAGGATTTTGGTATTAAACAAAAAAAAAAGAAACTAGTTACTTTAAAGCAATGTTCTTTAATCAAAATAATTTCCCATACTCTCAATACATTTCTCCCAACGTGTTGGTAACTTATTAATTCCGTCTGAGTAGAATTCAGAATTTTTAGAATTGATAAAGTCAATAAATGCATTTTCCAGTTCCGTTTGATTTTTGAATATTATGTGTCGTAAGTAGTGGTCCAGGTGTCTAAAAAAATGGTAGTCAGTAGGCGAGAGGTCCGGAGAGTAGGGTGGGTGAGGCAAAGTTTCATAGCCAAGCTCCAATAATTTTTGTGACGTTACACGTGACACATGTGGTCGAGCGTTGTCATGCAACAAAATGGGCCCTTTCCGATTGACCAAAGAGGTGGTCAGCGACGGTCGTTTTACTGACTTTGAGTTGCTCTGCAAGTTCTCGAACAGTTGTTTTGGGGTTTTCTTCCACCACTGATCGCAGAACATCATCATTAAGAGAGGAAGGCCTTCCACGACCTTCTTCATCTTCAAGGCTGAAATCTCCCTCCCGAAATTTTTTAAACCACCTTTGCACAGTGCACTCATTAACACAACCCTCGCCCCAGACTTGGTTAATGTTTCTAGCCGTTTGGGCTCCGCTTCGGCCGAGTTTAAACTCGTAAAAGAAAATCGTACGAAATTCTCGCTTTGACATTATAAGGATGACTGAATTATTTCCAAGTAGCGGAATGCTACAGAGGTAAACAAACAATATCATTTGGAAGAGGATTAATAAGTGTTGACATTCATACAAATGAGTAATCCTGTAAACGTAAACAGAATATTTTATATAGATTTTTTTTAATGAAAACTTAAAATCCTGCATTATTTTCCGGACAACCCAATAACAACTTTTTGCCGTAATTTTTTGACCAATTTAAAATCTGATTGCAATATTGTTTTCAGTGTAAAATATATCATCGTTTACAATGGTATGTCACGATGTATAGGGTCGTGTTTGAATTTGAAGTTGACCTGGGGCTGAGGTACCCAGTGTAATTTTTCGGCAAAACAATGCAAAAATTTGAAACTAGACTAAAAAAGATTAAACACGTTTTTTGATAGCATCATTCGTTGAAGAGAAATGAAGCCGGGTTATCTAAAAAGAACACCCTGTATACTTCGATTGATTTGAGCTTGCCTCAGATTGTGAGCAGTACCTAACACTATCTATTGGGACATTGTCACTGTGGTCATGTAGAGTTGCATGCAGCAGACTTTTCTGCCCTCGTCAGCTTTGAGCAATGGAGTGCGTTGTCGTCAGAGCAAGTGGCGTTCGATGAACCGGATAGTCGGTGGGCAGTAGTATGTGTTAAACCGACACTGGGTCCGTCTTTTTGGTGCTACTCGACATATCAGACCCAGTGCTCATTAAACATGTGTTCATAAACTCGCAGGATAACATCCAATAGCAACATAATTTAAATCCTCGGACAATCATCAGCCATCAAATGTGTGGCTTGTACTTGCTGTTTGTTCATTAGCAATAAATGACTAAGTTATGCCGGTTATGCCCCCGCTTGAATGGAGGGATGCATGGCCATTGGGTGTTAATTGGAAAATAGAAGCATTGTCTAAGTAGTGTTGACGTTTCAGAAAATCTATAGTTGGCCACAAAAACTTAACAATACTTCAAGACATGACCTTGCTTTATTCTGGTCTTACCGCATCTATCAAGACATTTGTGCTAGTTATCACCGAACTCAAGTTAAGCTCATCTATTGCAGTTAGCTTGTATATGATCACCTGGTTTGTTTCAATAGCTATGTCTGATTTTCTAAAGACCTCCCTAACCTCAAGATCTGTCAGCATGCAGTTATTTTTGCCCTTCAAGGTTGGTCTTCTTATTGTTCATTCTCCCCACACAAGAATTTTATGCACAAGTCGAGCCGGTTTATTGACGCATGAAAACATCCCTGTGTTTTACCACTGTGATAAGCCCTCATTAAAGAGGGCTGGACATTATGAACAATCAAATTCTCAGCATATTCCATCAGTGTTTTTGTTCATGTCGTTACAAAATATTTTATAAGCAGTTTATAACTTTGTACATTCGGACGGATTATCCAGTGAAATAGTTATCGAACCCAACAATACTTCAACTAGATCCATTTGCGCCAAATGAACAGTGCTCCTGTTTTTAAAAGGTGATTTACTCTTCAGACCCAAAACTCATCTGACCAGCAGTTAACCTAAGAAGAGTTTTTATCGATCTTTCAAACCGTCATAAATATTGCTTTAGTCTTGCTTACAGATATGACTTGTTGTCGCAGCAACATTATGAAAAACCCTGTTGTATATTCAATGACAAGATTAACTGCAATCAATATCTATATGTAGAAAAATACCTTTGTTAAAAAAATTCGGAGAACCAAAAGATTCTCTGCCGTACTGGCACTGTTCACTCGCTATATGGAGCCAAGGAATGGCAAACCTGGAAGCTAGTGTAGATTTTATCTGCTCTAGTTTTATCACGGCTTTTACTGTTTTGGTATTGACAAGACTTTACTCGAGGTAAGACTTATAGTTGAGGGATAATTCTGTTCTTCACGACGGAGAAGGTAAAGACCTAACTGTCAAGTTTTAAGCGCTTAAAGAGTCTTCAAGTCTATTGTGTTTTAATTTAGCCACAATGACGATCTTGGTATGAGTTCTATTATCGAATACGACTTCTATAATCTTGAATCCAAATTAGGTGCAATTTTTTCTGATTTTTTTTTTGTCCATTTGGCATCATAGAATCCGGTAGGAATTTCGCGCGGAAGTGTCCGTCCACCGGAGACCTAGCCAAGGCACCTCTAAATAACGTAGCTCAGTCCCAAATAATCAAGTAATTTATTAGGCACGGCCTGTTCCGTCGAGATGTTCAAATGTCGGTCTGATTTCTTTAATCTCATAGCTGCATCTTTTCTACAAAACGGATAAGAACGTTTTAATGAATATTTTATATATAAACTAGTCAAAATTTTTTCCAAATTAAAAATACACCTTGGAACGTTAAAAATTCGTCTTGGGTATTTTCGGGGAAATCAAATTTCGTTTAACAATCTCATTTATAGGTTTCTAGGTTGATAAATAAAAATAGTCAAATCATCTTTCTAAAACTTTCGTTCTTACTCTATCTTCTTCTTTTTCTTCTTCTCTCTGTCTGTCTGTCTGTCTGTCTCTCTCTCTCTCTCTCTCTCTCACTCTCACCCTCACTCTCTCTCTCTCTCTCTCTCAGTGATATCAGATATCAGGTTGAGATGGGGAGTTGATGTCCGAGTGGATCGAGGTCACGATCGCTCAAGTGGTAGAGCAGCGGCGTATCTAGCCGAAGGTCGTGGGTTCGAATCCCTCTCGTGACATTAACTTTTTTTTTAATCTCAACTAAAAACCGTAAGTAATTGTTTACATTATACAAATACACGGACGTTGGGACCGAAAATATTTTTATATGAGTAGTCACATTGTTTGAGTTGTTTGATACGTGGTTAGTGTGATTTGATGATGATATTTGTACGTTAATGATATTGACGTCTCACGTTCTCCAAATAATTAAGTAATAGTCACTGAACATCCCACTGTTGATGGTTAGTCCCGTTTCAGGGAACTTTAAATTACAATAGGTTCGGGAGTGGTGCACCCTCTCATCACAACATGAAACTGATCATTATAAATTACCAAAAATTAATCAATGTTAGTGTTATGCCAGTCTCTGACAATTGATGGATGCAACCGATAAATCCTCCCCCACGGGCCGTGATATTATCACCACATTTTATTCACCCACATCGGTTTACCCTCATTCAAGTGGCATCTAATCGATGAATACATTGTAAATTAAAAAGAACAACTTGCCCGTGGGGCCAGGGCACTTCCGTGTCTTTTGATCTTGAATAACCCATTTACCCGTTTTCTTTTCTTCCTTTGGAAATATAATACAGAACCTAGACTACACAATCTCTATTGTCAAAAATTTAATTTTCAATTCTATTCGAGATATTACACTTTTTGTATTATTTCACAACCTTTCACAACTTTTTTCCATAAATTCTAGCCCTGATGTAAACTTTAAGCAAACAAAATACACAGCACTTCTGTAAAGCCAGAAAAAAAATATCAGACATCATTCTTCAACTCTCTCGGAGAATTTGAACATTTAATTTAATTAATTATTAGTTTTATGTAAGGTCGTGGTTCGATTGAAAAAGCTAGTGTCACGCGCTGGATTCGAACCCACGACCTGGAGCTCAATAGTCGCTGGATTTAATTTATTTTTTAGAAGGTTCTGTTTTTCCTGCTCTATTTTATACCATAAAGTCTACTTTATTTTATTTGTAATGCTACCTTTATTTTTTAAACGAAATTTAAACGAAAAATCAATTTACATTGGTGACTTTTTGTTTATTATTATTTTTTAAGTTTAGGCTCTAAAACACAGGTCATCGCCAGCCTTTTCTTCCTTAGCTTTTTATTTCGTTTCTTATTTTTCCAACATTTTATACATATTAATTTGTTTTTCTGTTTCCACAGCTAAGTTACCATATTTTATAGTACCATTCTCTCCATTTTTTGTCCTATTGCGAATCCCTCTGTAGCCCAGTGCATCGTCAGTTGTAGATGCAATACAACAAATGCAGTAACAGGATAAAAACATGATAGCCTGGTTCGCATTCACACTACCCATGAGTATTCGATATTCCTCGGAGTAATTGGGGATAAACCCTTCAGTCACACTAATAAATTACATATACATTTTCACTATCCCAGAGTACGCGATATTCCTCGAGGTAGTCGGGAATGAACCAATCCATTCACTCTAATAAATTACATTCATCCACATTACCGCAGATTAGTCGATATCCCACGGGGTAATTGCGGACCTCTCCATTCTCGCTAATAAATTACATTCACTCATTCATTCACACTAGCCCAAAGTACTAGATATTCCTCGAAGTATTTAGAGGATAAGTATCTCCAATCAGGCAACAAAGTACATTCGTTCCAATGAAGATGCATAGATCCTGTCCTATATACAATTTTAAATATTTAGGCACTAAGATACTTGAACAGAGGCCTGACCTTGTTGCCCTGCCTCAGGCCGCGCATAGTATAGTAGTATTTCTTTCTTTGATGACTTAGTACGTTGCAGACTTATTATATCCTCTAGCTTGATAAGCTCTCCACACAACGTCCACCTAACTTGCTTCACTCCCATTAGGAGGTATACGTGGTCTTGGTATAGAGATTACTTAAGTCACTTTTGTTTAAAGATCATTACAAGGAGCAACTTTCGGTAAGCGCCAAAATTAAGAATAAGGACTGGTTAGTATAATTTGACGTATTACCGGTAAGTTATATCACAAATAAATGCGTATAGTCAATGATGACCATATCTCCAGGTTAATGAATGCTTAAAGATTAAAGAACTGAGAAAAGTGCAATAAGCCAAAAAGTGGCAGCGTTTGTGAAGTACAAAACCCCATTCCATTCCAACAGCATCCCTTTCTACCTTTTGGCGATAGCCCATATTTATGGTTTCTTCTTACGTTTCCCTACTTCCTGTATTCAAATCATCGGAATTACCAAGAACCTGAAGCAATCCATTAAATATACTTCCTGGTGTTTGAATGCCATTATGCTTCGGGAAATCATTATTCGTAGCTTTTTATAACCCCCGGTTTTTCGTATTACATCATCTTCCTCCTGACAGATCATATTTTGGTTTCTGTGTGATTCACAGCTAACCCGAGTTTTTTCGTTTTTCCCCCTGCGGCTTAGCATCTACTTCCTATATTCAAATCTTAGGCATAACGAAGACCTAACTACTCTATTAAATATAAATAATTTGAATGTTGTTATGCTCTCGGGAAATCATGTTTACCTTTATATTAGTTACAGTGCTTGGGGAGTACAAAACCCCGATTCTACCCGGAAATCATTGTTTGTAGACTTTAATATTTATATTGGATATACATATCCAGTGCGGTATGTAATGGTTTATCGCCATTTAGGTCGTCTGGGATCACAGGGTTTTAGCAATGTTGCAACTTCTTCGGTTTAATCCACTTCCCCATCTTCATTCCATTCATTCTAGGCACGGAGAGTTAAATGGGATCAAAGGATTCTTTTGGTCACGGATTACCTCGACAGGTCAGGGAAAAACGGATTGCCCGTTTCCAACCTCTTCTCCTGTACGCGTCGTTTCTCTTATTGTTCGTCGATCGATGATTCAAAGGGTGGACGCCGGGATGTAATTTTAGACCGACTTTTTGGAAAAGCGCCCAAACGCGGGTTGAAGGATTTTTTCGATTCCCGTGTTTCTCAGTCGAGTGCTATCTTTCCAGGCGGTGAATAAACGACGAGTCATGGCGCAGGGGCTCGGATTGCTCGACCCATTAGA
Organism: Cimex hemipterus; assembly: GCA_039619505.1. NCBI lineage: Eukaryota > Metazoa > Arthropoda > Insecta > Hemiptera > Cimicidae > Cimex > Cimex hemipterus. The sequence goes on from CM077100.1 coordinate 18,960,600, forward strand.
CAGTGAGTTTTCAACAAATCCTTACACAAGTTAAATCCGCTAACGGGCTTGTGTTTTAACGGAGTTTAAATTCATAAAGACCTATCTCGATAACAGATTTCATCTATTGCGCGCACATAATCAAACACCTTGTAAAATTTGCTTGCTGAGCATTCTCAGGAATATGCGATATGAACATTTCAAACAAACGATTATTTTATTTCATCGAATTGCGTTTATAATATTAACTAACCTTCAAATTTAATCATTTAAATAAATTTACTAATCAGTCAAAACTTATGTGCAAATTATAACATATGTAATATAATATATTAGAGGAAATATATTCAAATCTTAAACAAGAAGAATTAGAGTTATACTTATTTGCTTAATTTAACCGTCTCCTTCAGTAAATTAATAATTAATAAAAAATTAAATTTTCAAAAAATTGCAATAACGTTAAATTTTGATAAGATCCATAAGACTTATGAATTTTGAAATGGAAGACCGGACATCGGAGTTGAAAAATATCCCCTTATGGGATTATCAGTCGTCATTAAAAACTGTCTGAAAATCACAGGAAACTTTACAGGTAATTCGAGCCTTACTAAACTTACGCAGCTCCACAATCTGAGCATCCGTAAATAAATCGAAATATCAAATAAAAATAAAAAAGTTTGAGCTTTTTTTTTATATCATCAGCATTTTCTGTCATCTATAATGATACAAAAACCAAAAGTTCTAGATATTGGCTCGAAGGTTACAAACGCAGCTTTCAAAAATCGTATAAAGTTGACCTTTCCAATGCACAAAGCACTATTTTTTAGGAGAATTTTTAAATAGAACCCCGTATGTTTTGTGTCTTTGCTAAAACAAAATTATATTTTTGGTTGGTTTTTTTTTTGGGGGGGGGTTTAATACCAAAAACAATGACAACAACTTTTTTGGCCTACTTTTCAGAAAGTGTATTTTGGTTTATGTAACCTTTGTACATATCCTATCTCAGTCAATACGAACCTTCTTTGAACAACGTGAGTATCCTTAAATAAATTAGAATTCAGAATTTTTAAAAATATTAAATTAAAATAAAACCCTTTGAAGGGTTTTCGTTGATTTTTCTCACTTGGAAAGACAAAATCTGAACTTAGTTGATGTATGCTGAAAGATGAGACATCGTCGTTTCAAAAGGTGGTAATAAAATAAAATTTGCATATATTACAGAGGTTTTATGGAATTTTTAAGTGGAACAATGCACATCGGCTATAAGAAAATAGTCACTGGTTAATAAAAAATAAATTAAATAATTTTCAAATATTTCCACAAATCAACAGAAATTTATAAGGTTTTTAGAACCTTATGAATTAATTATTTAGAAATCGTGAGATGCGGTCTGGTGTGATGAAGTTTTCTGAAAAACATTTTCTTTGTGGTGTCAACGTTTCGAACTTAATTGAGATCAACTTCAGGGCCTGGGATTTACAAACATTGTTTACATTTGGCAAATACATTTTGGGTGTGGAAAAATTTGCTAAATGTAAACAATGTTTGTAAATCCCAGGCCCTGAAGATGATCTCAGTAAAGATCGAAACGTTGGGACGATAAAGACAATGTTTTTCTGAAACCTTCATCACACCAGGCCGCATCTCACGATTTCTAAATAATTATCGATTAACGGTCACTAATCATTAAATATTTTTATGAATTAATGCAGAAACTGGGCATCTGTACATAAATCAGAACGACAAGTGAAAACTGAAATATTTGAAGAGTTTTTGTTGATTTTTCCCACTCTCTGACGTAAAATGTAAAATTATGACCCTAGGCTAAAATGAGGATAAATTCACCTTTCTAACTGTTTTAACATCTAATTCACTACTTTCATCGTCCGCTTGAACAATTAATTAAAGTTTTCAGTTAGATGAAAAAAGCTAATGGCACGAGCGGGATTCGAACCCACGACCTTCGGCTGGATACGCCGCTACTCTACCACTTGAACTATTGGCCGATCCACTCGGACATCAACTTCCCATTTCAACCCCACCTTTTGAATTTTCCCTCCTTTTCGCCATATTTCCGTGTGGATCGAGGTCACGATAGCTCAAGTGGTGCAGCAGCGGCGAATCTAGCCGAAGGTCGTGGGTTCGAATCCCGCTCGTGCCATTAGCTTTTTTCATCTCAACTGAAAGCCTTAATTAATTGTTATGTTTTAATAACAACGAATTTGAATAAAATCCAGAGGAATTACCACTTTTTAACTGAATCGCCGGACAAGGAATACAAGAAAATTGAACCCTGCAAATTTAGCTCCTATTAAAATTTGGAGGGTGTTTTATCAATATAAAAAAAAATAGATATATAAATATCCGAAGTCTCCTATATAAGACAAAACAAGCGGAAAATATTTTTTCCCTTCTGTCACAATGGATGAGAACGTTGACTTTTCCTATTAATTTCAAGCATTTTGCAGTTTTTCCCGTGACACATTTTTCTTCTTCAAACAGTTCTATATATTCTCGTTTATGAAATACTGAAAAACCTCACTAAACAGATAAGTGCTTAAAGCAAGTTGCTTCTCTCCACTCGTTACAAAATTTGTTGTTTTATCAATGGTCTTGTCTAGTTTAAGGTGCTTTGATTAATTAAAAACCCAAGGATAAAGAAAATATAAAATTGGTTTCCATTCGAAAAGGCCTTGGGTCAATAAGGCACGAATCCATATCAGACAACAGCCATTCTATCCTAACGTAATTTACTTTGTCAATGTCTTTCTCGCATTGATTGATCCAAAAGAAAATTTATTTGCTTTATTTATTTAGAAACTAGTATAATGCAGGATTTATTTGCCCTGTGTGCGCTGATAGGACTATCTGGTTAATAAGAAGAAAATGTCTGTTAGTGACTGTACTCGGATCGAAAAGGGACCTAATCCGTTTACGTTTACCTATTGTTTTGTTATTGCATAATCTCCTTTAACATCCAAGCTGCTTCGGCCGGCTTCTTCTCTCGCCCGAATAAACGACGAAAATGCGACGCAAGTTGTGACGTAGCTAGCAGATGATTGGTTAAATTATTAGCATTATTTTGGATAGATGTGTGGTATTTATTGACCGTTAGTCAATGATTATTTGGAGGTCGTGAGATGGGTTCTGGTGTGACGTAGGTTTTAGAAAAACATTTCCTCTATCGTGCCAACGTTTCGATCTTTATTGAAATCATCTTCATGGCCTGGGATTTATAAACATAAAAAAAATGAATTTATTCAATGATAGAAATTTTATATTCAATCATAGTTACACAGAAAACAAACACTTTGAGTGAGTACAAGTACTTTGATGGAATATAAAATTTCCTTCATTGTATAAATTCATTTTTTTTCACATCCGACTTGCATTTGTAAATTTTAAACAATGTTTATGAATCCCAGGCTAAGAAGATGATCTCAATAAGGAACGAAACGTTGGCATGATAAAGAAACTGTTTTTCTAAAACTTACGTCATCATCAACCATCCTTAATTAACCCTACCTTGCAGTATGAATTTAGCTGATTATTTATATAATATAAACGGGGATTCCTAGTGAGGATATAAGGTTTCTAGTTGGTTTCTAGGTTTCACGTCCCGGATGAAAAACTCCGGGCCTGGTTGTTTTTCCCGCGGAGGTGAACTGACCCGATGATACCTGTTTACATTCTATTTTCGTCCAAAGGATGTCACTACTCTTTTTAGAAGCTCTTATTTGGAGATTATTAACGGTATTTTAGGAGGTGTATGTGCATTTGGCTTTGTTGGTACAATTATTTTGAACTTTTTGAAAGATAGACTGAACTAAGTGGAAATAATGCCACGTTTATGGTATACCAAACCTACTATCCTCATCATTTCCTTTTCAATCCGTCCTATTTTATCCTCGAGTTTAAAACCAGTTTTCAGGTATAAAAAATATTTGTTGATATTTTACTTAACTGAGTATATCGTGATCAACACTATTAACAGTTTTATGTTATGTAACAATGAAAAATGGCAAAAAGGAGGGAAAATTCGAAAGGTAGGTTGAGTTCGTGTCCGAGTGGATTGCAGTCACGATAGCTCAAGTGGTAGAGCATCGGCGTATTTAGCCGAAGGTCGTGGGTTCGAATCTCGCTCGTGACACTGACTTTTGTATCTCAACCAATACCTTACATAAAAATTAATTAATTGAAAAAAATTAATTGGTCAATCGGACCACGAACTGTAATGGATTTAATAATGAACAAGTTTAGTTAAAAGTTTTAGTTGAGATAAAAAATGTCAGTGTTACAAGCGGGAATCGAACCTACGATCTTCGGCCAGATACGCCTCAGCTCTACCGCTTGAGCTAACGTGACCTCGATCCACTCGGATACCAACTTCCCGGACGCCAAACTTTTGATCTCAACCGAAACCATTTTGTACGCGTTATGTTAAGCCAGAAGGTTAGGGAGCCGCAGTAGCCGAGTGTTTAAGGCGTCAAACTGTATAACGATCTTTGGTGAATCCCTTTCACTCGATGCATGTAAATCTCCTAAATTGTGTAACAATGAAAAATAAGAAACAAATATTTATAATTCAAAAAAAATGAAAAGGAATTTTTGTGCCACAAAAAAAAACTAAGGTCTCGATAAATAATATATTCAAATACTTGTTGATAAAATAAAATATGTGACAAATAAAAAAAAAAAAAAATACGCTGCCAACTCCTTGCCCTTAAAAATTGAAAATACCGCAGGTTGTTCGATTTAAAAAAAAAGATGAGAGACAGTCCTTCCTCGTCCTCTGAAATTTCAACTCACACTGTCCGATCCTGCTGTAGGGGATTAGCTTATCCTTTGAGATAACTTCCGTTTTTAAAAATATTGTTATAACTGTCGGCTAGTAGACACGCGATCGTGGGCTCGATTCTCACCGTCGCCCCTGAATTTTTTCTGATGCCTAAGTGGACCGGTGGCCGTAATTGAAAGAAATTAACACTCATCAATGGAAGAGAAGGGATAGGATCTCAGCACCCCCGAATTTGGTCCCAACCCCCTTCAAAACTGTGTTTCTTCGATGGAAGAACTCTGGTACAATGGGGGCTCAAGTTCACATTTGTGTTGCGAGCCCATCCCCAAAAATGTGGAGCCAGAAGATTTGCTTGTTCAAAATTTGGTCTTCCAGCTGCTGTCCTTACTCACCTTTCCAAATTGAATAATTTAGTTGTCTGCATGTTCTTTATAAAGACGTCTTACAACATACACCTGGCCAAACTAGTTTCGTTCGTCCTGCCGCAAGTCCGACCAGTAGTATCAAATTTCCAATTGTTTAATTATAACAAATAATCCCATAATCAATTGGCAACTGACTGACTGATTTGTGCGTAATATCTCGTCGTGGGCAGGCCATGTTGATACACTCTCATTTCAGCCCCGGTGTGTTCAATATTTTTAATTAATTATCTGCCAAAATTGGACGGTGGACAGCGGATCGAATCATTCACCCCTGATTAATATCACGGGTGAGTGTGCCCCCTGGAGACGTGCCAGATTTTAATGATAATATTAATCTCGGCTCAAAGACAATGACACTAAACCGGAAAGGTCCAATTTGACAAAAGGGAAACAAGAAAAACCTTCAGAACCCCCAAGGCGTCAACTTCTTTTCCGAAGGATTTTGATATAAATCGGTTCAGTATTTCTTCCGCGGCGGCTTTAAGTTAAAAAAAAGAAATATTTATACTATATCGTTTGAAAATTTATGAATAAAGGTTATTTTTGTACATATGCTTTAAAATAGAACACGTTTAAATGAATAGAGTAACCTATTTCAAATTTAACCTGCCTCCGGAAGCCACTGTCCGACAAAATCTGAATCAATTTCCGTTCAAAAAAGTAAGTCCGTGATCCCCCCCCAAAAAAAAAACATTTCGTCAATTATGAACTTTACTCTCGTATTGTCTCATTCTCATACATCAAAAATATTTCTATTTTTCTTAACTACCCGAAACCTACCATAAACATTTTCTCTCTCTCTCTCTCTCTCTCTCTCTCTCTCTCTCTCTCTCTTTTTATATGTGTATATATGTATGTGTGTGTATGTATATCCCTTCGTATTTTCTTGTACATGTTACTGTTCCCTTCTCTTCCATATTTACCGTTATTCTTGATAAGTTTTGTGCAACCAATTTCGATCGTTTTTCCGAAACAGTCCAAATCATGTCAATACGGGTCTTGCCTCTTCATGTATTTACAAAAAAGCATGTATGTTTGTTATAGGTGTCTAGAAAACCTAAAGGTGTAATGATCGGTAAAAATGTAGTAGTGGCGTGAACGTCCAGCTAAGCTTAGTGCACCAAACAAATAGATAACAGCAAATATATTTTCGCCATGGAATAGATTGACTTTTGGATACCTTTACTTGCAATCTGACTTTTATACCTTGTAATCAATTGAAATAAATTCAAACGTTGAGGCGATAGACAAACGATTTTCAAAACGTAAAGCCATTTTGTTAAATAACTATTGGAAGATCCTGAGATGGGGTCTGGTGTGACGTAGGTTTAGAAAAACGTTTTCTTTATCATGCCAACGTTTCGATCTTTATTGAGACCATCTTCTGGGCTCAAAGTTTTCGTTTTCCGCGTAGATGAGTCATTTTTGCTTGTCGTGTTGAGAATGCCCTGCCACGACAGACAAGAATGACACATCACGGAAAAAGAAAACGTTGAGCTCTGAAGATGGTCTCAATAAAGATTGAAACGTTGGCACGATAAAGAAAACTTTTTTGTAAACCTACTTCACCCAGACCGCATCTAACTATGTCCGAACAATCATTAACTAACGAAGAACATGGGATTCTATGAACAGATTTCAAGTACCTACGTCCCACCAAGCAAAGAGTATTCTGAAGGACATCGCCGACAATGAAAAAAAAACTCGCATCGGCTATCAACCAGAGAGTTTTCTTTGTTAAAATGCAGACAACACAAGGCCCTGAAGATGATCTCAATAAAGATCGAAACGTTGGCACGATAAAGAAAATGTTTTTGTAAAACCTACATTACACCAGACCGCATTTCATGATCTCCAAATAGTATCATCAGGTTTATTCGATTTTATGAAATCTTACGAAAACTATTTGTAAATCGGTTGGGAAAAGCATTACCACGATCTTCAAATAATCATTAACTAACGGTTACTAAAACCACACATTTGTTAAATAATTTTTCCCGCATGTGTTCAATGTGGAAATTATTCCGAAAATATGTTCTCTTTGCCACATCGCAAGAGAAGAAAACTAGGCGCACCCAATTCTCTCTTTAAAACCGTTTACACAACGGGCGAAGCCAGAGATTAATCGGGCGCACCGTTGCTTCTTTCGATTTATCAATCTCTGGCATCGAAACAGTGAGCTCTGTTTTCCTCTCCTTTGGCGACTAATCACTAATCAAGAGAGTTTACTCACTTAATTTGTAAACAGCGTATATATATTTCTCGTTTCTTGAAGTCGGCCAAAACCTGAAGATGAGTAATGTCCAACTCTGCGGTGTGTGACGGACGCCCTGTGTTCCTCGGCTTATTGAATCAGCTTAAACTCTCTACCTAATTGCCCATTTTATTATTTTTAACATTGTAGCAGCCGAACTATAAACCGCAAATTTATTTTGTTGTGTTTACTTCAGTTAACAAGGGATTTCGGTAGATTCAAACGTGCATATCAGCCTAGTTTGGATAAAGCGCTAACGGCATAATCCACGTGCAAGGCAAGGCATTCACATAGTTAAGGCAAACTTTAGTTCTCTAGTTCGGCAGTGCCAAAGGCATTTCGGCGTAGGTCGTAGGTTCGAAAGTAAAGCGCTTACTTCCAAACTGGCGTTTCACTCTCATTCTTTCGCACACACAGAAAGAGAGAGAGAGAGAGAGAGAGAGAGAGAGAGAGAGAGAGAGGAGTTCTTCTCTCTATCTATCCATCTATCTACGTCACTCCATTTCCATTTCATATCGATATCTGTATCAGATTGTTAGTCTCCTATCCTCCTAAATTTTGTAGGTTTTTCACTTCTCATTCTATTTTTCTTCACTTCTATTTTGTTTCTAATGGCAGGTTCGAAATATGCCATGAAAATATCTCTTTCACTCACTCTCTCATCCTCTCTCCCTCTCCCCCTTCGTCTCACCATCAACCGGTCTCACACCCTCTCCTTCGCTCTTACCTACTCCCACTCCCTCACCCGCTCCCACTCCCTCTCTCACTCCCACTCCTACACCCTATCCTTCTTCCTCAACCCCTCTCTCGCAATCTTTCTGATCTGTAGATAAAGATGTATGAAACGTCACATTATTAATAAACATTGACACAGCGATTATTCGTAGATCGTGTGATGCGGTCTGGTGTGACGTAAATTTTAGAAAAGCATTTTATTTATCGTGCCAATGTTTAGATCGTTATTGAGATCATCTTCAGCCCACACCAGACTGCATCTCAGGATCTCCGAATAATAATTGACTAACGGTCACTAAGCACCACACATTGACTTAGTGTTAACCCAGCAACCGTAGTCGAAGAACTGCGCCAAAGGATTGCAAATGCTTGTCAATCCATCTCTCCTGACTCCATCGCTCTGAACACCGGTGAAGAGTGGTTAAAAAGAGCACATATTTGCTTCTTTATGGAAGGTAGCCATTTCAAACATGAATTGTGATTAATAAATAATTTATTGACCAATTTTGAAATCCGATCGCACCATTGTTTTCAGTGTAAACAATCCTTTTAAATGATGTGTCAGGATGTATACATTCTGAAGTAAATGGGCCTGAGATACCCTGTGTAGTTTTTTCTCAAAAAAAGGCATGTGAATTTGAAACTATAATAAAAAGTATTAGATACGTATATTTTTTATAGCGCCAGTGGGTCAAGAGAAATTCAGCCGAGACGTCTAAAAAGGGCATCCCGCATACATTTTCCATTCCTTTTCTATTTTTCCTCATCTTTTTTCTATTCTCTTCTGTCGGGGCTTATTATTCGAATTTTCGCTTTTACCTAAATAATACGTATACAGCCATACAGAATAAATATTTCTAATCTCACATTTACGAAGTTCCATTTGAGGTAATAAAGTAATTTCTGATAACAGGGACTTCGAACTTCCATTGGCTGTCGCGTACGAAGAGAAAGTACGATTTGGAAATTTTTTATTTCCACGAATTACTTACATTACACATTCCTTGCGCTTTGTCGGGATTCGAACCCGGAGCCTCTAACGTAGCAAATGCGCATCGGTCCTTATAAACTCGGTGCGTTCGTATATTTACGTATGTACAACACTTTCTCTCCTACTTTTTGTTTGTATACCCACCATTCCCTCTCATTCCTTCTATCTCTTGTTTTATTCTTTATTCCTATGTGCGATGCGTTATTGTCTGATCCTCAAACCTCACCCTTTTGTCTGTATGCTTTTTTTGATTTTTGTCTATTTGGCTAGGGTGAACTTTTAAAAACCTAACATCCTTACTATTTTTAAGATTAGGGTAAATCTGAGGCAACAACATTCCAATGTGATGGTGGCAATACTGTCGTTTACAAAAGGCAACAAAACGTAGGTAATAAAATTTCCTTTGAAATAGGTCGTAGGGTCTTTTTCACAAAAACCACACAAAAAAATAGACCAGAAGGTATATGGATTTTAAAAAATAATTAAACAAGCATTAAGTCGATTGTTTAGAATACTTGTAAATTGTTTTCCTCTCTCTCATATGCCACTGTTTTTTAAATTCTCCAACTTATGTGATGATCAACCCGTCCATTGACTGGTCTCAACGAATCATTGTATTTTCCTTCCTCATACAAGAAAAAATTATATATATATATATATATATATATATATATCAAGCGCGGGAAAACGTTTTCTCTTTTAAGACAGGGGTGGCCAACCTGTGACACGAACGGCTGATTTTATCACGCGACAGCACTTCGAGAGAAACGCGATGGATCTGGAAGTAACGAAACATCGCCTGGAATATTATCAAATTGATGGTTATTTTATTTTTGCGATGTCAATTTGACACGTGCATCTACGATTGACCTGCGGAACTGTGGAATTCGGATTTAGACATATGCTCACAGGGCTATTAAATTGTTCGGGTGATACCGCGCCCTAGGAGTAAACTAAATAAATATAACAAAATAAATTAATCGTGTTTTTTGTCTCTTTGGTTAAAACCAAATCGACTGATATGTATAAATAGTAACCTTAAGTACTACTTAATAGTAAAGTAAGTACTAACTTCTACAGGATTACAGCATGGGTTGAAAAACACATTTAAAAAAAAAAGCTAAATTGTTTGCCATTGGCATGCTCGCTCCGACTCTCTTTAATCATTTAACTTTTTTTTAATAATGGGGTCTCTTTTACAAATTTAGATTATCAAAAATAAATTTACTCAAGCTGATTAATTATGGCCCTTGGTTTGGGTTAGGTTAGGAATGGTATGGTTAGGTAGGGTTCGGGTTGGGTTATGTTTATAGATGAGTTGGGGGTTAGGTTAATATTATTTTTGTTATTAAAAAAGTAATTATAGTTTTTGTGTGTTATAAAAACGCATGTAGAATAGATTTAAAAAGTGTTTAAATGAATGCTTTTATTTTTTGCCTACTTTACTAATCGCCTTTCACGGTTTTTGTAACTTTTTAGATGTCTCATCTTATTTAATACGACTCTGTGAATTATTTTCTTACCCTATGTAAAAACGTAAATCGAATGATATATAACAATATTGAAATACATGCAAAACAAACGCATAAAACCAAAGTAAACAGATAAAAGTATGTAAATAATTTTAAAATATACGACCTAGTGTCACCAAAAAAAGTAGTATTACCAATAATTTACATATGTGTAAATATAATGAAAGTATGTACATATTTAGCTCATTAATAATATTTCCTCAAGTTGATAATTATTGCGCATGGGTGGCATTAGGTTAGGGATGGCTAAGTCAGGTAAGTTTACTGTTAGGTTATGGTTAGGTTTAGAAAGGTTTTTAAAATTAAAAAAGCATAAAATAAATCTTTTTTTTTTGTTAGGAGAGAGATAATAATAATTTAATATTTTAAACTTGAAGTTAATTTTTAAGTAAAACCAGGAACATCGGTGAATAAATTATTCCTGTGAATCCAGATAGAAATATTTATTTTTCTATTGCTATAAAAATTCGGATTGAAGAGTTTTAAAAGGGTGCTGAAGTCATATCCAAAGAAATGTTTTTTCGAAAATATATTTTTTATTATTTACATTACAGTTAGCAACTTTTCCATTTTGTAAATTTTTACTTTTCTGACGGTATTTAATATTATTTATACGGACCTGTACATTGTTTTTTTTTTTATCTTACGCGAAAAGGCAAATTGATTGACAGTAAAATTGAAATACGTGCAAGAATAAGAAATGTGAAAGTTAAGAACAATATTTTCTCGGCTCCTAGGGCCCGTTTGAAAAAATGCACAGAGACCTGTTTAACATCTTGCGGCCAAGTATCACAAAAAAAAGTCCAATTGTTAATAGTTAAAATGTTTGTAAAAATAATGAATTGTACATATTTACATTATCACAATTACATTGCTAAAATTTGTCGCTAAAGAGCATGAATTGGGTTTGGTTAGAAATGGTTAGGTTAGGTAGCGTTAGTGTTAGGTTTTGTTTTGGAACGAGTTTATGTTATAGTTCGATTTTGTAAAAACTTTGTTTTCTAAAAATCCTTAAATTAGTCTTATTTTTTGTCAAGAATAAATGTCTTTTTTAAATTTGCATTATCATTTTACGTCCTTTAGTTGAACAGACAATAAATATTTAATCCATTATGTGACGTGGCCCGATTGAGGAAATAACTACTTTCAATTAACTAATCTTTATGTAAGGTATTGGCACGGAAAAATAGCAAAAAGGAGAGAAAATTCGAGGTTGACTCGTTGTGATGGAAAGTTGGTGTTCGAGTGGATGGAGGTCACGATAGCTCATGTGGTAGAGAAGCGTCGTGGGTTCGAATCCCGCTCGTAACACTGGCTTTTTTATCTCAACTAAAAGCCTTAATTAATTGAAAGATAATAATTGGTCAAGAGGATCACGAGATTAGTGAATTCAATGGATTATGAATTATGAATCAAACTTCACTAAAGCTCTCCGTGGCCACTTCATTGTCGCTAATAATCAAATTGATTGATTACACATTTGAAAAATGGCATAAAAGGAGGGAAAAACCCACAGGTGCGGTTGAGATGGGAAGTTGGCGTCCGAGTGGATCGAATTCACGATAGCTCAAGTGGTCGAGCAGCGGCGTATCAAGTCGGAGGTCGTGGGTTCGAATCCCGCTTGTGACACTAACTTTCTCATTTCAACCAATACCTTACATAAAGTTTAATTAATAATATTTTATTTTTTTATTTTTAACTATTTATATACAAATATAACAAAATTGACTTATAAATTCACATTATAAACATCGTAACACTTTATAATTTTTTTTAAAGTTAAGTTTCAGGTAAAGCAAGTCGTTTTAACTTGGTATGAAAACTGGTTAGAACTGAAAAAACAACTTAACACAACTATTTTTATATTGAGGTAGGAAGGGAAAATGAGAAAAAAATTGAGGTGAACTTTCTTGTGATAAGCGACATCAATTCTAGCCGGTCGGTATAAGAAAACGTAGCAATCTGGCAACCGATCTTTTTTTTTAATTATTATTATTATAAATAGTTTAATCTTCTTTGATTGAGTAACTGCCTGAAATAACATATCATATCTAGGTAGAATTTTTTTAAAAGTTTATAAACCTAATTTTACCGAGATTTGATAGTTAAATTAAACTTTACATTACAACTTACCGAGCTTAAACTATATTTTTAACCCATGTCGACTCCTATTTTACCAAGTTTTATTCAATAGCGAATTGTTTCCTTATCTGTCAATTTACGTCGTACGCGACCTTTTTTCCTTTTTTTCGCTCTGTCGGTGACCTCAATTTACAACTCCCAATTTTGGGCTTGAAACAAGGACGAGAGTTTTGTTTATTAATCGAAAAAAAAAAAAAAAAAAAAAAAAAAAAAAACGAGACGGAGGGTAAACAGAATGTTGAATTACAACTTGGCCAACAAGGCAAGTTGCAAAAACTGTTTACTGTTTACGATTCGATAAGAAATTTGACAGTTCCTTCCGTCTAAATATCGCAGTTTTATTTAGACATTTGCGACTTCGCGCTGTTTTCTTCCTTGACTTCGTCCAACTTTTCTTTACGTGAAACGATTGCAGAAGAAAATACGGCACAAATCGTTTTTGCGAAATACCTAAAGAAAATGAAAATTGAAGATGGAAGAAGGAAAAAATTTTACAATTTGAAATTTCAAAAATAACAAACGTTTGTCAATTCTTTGTGAATATTATCGGTTTCTTATTTTGCAAGATGTGGTCGTGCTGAAAATTTCTAATTCTCTTTCAGGTTCCGTGGTGCTTGATTTCTCAAAACAGTGGACCTTTGTTTTCTAATTCATGTCTCTTTCCCATAATCATCCAAACCACGCTCCTGCGTGCGTTGCCATTTACTTGGAAGTTTCACAGCAAAGTTAACTTTAAATCATTAAAGTTGGTTAAACTTTCAGTAGACTGTTCAAAGCATGTTGATTCTCAAGGATGAACCTTCACTTATGTTATCTACTAATCTAATTAAAACTGTAATAAATCGATTAAAGGTTTTTTTCAGGATGAATGAATTAACAAAAACAAACAATTTCAATTTAAAAAAAATATATAGTTGACAAATTCTTCTTAAAAATATATTTTCACGTTGTTTATTTGTCCGTTCCACCCAGCGAAGTATTTTTATAATTCCTTTATAATCAAATTTGCATACGAACCGCCGCCGACTTCGTAAATACCAAATTGTATAAAACAGTCGATCCCAAGCATGCGTGAAGGACGTTTTCCCCTGCACGATTGACGCGCTAGGACGGCAACAATTCAACCCTCTTCGGCGATATTTAATTTAGGTAATTTTGGATTAAATCTTCCACCGTTTTTAGGATTTTGGCCTGATAGGATTGTCGAAGATAAGATCCTTTGGACAAGGCTTTACCACGGCTGTTGGCTGATGGAAACTTAGATTTTCAAGAAAATAATTTTTCAATTAAATCGGGTCGCGTGTGTCGAGTGTTTGCAATCAATCCAAAGATATTTGGTTGAGAAAATAAGTCAAGGTTGAGTTAATTTAATTACGATTGCTTTTGTAATAATTAAGGTAAAAAATCGTTGGGTGTTAAATGCTCAAAGCTGACAAAATCATTTCTTTCCCTCTCCCTCCTTCCCCTTCAGTCTCTTTCACTCTTTCTCTGACAGTTTGTCATCCCCTATTTCTTACTCCTTTTATCACTGTCTTTTTCTCTACCTGTCTCCCGCTCAATTTTGTTTTACAAACATCATAAGCTATATTTCTCTCCTTATGGCCTCTCTCTCTCTTTCTTTCTCTTTTTCTTTCTCATTCTCTGTCACTTTGTCATTCCCTATCACTCACTCCTTTTATCACTGTTTTTTTTTCTATATATCTCTTCCTTTCTCTCTCTCTCTCTCTCTCTCTCTCTCTTTCCCTCGCTCAATAAGCGAGATGGCTTTTTTTTTAAATGAGAACTTTTCACTCTGTATTCGTTTTCTTACATTTAAACCAGTCCTTTTCTTTAAATTCTTCTTTGCCTTTTCTTTCTTTTTCAAGCTCTGACTTTATCACACGCACAATAAATTATTTTGTTTACTCATATGATGTGTGTCAAAAATAGTAAAATACCACGGAATTCTCTTCCGTTCTCTCCTTCCTAGCAGTCGCACTGACACCATTGTTTTCACTTAATCACTCAGTAACACTCACTTATCCACTCAATCTACTGTTGATTCGTTCGCTCACTCATATGATTATTAACACCCTCCACTACTCAGTTAAATATTCATACGCACACTGTGTGCACACCAAGTCTAATCTCTGTAATACTTCCTTTACTTCTCTCTCTTGCTATCGAACTCAGTCTCTCTTTCACTCTCCTTATGTTAACCATGTTAACCGATCTGTCTCTTTCTTTTTTTCTCTTTCTCCATATCATCCTCTAACTTACTCATTCAATCTCTAACACTCTTTTTTTCTCTCCCTCGGAGGTCCCCTTTCTCTTTCTCTCTCTTTCTCTTTTTCATTCTCATTCTCTGTCACTTTGTCATTCCCTATCACTCACTCTTTTATCACTGTTTTTTTTCTATATATCTCTTCCCCCCTCTCTCTCTCCCTCCCACCTTGATTATTGTATTCTAATATTAACGTCAGTTACGAAAAATCCTCATACTTGTATTTTTCTATTGCAACACATTCTTCGAGAATTCTATTTATACCCCCTCTGGTTAATGAATTCTTTTCACGTTTCAGTTCTCTTTGAAAACGCTAAATAATGGCTATACAAGTCTTAAAACAATATTTTTATAGTTAGTGTTATCAATTCTCTTAAATAATGAAAGCTTGTTTTTCAAAAGTCGACAGAGTCAAGCTTCTTATTGCAAGCAGAATGTAAAGTATTTAAGCCTAACTTAATTCTTAATAGTATTAAGTCAGTTAATTACGTTCAAGAATCGCCTTTCATTCAATTTAATTTCTCATTTTATTAGATTGGTGGAAATTGCGTATTTGGCAAAAATTCGAGACTAAAATTTCATCGTGTAGTTCTCGGATTAGCGGCGAAATTATTTGTGGTTTTCAATGAAAATTTCCATTCATGCCTTGATTTTTTTGTACCTAAACTACAATTATTTTACTTAAGTGACAAGCAATTATTAAAAAAGTATGTGAAATTAAAATAATAGTTGAGAAGTGGCGAAGGCGGTAGTACAGAGAGACTTCATTCTCCATCACTGGATAAGAGATCTCGTAGTAATCGCTTACCTGTCCTGTAGAACTAGATAGTTCCAGGAAATTGGTCAGAGTTAAGTTAATATTTTAGTAGAAATAAGAAAAAAACCGATAAACGTTAGTTTATCTCCCATCAGTCATGTACACCACGTTATCAAAGTGACGCTATCAAGCGATATATTTTTTCACGTGGCATCCGTTGAACCCATCACCTGCCACTAATGATCGGCCGCGATAGTCAGACGTTATTCGCGCTATCTGTGGGCTCCTTGCTGAAGAGGACAGGTCCTATCAGCCACGCTAGATGCCACCTAATAATTTCACTTTGGACAAAGCCACCGTATCGATCAGACAGAACAGCTAGCAGTTTTGATTATTAAATGGCACTTTAATAAATTGTGTACGCCTCCTAAGAGTGAGATATGTATACTTCATCATTCAAATCGGATTTCAACTTCAGGCATAACAATCGTAGATTATAATAACTTCAAACTTTATATTTCGAGCTTATATAACACACAACTTGACAATCTACTCACACTGCTATTTTACTGCTAATTTTTCACTTTTTAATATTGTTATGATATAACGTGGCAAACATTTTCTGGATGTACAGTTGTAATCTAATACCTATTTTTCTCTTCACTATTAAATTGTTCGCAATATTCTCCATGTTTTTCCTCTACACCTACTCAGCTTATTATATCTTTAAATGTAGGCTCTTCTTTCAAAGATTGCAATAATTAGAGTAAAGAATAATTATAAAAGTGTTGAAACAGTGTGTTGTATGTGTTTGGAAAAAATTATTAACTTTATACAAGTATTTACTAATTTCCTGGTCCGCTTGACCAATTAAGATATTACAATTAAATCAGGTTTTTAGTTGAGATAAAAAAGTCAGCGTCACGAGCGGGATTCGAACCCACGATCTTAGGCCAAATAGTGAAGTTGGCTTCATTTTAATTCATTCAATTCACTAATTTCGTGGCCCGCTTGACCAATTAAAATATTTCAATTAATTAAGGTTTTTAGTTGAGATAAAAAAGGCAATGGGGCGAGCGGGATTCGAACCTAGGATCTTCAGCTTGATACGCCGCTGTTCTACCACTTGAGCTATCGTGACCTCGATCTGACACTAATTTCCCATCACAACCCCACCTTTTTAATTTTCCCTCCATTTTGACATTTTTCAAATGTCGTGTAATTGGATTGGATTCTCGGCGACAAATGTAATGGCCACGGAGAACTTTAGAGAAGTATACTTCATTTTAATTCATTAATTATTAATTAATTTTTTACTCAAGAATTGCTCATTGAAGCCTCGATTGCGATCCCAATGATCTGATTTTTTAATAAATTCATTCTTCGTTGATCACAGAATTATGGCTGACACCCATCTTTCACACATTTACAAAAAAAAAATTAACATTATCTCACATGTGGGGGCTGCATTTGCAGAGATAGAAATGTGTTTCCATTCAAATCAGCACCCTATTTCCAGTT
Organism: Cimex hemipterus; assembly: GCA_039619505.1. NCBI lineage: Eukaryota > Metazoa > Arthropoda > Insecta > Hemiptera > Cimicidae > Cimex > Cimex hemipterus. Next base: position 18,977,997 of record CM077100.1, read on the forward strand.
TTTACTTCTTTTTTTTTCAATTAAAAAATTATTCAATAATGAATGACATTCAGGTAAAAATAGCATTTCTTGTGTCAATATAAAATCATTTGTAAGCGAGCTACGTAGAAAAGTTGGCAAAAATATTATTTTTTTGTAGACGAAACAAAATTGATATTCGTATCATGCACCTTGAAAATCTCTGAATGTAAGTTTTGGGAGAAAAACGAAAATCTCTTTACCGACTGTTTTCAACTCAATTTCAGATTGACATTTTTAAAAAATTTAAAGATAAAACTTAAGAGATGTTGAATGATGAAACATAAGCGTCTAAAGTGAACATTCCTGTATATTTGCGTGTATTTTTCTAGTATAAAATAATTAGATACATTAAACTTCATTTGTTAATTATTTACAAATAAATCGAAAAATGATATATAAATTAACTCAGGCCAATAAACGGAAGTGTTTAACTAATAAAACAACAATAAAACAAATAATTTTACATAACTTATATATATTTAATAATTTAATTCCGCCGTCGGTTCTCTCACTTACGCATTCTAACAAACAAAAAAACGTCATACATACAAACATATTCACAATAATAACATATATTATATTTAGACATGGGAAACACCTCCGTTTCTCTTAAAAAATGGAACAGAGATCCATTCCATTCTCATCCTTTTCTGGACACTAAACAAATAATTCTTCTATAAGTCAGAGATTTTTTTTTATAATACAATAGTAGTATAATATTACAATATATAATTATTGTATAGAAAGGTTGTTTTATATTTTGAACGTAAAGTAAATATATTAATTAAAACAATTTGAATTAATAGAACAACCATTTGTTTTTATATTTAAATTTATATAACTTAATTTTAAATAGGTATAATTAATTTTCATGTAGTACTTTATATAAGAATATTTTATGTATATCTTTTTAAATTCTACAATTAAACGAAGAATGCTTTATTTTTGCATTTATTTTGATATAACTTTTCATTTTCATTGTAGTTACTTTTTTTGTCGTATTTGGTGGTTATTTTGAAGTCATAAAAAGGGCCAATTGGAAATGAAAGATGGTTAATTTCAAGTTAAAAAAGGGTGAAATTGAAATAAAAAAAGGACAATTTGTAATTAAATAAAAGGTGAGTTGAAATTAAAAAAAAAGGGTAAAATTGAAAATGAAAAGGGCCAATTTGAAATTTAAAAAAAAATTACTTTGAAGTTAAAAAACAATGAAATTTAAATAAAATGGGCCAATTTGAAATTTTAAAAAAATTACTTTGAAGTTAAAAAAGAATGAAATTTAAATAAAATGGGACAATTTGAAATTTTAAAAAACATTACTTTGAAGTTAAAAAAGAATGAAATTTAAATAAAATGGGACAATTTGAAATTTTAAAAAACATTACTTTGAAGTTAAAAAAGAATGAGATTTAAATAAAATGGGTCAATTTGAAATTTAAAAAAAAAATTACTTTGAAGTTAAAAAAGAATGAAATTTAAATAAAATGAGCCAATTTATAATTAAATAAAAGGAAAATTGAAGTTTTAAAAAAGGGTAAAATTGAAAATAATTAGGGCCAATTTGAAATGTAAAAAAGTTAATTAGAAGGTTAATAAAGAGTGAATTTGGAATTAAAAAGAGTCAATTTGAAATTTAAAAAAAGATTACTTTGATGTTAAAAAAAGGGTAAAATTAAAATAAAATGGGACAATTTGTAATTAAGTAAAAAGGAAATTTAAGTTTTAAAAAAGGGTAAAATTGAAAATAATGAGGGCCAATTTGAAATGTAAAAAAGTTAATTGGAAGGTAAAAAAAGAGTGAATTTAAGTTAAAAAGAGTCAATTTGAAATTTACAAAAAAAGATTACTTTGAAGTTAAAAAAGAATGAAATTTAAATAAAATGGGTCAATTTGTAATTAAATAAAAGGTAAATTGAAGTTTTAAAAAAAGGGTAAAATTGAAAATAAAAAGGGCCAATTTGAAATTTAAAAAGTCAATTAGAAGGTTAAAAAAGAGGAATTTGGAATTAAAAAGAGTCAATTTACAATTAATAAGGTTAATTTGAATGAAAAAATTGCATTTGAAATTAAAAAGTCATGGAAAAAAGCTATATCCCAATCTTAAAACACTTGGTTAGGGTTTTTAATTTAGGGTTCTTTTAGGTTTTTAAATACATCATCAGGCTACCACTGTTACGACTCCTGGTGTCCCAGACATTTTTAATTATACTAAAGTCTGTTGACTTGCCGGCCAAACTAAAAGTCAATATTTTCTTTACTTAAAAATCCTCTTACAACTTTTGCCATGTGTAATGGGGGCCATTATCTTGTTGGAAAATGACGTTTTCTTTCGGAACCATTTCAGAATACTTTTTAAATTGATTTTCTCCCACTGTGACATAATCTTGACTGTTCATTCAGCCGGAAATAAACACAATCAGTTTTGTGAGCCAATGTCACCCCATATCATAACGGTGCCTCCCCCCATTTGTATATCAGATAATAGTTGGCCCAACCATCAAGACAATCGAGATTGATTTTTTTTTTTTTTTTTTTTTTTTTTCCGTCGGTGAACAGAACTTCCTACCATTGATATTTCCATTGGACATCATGGGCAAACTTCTTCCGTCCTTCTTTAAGCGCCGTACTTAGAAGTTTTAAACATTTCATTTTTTCATTTTGTTGCGCGAATGTTCCTTTCAAAGTTTTTAAAATTTGTCTTTCTACCAGTTCTTTTAACAATTTGACCGGCCCTTAAAGTAGAGTTGGAAGCTACTCTTAAAAGTTTTTCTCGTGCTGTTAAGGCAGGCTTCTTTCTCATTTCTTTGCTCCAGCGCTTTCTGGAGATTTCAGAAAGATTAAAATCACTCTTCTGCTCCTACCAGTAAATTTTGATATCGGAAATTCAAAATCCTTGAATAATATTTTGTCAGCTGATATTAAAGATTTGATTGAGTGGCGTCGATGGCCGCTACGGTAAAAGGTTGATACCGCGCTCATCACTGTAGAGTAGAGGTCCGGGTTCGAATCCAGAGGCCAAATGGGCTTTTTTTTCAAAAACACCGATATCCCGATTATTCAGATATTATTAACTATTAATATTATTATTAATTAATTATTCAGATATCGTGAGATGCGGTCTGGTGTGATGTAGGTATCAGAAAAACATTTTCTTTATCGTGCCAACGTTTCGAACTTCATTGAGATCTTCAGAACCTGGGATTTTTTAACATTGTAATAACAAAATTTCAACAATTTTTTTTAATCTAAAATTTTCTAGCATTGTATAAATTCATAATTTTTTTCCACATCCTACATCTGTTTGTAAAATTCAGACCATGTTTATAGTTCCCACGCCCTGAAGATGACCTCCATAAAGACCGAAACGTTGGCAGAATATAGAAAATGTTTTTCTAAAACCTACGTCACACCAGACCGCATCTCACGATCTCCGAATAATCATTGTTTTTATTAACACCTAATAGTCAACATTTTTTGAAGTGGAAAATATCTGAGAGGGCTATCTTTTTGTCCCAAGCCTAATCGAGAATTATTCTTAGAAATTAATTTTCATTAACACATAATGGAGATATAATGTTCCAAGTTTGGCGAAATAAACTTTGCATCACAAAAAACATGTAATATCAGTTGTCAAACATTTTCTAAGTGGAAAAAAATTGAGTGGGCTATCTTTGTGTCCCGGACCTTAGGCATCGAATATTCATCATTGACCCATGGATGGGTTCGATGTCCGGCCTGTTTTCCGTTAAAATCATACCGTCCAAGGCAATCGACCCGCGGCGGAAATAAATGTGTATTGTCACAACAGCTGGTCTTGGGTCTATAAATATCCTTAAACCTTAGTTGTTCGGGACCGAAGCCAGCCTTTAGTGTCTGGTTGACATCGGTTGAACTGTGGGCATGTGCTCCCGTGGAGTTTACTACGATTTTACCGACACCGGTAGCAAAGGCAGGCGGACGCCAGTCTATCCGGGGGAGGACAGCTTTCTAGAAGAAGGTAAGCAATTATTGACATATAGATTTACCTTATTTCCTCGAATACCCTCGATATTTCAACCGCTTTGTTCTTGAACCAAAAGTGCGTTCAATGGTACCAGTTTCAAATATATTTCAATCTGTACATGGTGATAAAAGCAACTTGGATAAAATTTGATACATCACTATTTATTATTATAAAGTATTATGAAAATATAATTTATAGACGGGTACAGAATGAGTCAAATGGTCTGAGCAGCTTTATAGCATCACGATACATTTTGATCTATTGGGTTTTATTAAATAAAAAATTAAAATTCATTTTTTTCTTCAAAAGATTAACTATCTATTTCTACCTCTCATTTTAATAAACTCAAATAGTTTATTTATCAAATATAGTTAGTCGTTTTCAGAACGACCTCCTTATACTGATAATCCGGAAAATAATTAATTAATTTTGAAAATAAAGTCGGATGTTAACCCCCTTATTCGATTCCCATGCTAAAACTATAAAAACAACATAATGGAGATGTGTATCTATTAAGCCGTAATAATAATTCCACGTGCTAAACCTATTCCATGCTAGAAAAAAAAAGGAGGGCCGAAGTTATTACGGTTATTTTTACACCGACCAGAGACCGTTTTATAAAAAGCAAAACGCACGTCGTCTTATTCCCAAACAAAAGCAAAACAACAATTATGTATATATTGCAACGTTCATTTGCTTGTAGCATTATCAATATTGGCAAAAAACTGATTAAATTATCATAGAATTTGTTCACTGTTTCAAAAGATATCTCATATACGAGCTGACCTTTTAAATATGAATTGAAAGAGACACTTATTTTTTCCTCTAAAAAATAAGATTAAATTTAAAATTTTTAAATAAAAAAACCTACATAGCCTAACAGTAACCTTAAACAGTGACTAACCATAACCTAATCCTAGCCTTTTCTTCCATAACCATTCCTAACCTTACCAACCTATGCGCATATACAATCACCTTGAGTAAATTATTTTTTACGATTCTAAACTTGTAAAACTTTCTGATTATTCAATTAACTAGTTTCGTGGCCCGCTTGATAAATTAATATCTTTCAATTGATAAAGGTTTTTAGTTGAGATATGACAGCGGCGTATGTACCCGACGGTCGTGGGTTCGAATCCCTGTCGTAACACTGAATTTTTTATCTCAACTAAAAACCTTAATTATTGAAAGAATTTGTGCTTATTTGTAAACAATTGTAAATTACTCACAAGGAGGAGGCCAGGGGCCGATTTTATCGAAACCTTTTTTTAAAGTACTAGGTTGAAAAATATTAGCCACGTATCCTAGTGCTCTTGCCAATCCTCGGACCTGAAAACAACGGAACACACTACCTGATGCTACCCGGCGCAAATCCAAACTTTCCATAATGTTTCATTACTCCCTGGGACATCTGCCCGATGCTATCCTACTCTACGCTGTGCGATCCCCACTGTCCAGATTTTAGTGACAGTGCTCACCTAGGGGGTGGGTAGCAATCTCACTTAAATCCGAAACCGTTGCCGGGGCGTTTCCCGGAAGTTTCTACGCTAGGGAAGCCTCTACACTCAGAGAGATGGATTTGGCCAAGATGGCCTTCTCTATCTAGGGAGTACGCGGGTTGGTTGGCCGATGTATGTCGGTCGGTCGGCCTTGCGTGCGACATTTTACCCGTTTTGGCGAGGTGTAAACGAGGCGGTAACAGCCCTTCGGGGTGCGAAACCTCTACATCGTTGTTTCAACGACGGTGCGTCAGCTTGCATTTTGAGGATCGGTTAGTCCGGTATGGGCTCATAGCCTAGGTACGGACATTAAAGATCCTCATGTCAGCCAGACCTTGAGTCCGGGAATTGATGTCCAGATTTTAGTCGGGCAGCTTGAAGTACGGTCCTCGCCAAAAGAACCGGACACTCATATTTTTATTCAAACTACATGTATTATAGTCGTTATATTACAACAAACTTATTTTAACATAAACCAAATTTACCGAGATCAAAATTCATTAGTTTTTATATTAAAAAAAAATCATTTTAATGGTTTGGTAGAAAATTGGTCAAAACAACGAAATAACATTTTTTTATATAATGAATTTAATTAGCAAATTATTTCACGGTTTTGCTCATAAAATTTAACTAACAATTTATTTTATGGTGTTGCTCAGAAAATTAAATCATTTTCGTCGAGTAGCGTCAGAACAGGATACTCATATTTTTGTCTATCTTTTGTCTGTCTATTTTTTGTCCTTTACTTCAAACTATGTATATGTAATTTTGTCTTTATATTAATTACAACATTCCAATTTTAATATAAAACAAATTAAACGAGATCAAAAATTCATAAATTTTTATAAAAACCATATAATTATGATGGCTGGGGAGAAAATTTACCAAAACACTGGAATAACTTTATTATTTAACAAACAATTTATTACATAGTTTTGCTCAAAATAGCGCATTATGGAATAGCGTTGCGATTGTGATAGTGATTTATGATAAACGCTGTGTGTCTGTACGTGGCGTGCGCTTGACGTCGCATAAATGTGCACACCCTACCAAAACGTGGCAAGGCGTCGGGTAGCGTCTCATAGCGTTGCATGGTGTGTGTTCCCGGATTAAAACCGATTCAAAATGAACACAAATTGGCTTGTGGCAAACAAATTTTTTGGACATGTGCTCATAGCGTTCTGTATCTAAATCCATTTAATAGAATTATGATTATTATTTATTTATCCACAGTTTATTACCACTTTGGAATGCATAACGAAGGCAGAAATTTATATTAAACATGAATTACTTGATTTACTAGTTAAAAAATAATTTTTCGTCTCCTAGTATAAATTGGCAAGAACTATCAGATACGAGTCGACAGGAATAATTTTCGACCTAATTTCATGAAAAAATGTTCCATTGAAATTAGTTATCTAATGCCCTTAGTCAATAATGAGGAAGCTTTTCAAACAAAATTTAGCTATGTTCCCTTTTATACCTAAATCATAGAGTTTCCTAAGAATACCAAATCTCCAGGTTCGGTTCTGAGTGTCACTTTATTTGCCATTGCGGTAAACGGTCTGGCTGATAATATAGATGATCGTATAGTCAGGCCATTATACGTCGATGATCTTTGCGTTTACTCGTCTGGGAAAAATATCCAAAATGTAGGAAGGACTTTACAAAACGCCATTGACACATTGTTACGAAAAGCAGATGATGTAGGTTTCAAATTCTCTTTGTCCAAAACGTTATTTGTACACTTTTGTAGACTGAGAAAACATCATGAAACACCTCGTCTTTTCCTTTCTGGCGTTGAAATAAAGGTCGACGTTGTCAAATATTTGGGAGTTTCTTTCGACAAAGCCCTTCGATGGAAAACCCAAATAGTTCAATTGTCTAATTCAGGAAGGAAAAATTAATAACGGAATTGGAGGGTTTATATGTAGGCGAAAAAGAAAAATAATACATTCCAATCACTACAGTCTAAATTTCATTTTTTTTATTGCGAACGTTTGGGGGCGTCGGTGGTTGCAACGGTTTGGGCGTTGACACACCACTCATCACTGTAAGGTAAAGGTACCGGGTTCGAATCTAGCGGCTCTGCATTCTGAACCTGACTTACTTTAAAATGAGCTTTTTTTCAAAAACACCGGCACACCGAGGGTTGATATGGCGGCTGCTGTTGTGAACCCTCGTAAAAAAAACACAAAAGCAGAAGCGATTTAATATTTACATTCATCCACCACATGAACCCCATGAGCGTTATTTCGATACTCAAACTTCAATATCTTCAAATAATTTCCAATTGTTCGGTTATCTTATCTTCCGTTCCGGTTGTTGTGAAACACTTTTATTTCTCGAATTCAGAAAACGTCAGGCGACAACCGCCGCCCCGAGATAAACGGCATTAAAATTTGTTCAAAATTTATTGCCAGTGTTTACAAAAGGTGTTCTGTAGCCACTGTGTATTCGTGACATGAAAAGGGGGATTCGTTGCATAATCGCCGACCACACTATTATTCCTCCTTCCACTACTCCCACTAGACGCAGTTCACTGTTGAATTGCCACATATTTTCTGCTAGCTTCACAGTTTCCTTTCGAACGCGGCGTTGAAAGGTTATTTATTGTGCATTATCCTTTGAATAATGACTTTCGTCTTGTTCCTCATTGATGTGCCTCGTTGACGGTCAATAAAATGAACCGTAAGTACTTTTTATTAATGTTTTACGGCCAGCAACAAATTGAATTTTGGATTAAAAAAAAAAGGAAAAATAGACCGATTATAAAGATTCTATTTATATTATATCAATGTTACAAAAAAAGTGAATTTCTGATTTTTTTTTTAAATTTAAGTTTTGAAATTTTATTGCTTAAGACCGACATATTATATAAATTAAATTTTTGTTATTTCTAGGCTTGGTTTTTAAGATATTTAAAAAAAGTCCTCAACACCTTTAACAGCAGACGTAGAAATAACAAAAATTAACAATTCATAAAAATTAAAAAAAGAAGAACAACAAAATAAAATAAAGAACAATATATATTAAATTGATATACAAACTTACTAAATTTATGATTGAATCGCAGATTTTTTTTTTAATCTAATCCTAATTTTATAATATCTTTGTACATGTAAACCTCTTCCCTTAATTGACACTGCTTGGAGTTTGGAGTTTTGTAACGGAGAATTTTTTTATAGTCTGTTCAAGTTGTGAATTTTCGATAAAAATGTCAGAAATGGTGAATTCTGTGTACACCTTCATCTAATTTCGAAAAATCGCCAAAAAAACGAGATTTTGGGCCGATCAGGCTGGTTTTAATATCATTCAACGCAGGAATTAATCATCTACAGATTTTGTTTCGAGCTGTTTTACGGCAAGGCTAACGGTTTACAAACAATTTCACGAATCAGTTCAAAAAACGTGTTTTTTCATGGATTTTTGCACACATCTCGGAACTGAAGGGGTTGAACTCGGACACAGGTTCATAGGACCTTTTTTACTCAAAGTTCAATTTCAATCTTTCAACAAAGATCTGGAAGTGTGGCCGAATCGATTGAGGTCACCCTGTATATAGAATATTAAAAAAAAAGTTTATTACTTAAAAACTGATACTGTTCAATTCGGCAAGATTTTATAATATGTATTTTTTTAAAGTAGGTATACTTTTGACTTATACACAGAATAATGTAAGTCGATCTTTCGTAACTTCAAATTAACCCTCTTTAACTTAAAATTAACTGTCTTTAATTTAAAATTGATCTTTTTTTAAAATACATTAAAAAATAAATTAATTAACAAGGAAAATTCCCTTAAAATAAGCATATAAAAAGAAATTATTTTTAATATTAAAAATAGTAAAAAATTAAATACAAAATTAAAGGATTTTTCATTTAATTGGAGATTCTTTTAAAATGTAAAATGTGTTGTCTTATACATACTGCGAGGAAATTAATTAGAATTATAATTAAAAGTTATATAAATCATTTAATTTAACAATTTTCAAAAAATATAATAGATATTGTCTAAAATACAACACGAACATTAATTAAAATTAACAGCTTCAAATAAAATATACAAAGGATTCTTGTATTAATCCTATATTTAATAGTTGGTCTAAAAATTATTTCGATTTAACAGAAGAATTTCCTTTTTTTAATTTTATATAATTTTATCTCAAATTAAAAGAAAAGTCCTTTATTCTTGCGATTAATTTTAAATTTTAATTGTAATATATTTTCATATGGTTTTCTAAGAGAACATTTATGTTATATAAAAAAGGGCAAATACACGAGAATTTTATTTAAAGGGTTACTTTGAAATTAAAAAGCGTTAATTTAAAGTTAAAAAAGTTTACTTGGAGTTAAATACGGTTAATTTGAAATTATAAAGGGTTAATTTTAAGTTTAAAACAAAGGTCAATTTGAAATTAAAAAGGGTAATGTGAAGTTAAATAGGTTCATTTGATGGTAATTTTTTTTTTTACATTATTGGCCAAAAAATCGTTATATCTCAAATGCGATGCGCTTTATTCTTCTTATTTTTATTATTATTATTATT
>CM077100.1:18992035-19005369 GCA_039619505.1 Cimex hemipterus
GTTGAACACATCCAATAATAGTGTTTTTATTTATTTGTATATTTTTTTATAACAAATTACGCGCGAACATCGGAAAACCTTTTTAGCGTTTTCTAACCTTTTCTCATTTTTTAAATTAACCATTTAATTTAAAACAGAAATTAAATAAAAAGAGATTATGCAAAAACTATACCGACTAAGATGTATACATCTAATAATTGTGTCCATCACTAACCATACCATACCATGTGCCACACCTAAATCATACGTGGACAAGGCATTTAGACCTAGAGGTATTTCGGAGCACGCATGGCCAGCATTGGAAACCTCAGATAAAATAACTCCAGAACAAAAAGACAGTTTGACAAGGAAGCTTTTGTATTGTCACCTGAGAATGAAGAAACTAGTCTGCTAGGCGATTGATCGTGAACTTCAGACCTCTTTAAACCAGTGATAAAATAATATGAAGTTATAAAAACTATGATTGAGCAATTAATCCATAAGTTGCTACCCACTCTTTTTTTAAAATTTGTTTATTCTTTGCCGGGATTAGTGGTGACTAAAGGCCTTTTTTTCAATTGCAACCTAAAAGAACTATTGTGGAATCGACACTTATTTATTCACCCCCCCCCTTATTTGATTGTTCCTTTGGTATGTGCCTTTCCGACGAAGCTGTGAATGCCTTGCTGTCTCATAGAACACGTTCTGACCTCCTTGTTTCGTAGCTTAGTAAGCAGCTGTCAGTCCTCCCTCCCAGAGGTTGTAATTAATTGGGCAATGACTAGTATAAAAACCTATTTTCCTTATTTTTTGTTTGTTTTAGTTGAGATATCAAACTTCTTGGCTTATTTTGCACCTTGTGAATTTATCCAGTGTTTGGAAGATAAATTTAAAAAAAAAATTTAACCAGTTTTGTGACATTTTTTTTACTGATGTTATATGTTCGATTTCAGGGAGCGATAGTCCGACGTTTTTAAACCAGACTGGCCATGGAATGTTTGGGACAAGTGAGGACAGGCAGCTGTCTTGTTCAAACGAGATATCCGCCCCTTACGAAGTCCCGCAGTTCCCTATTGAACAGATCGAGAGCAAGCTTGCTCGCCAAAGAGAACTTACCTCCAGGTAAAAGTAAAATATTTATAAATAATTTTTATACACTGACGCTATTTCTGTTTTAGAGTTACAAAAGATTTCGTAGGAAAGCGGAGCAATTATGAGCCGTCGGTCGTCGGCTCGGTTACTGATGCGGAGGGAGACAAAGCCTTCAACATCGACGAACATGATTTCGTTCCCCACTTCCAAAGGGTTTCCATCAGTGGAGAAGACACAAGTGGAGTTAGTTTCATTCCAATCGCTTACTGAAATAAAATTTTCATCTTTGAACGTATTTCAAACACTTTCCTAATAATTATTCACATGACATTGCCAATTTTATTGAATATAAGCGATTTAAAATAATTAAGTATAATAAAAATTAAATGATAAGATTTCATAAAAGTCCAATAGCTAACCTAGAAAAATCTGTCAGTGTTATTATTATTTTCCTGTTAGGTTATTTATTAAGTTTCTGGTTCTTTTAATTTACCAAACTAATGAAAAATTGCATAAATTAATTAGTACTGTAGGTTAGTAGTACTGTTGTAAAATTACAAAATTATTACAATTTAGTACTTTTTAAAGTATTTTCAATGTTATCTATGCTAATGCATTACGCATACAGACAAGGATTGAAAGCTGTGACAGTTTGGCACCCAGGCCATGAGAGATTACATTGGTAAACTTAAGATTAACACTAAAATTTTATAACATGATAAAAATGGATTGAAGTTACAATTTTTTTGAGATGCGAATAAAATAAATTTACAATGCTGCCCATAATCCATGATCCCAAGACCAAGCAACACCAAGACCAGTTTGTCTTTTGCGATTTGGATTTTCGCGCATTTTAGTAAGGTCAAATAAGTATGTCGTTTTACATGAAGGACGTAAGAGAGCTTAAGCTGATATTTTTTGAGCCTGTCTGTATATTATTATTATTATTATTAGTTTTTAAGGGCGTTTTAACGGCTAAGGTCATTTCACGCCCTAACATCCAAACATTCTATTTTAGGTTTGCTATATCTCTTCTGAGTGCTATAAAACTCTGACTCCAAACATTCACTCGTAACCTAATTTATCCTATTGCCATCCAAGCTTTGATTTTCTTTACTTAATTCTTAATTCGGAAGGCCAAGTTACAATAAATTTAATAAAATTATAAAATTTATTTGTTTCTTTTTTTTTTAATTAAAATTGTGAGTTTTTTTCCATAAATTAAAATTTCCCCATAGGCTTGTATGGCTAATAATAATAATAATAATGGAGTCAGACTAGCAACAATCTCTTATGTCTTAACATAACAACAATCTTTTTTTTTTGAAGGAGCTATTTTTCTTATTTAAATTGCGATATTGGGCAATGTAGTGTATTACCCCGCAATTTTTATTGTCTTCCATTTTATTTTTCCGCTCCGGCAGCCTCAAAAGCTTCTGAAAAAAGAAATCATCCACGCACAACTCTTATGCAGACATTAGCAGGCATTCAATGGTAAAATGGGAAAAGGCCTAAATTTCATTGTAAATTCCAACAAATTTGAGAAAACTGAAAAGCGCTCTTGAAAGGAACCCTGGGGACCCAGTAACTCCTGTAAATTGCTCGAAAGGTTGAGCCTTTGCCTAAAGGGTTGTAAAGTGGGGCAGTCGGCCAAAATATGTTTTACTGTCAAAATTATGCGTTCTCCACTTCGCGTACATCGAGGACAAATTGGAAGGTTGTTGCCTATTAAAAGTCTATTATGAATTAACCTGATATGACCTATTCGCAATCTAGAGAGAATTACAAGTTCTTTTCTCTCAAGTTCTTCAGTTGGCCATTTATGTACAGCTGGCTTAATTTCTTTCATACTATCTCTACAGGCATTCCATCTTGCCGCCTCCTGTCTGTATAATCCGCATTTTTTTCTATTCTGCAGTTAGGAGCTTTGCATTCTGAGAACAATACTTTCCAAACGACCCATTCTACGCGGCACACTAGGATGACATGGTCTAGTTCAGTACATAATGTTTTATCCTATTCACAGCGATTTAAAAAAGCAATTTTGGCCAGTTGAAAAAGTAATTGTTTGTAATTGAATTGCAATCTAAAAATGGTGGTAAAACTTTTTCTTGGCCTATGTAATACAGGAGAGCTTAATAATGTCCAACTACCATTAGGTGTCGTGGATGAGGGATAAAATCACTTTACAATAATTTCCCACTATTATTTGCAATTAAATCTCTATGAGTTATGTTGAGGATTCGAACCCAGGACTACTAGCATGGCAGTACGAGTTGGATTTTCTTGGCCTATTTATCTGTTTGCAGCAGGACTTTCGTTGGCCATAATCTTGTGGCCGGCTCTTTCACATATATATTTCACAAGTTACAACAAATTTATCATTGCTTTTTTTTCATGAGACTTATTCTTCTGATGGATCGTGATCAAAATAAACTGTACGCCTGTTTTTAAAATGAAAGATTTCAGTTACTGAGGGATATTTTTGCCTTGATGGATGTTTACCGTTCGGTTGGGTCTGCGTGATTTAACATTGAAGATGGAGAAATTAACTTTACAGAACACACAGAGAAATATCAAAATTACTGTAAATATCATGCACTAATACCATTTCTTTGTAAATATTTTTTTTATTTGATTAAAATCTTAACCTCAAAAGCTTGTACTAGATTTAATTTTTAAATATAATCATCCGTTTATTTTATTTTCTAGTTCATGTTTTCCTATTAAGTGTGCTGATAGGAAAATCACAATGCAAGATTTACAAGATTTGAAATTATTGAGTGTTCCTCATTTTTCATTTATTGTCAATAATTCCAGGTGCCGTTGGATGACTTGCACCGTGCTTCCAAGATGTTAATCGAAGCCTTGTACATAAGAGAACGCTACATGGCCATGTCTTTCCAGTCTTTTCCACTCTTAACGTCTCGCTTTCTCAGAACGATTGACAAAAAGGCTCCAAACACCTGCTATACACACGAAGACAAAAAAACAATTGCAGGTTTGAAAACGCGTTGGAATTTTTTTTTATCGTTGGTGTCCTTTCTTGGTCAATATTAAATTGCATGTTTTTTCCAGATCATCCAGTTCATGCACCGCAAAGTGTCGGTGATCCTTGGGAGTGCGATTTCCCCCCAGCAACTAATTACATAATTAAACCTAAATCGGGTGTATTTCAAGTTTACAAAGACCAGGAATCTTTAGAAAAGGGCGAAGCCTTAGACTATAAATATCCAAATTTAGCTACATTTGTGACTGACATGAACAAGCTTTGTGTGATGATTGCTGACGGACCGCTGTGAGTAAAAGAAAAACTATTTTTTTTTTTTTATATAAAAGAAAATTTTACAATAAATGTAAAGAGTTTCAAAAATTAAAAGTTCTCTATGAAAGTCTATTTTTATACTGTTTTTTATATATGTGGTTTGTCTATTTTCAGAAAATCATTTTGCTATAGACGGTTGAGCTATTTGTCTTCCAAATTTCAGCTGCATGTACTTTTGAATGAACTTCGCGAGCTTGCATCACAAAAAGCTGTACCTCATCGAGATTTTTATAATATAAGAAAGGTAAAACAACTGCTATTTAACTCTGATTTTTATAATTAGATAATGTTAAGAATGACAATTTTAAGTAAATTTATTGTCGATAATTTGTAGTAATGAAATTAATATATGGGGGGGGGAGGCGCAGTAACCGAGTGGTTAGCATGAGAGACTCTCGGCTAGTACACCCCACGGTCACGGGTTTGATTCCCTTCCCTAGATATGGCTAGATCTGCACAGTTCACGAGGCCATTTAAAAACAAAAGGACTAGACCAAAATGACAAAAACTGAGCTTAAGACTTATTAGGTCGACTAAGAAGCTGCTAGAACCAGTCATGAAAGAACAATCCATAATTTTTTTTGGACATAGGTTGCAAAACTGAGGGATACGACGAAGCCATCCAATATCAAACCCATTCAATTACTCAAATCAGAAGTCCCAAGAAAAATCGTACAAGCTCGCTACTACATCACCATCTATAATGACCTCAGCATTCCCTTTCTTTTGGACTTCAAGACTACACCGTTCGGTCACAAATTACGTATTTCAAAATCTACAATCACCTTGGGTAGGTGCCAAATACTATTTCAACCTAGCAATCAAGGGATTTTTTTTTTTAAGTTAGAGAACATTAGGATATTAGTCTTTTGCACCCCTGAAAACTCCTACATAAAATTTTTTTTGAAAATAAAAAGAAGACATTCAAAATTTCGCCTTGCTTCTCATTTTTATTCAAAAATCACCGAAAAGGTGATAACTTTGAAATGACTCTGCCGATCTACCAGAATCTTGTACAGAGGTTAAGAACAGTATAAACTATACATAACGGCTCATATCTTACCTCCCGAAATAAATTAGGGCCGGAGAAATGAAATGTTTTAGTTTTTGTCCTTATTTCTCTTGTTTGTAATAACAAAATATTAGATGTTGACATAGCATGAAAGAAAAAATATTCAAATTAAAAAAAAAAAAAAATAGTATAAACTTTAAAATTTTGAAGGGAATAGAGAGAAGTTATGAATTTTGTAAAGGACACTGTACATCATTAAAAAAAAATCGCATGGTGTATCCAAACAAAAATGTATGTTTTGTTTATGGCGATGAAAATTTGTATTTTAATGTTAAAGGGTGTTTAAATAATATATGCACAACAAAGGCAGAAAAGCACATTTAAAAAAAAAATGTTGAAACTGCTTTAAATATTTTTTCCTTTTTTCCTAGGGCCCTTTGTTAAGAATGGTTCAACCCATGCCAATTATTTTTTGATCTAGTATCAATAAAAAAGTTTATGGAATAGAGTAAAAGTGGAAATGGTTGAAAATCCCCAAATGTGTTAATTATTTTCGTTGTGATATCAGTGTTATTTTGGCTTTATGCAGTTGACATCATTTGTGCTAAGTGGTTGGGGTATCATACCACCATGGTATTCCTATGGGTTCAAATTGAAGCATAAAGTCTTTTTGATAGAGAATAATATTTTTTAAAAATATATTGCGAAGTGGTTGGAGCCCTTGTCCTCACTACACAAATCTGTATGCAATTGTTTCACACACAATCTTACAAAGGGCCATATTATTTAATAGTTTTTAAAAACATTAATGATGCTGAGAGTTAGTTAACTCTCTCTAATCATGAAGGCATAGAATTTATTTCTACAACTCCTTATTATTTTTAATTTTAGGTGGATACCCACATACATGCAGCTTCTTGTATGAATCAGAAACATTTACTGCGGTTCATCAAGAAAACTCTGAAAAACCATTTGGATGAAGTGGTTACACAAACGAAAGATGAGAAAATGACGCTGAAAGAAGTTTTCCAATCGATGAATCTGACATCATATGACCTGACTGTAGACATGCTCGACGTACACGCAGTAAGTTAAACAAAATGTACAGTTTTTCCAGATAAGTAAATTTGTATCAAAAATCTATAAAAAGAACTTTGAATAAACATTACAAAATCAATTTGAAATATTTTCTACCAAATAGTGTTTACGATGAGGGCATTTTGTATTCCCAAATCACTGCAGTCTTTTGACTTTTTGTACTCTTCCTAGTTCATTAGTTTAGTTCAATCGGCTCAGTCAGTAAGAAATAGGACAATATTTTTATCAGGTCTTCTTCGTACCCCCTAGGCTATGTCTTCATTCTTCATTGAGAGGTTGCTTATCATTCAAAAATAATATACCTGACTGTTTCTTCCTTTGCATTGCATAACATACAAATCTTAAAAGTTTTCCTAGCTGTATTTAAAAAATAAAATCTTCAATACTCATCACTACACGATGTTAAACCCATGTCCATGGTTAAATAAATAGCTTCACCATCACCGATTAATTTTATTTAAATTTCCTCTTTTGAGCGTTGAAAAATTATTAAACAATCTATATTGGGATTGAGTGACTAATAAACCTTGTTTAGGAAATGTATATGTTTGAGAGTCACACCTGTCTAGACCAAGATTGTGAAATTAAGGTTAATTAATAAATTAAGACAGTATATTTATGAGTACGTCTTATTACGATTGTGTTGCATTAATATTTGTAATTTCAAATTAACTTTTTAATTTCCAATTAGTCACTTTTAATATTGAATTTACCCTTTTAAATTTTAAATTAACTTTTTAATTTCCAATTAGTCACTTTTAATATTGAATTCACCCTTTTAAATTTTAAATCAACTTTTTAATTTCCAATTAGTCACTTTTAATATTGAATTCACCCTTTTAAATTTTAAATTAACTTTTTAATTTCCAATTAGTCACTTTTAATATTGAATTTACCCTTTTAAACTTTAAATTGACCTATTAATTTCCAATTAATCACTTTTAATATTGAATTTACTCTTTTATAACTCAAATTAACAATTATTAATGTCAAATCCACCATTTATTTAAATCAGGAAACAAACTTAATGGTATCGTGTGAAAATAAGCATGCAAAGTATAATCTCTGTCTATTTGCAATTATTTTTTTCAGATATAAAATAATTGGGCGCCTTTAGACTGTAAAAAACTGATTAAAAAACACATACATATAAAAATAAAAGCTAAGACATATAAATTGAAAAAATAATTTTAAGAAAGAATCATTAGTAGTAAGAATGCAGCTTTCTCCCTCAAATTAACTTAAATAATCAAAATGACCGTTTTTAATTTCATGTTAATCTTTTTCTAACTTCAAAGTAACCCTTTTAAATTTCAAAGTAACCTTTTCTTAGAAGGATTAAATAAACTTAGGATATAATATGAAAGTATGCATGTAAAGTATACCTCTATCTGTTGGCAATTTTTTTTTGTCATATAACTGGGTTTTTAGACTACCTTATACAAATTTACTAAAAAAATTGTATGTATAAAAAGAAAGAATAAGGCATCATCTTGACAAAAAAAATCCTTAGTAGTAGGATTGTAGTTTTTCCCTCAAATTAATTTTAAAAAATGACCCTTTTTAATTTCCTATTAGCAGGTTTTAACATCAAACTAGCCCTTTTTAATTTCGAATTAATCTTTCCTAACATCAAAGTAACCCTTTTTACTTCAAATTAATTCAACCCTTTTAAATTAATCACATTTAAAATGTATGTAAAATTAAATATATAAAGAAATGATTTTTCTATTAATTATAGATTTTTAACAAATATACAATAATTAGTTTTTTGAAAACCACGTGAAAGTTAATATAAAAGTAACTATTTTTAGATCGAACATTTATACTTTTAAAAACCTTGAATCGAAGATGAGCCATCTGTTTTTATATTTAATTTTATATAACCCAATTTCAATTTTAATTATTGTTCAGGTGTGTAGATAAGAATTTTCAAATTAAACGAAGAATGCTTTATTTTGATATAACTTTTAATTTTAATCGCAATTCATTTTCACATTGTCATCTATTAGTAATATTGATTTTCGGTGTATTTTTTTTTTTTTTCTATAATAGGACAGAAACACCTTTCATCGTTTTGACAAATTCAACGCCAAATACAATCCAATAGGCGAGAGTCGTTTACGAGAGGTGTTCCTTAAAACTGACAATTATTTAAACGGAAAGTATTTTGCAAGGATAATTAAAGTAAGATATCAAAATGTCTACCTCAAACCGCCAAATGCACAACAAAATGTATTTTACAGTTAATCAATTATAGGAGGTCGCTTCAGATTTGGAGGAAAGCAAATATCAAAATGCAGAGCTTCGTTTATCTATATACGGGAAGAACATAAACGAATGGGACAAATTGGCCACATGGGCCATTACGTATAATGTATACAGCGATAACGTTAGATGGTTAATTCAAATTCCACGTTTGTTGTAAGTAATTATGTTACCTTCTTATTATGTCGTATGCTTGGTATAATGATACGATTGAAAATTTCCTAGTTTATTAGAAAATAATTAATTTACCTTTAAGTTTATTGTTTGAATTTTTCATTATTTTATTTTTATGTGCGATTAATGTGTAATTGTTATTGTTATAGCGATATCTTTAAATCAAACAAGTTAATGGCAAATTTTCAAGAATTTCTCGACAACATATTCAAACCGTTGTTTGAAGTGACAAACGACCCTCACAGTCATCCTAATCTGCACAGGTTTTTGCAATATGTAAGTTGACCTTTTGTAAATTTTTTTTTTTTTTTTTTGTTATTATTACAATTTGCAGGTTATTGGTTTTGATTCTGTCGATGATGAAAGCAAACCAGAAAATCCACTTTTTGATAAAGATGTCTCAACTCCAGAACAATGGAGTGACGTTGAGAATCCTCCGTACGGCTATTACCAGTACTACACATTTGCAAACCTGACAGTTCTGAATAACTTCAGAAAGTAAGTAGTCTTTTCAATAGTTCAAGTTTTACTTGTCACCAACCTTGACTAGTCCTTTTATCACAATTAATTTATATTTTGCTTAAAACATACAAATATTTAATCACAACTGATGTTGTATAAGGCGTGAATCTAAGAGCCTGCCTTCGTGCCATGACTGGCCCTGATACCATGCAAATCGAGGTTGAACAGTATCGAAGATCAGGACCGATCCTTGAATAGATTCCACCTTTATACTTTTGAAATAAAACTTACTATTAACATCTGAAGTACTATGGAACCCCCTGTATACCTCACCCTCGTTCAAAATAAGTTTTTTTTTTTAGTATCCTTAGAGTTTAAATAATAATAATAAATCTTTATTTGCAAGAAGGTACATAACATAAATTTACAACAATAAGTAATATTTTGGTACATCCCTGCCTGCTGTCAAAAAGCAAGGCTTGAACTAGACACCAGGAATTTTTTTTGTACATCTTCCAAAAAAAAAATATTAAAAAAAATAAACAGAATATATATTTCAAAAGCATAATGAAAAAAACAACAAAAATAATAAAGAATAAAGGTGTAGTATGAACAAAACCAACCAAATTAAATGTTCACTTTAAAATACCTTAACAAGATTGAAAATTTTTGAAATGACAAATTTTTTGCATTCTTTGTAGTTTTTGACATTTTGAATAATGATCCTCTTGTTGTATATATATTTTTAAAGTGCTGTATTCAACAAATTTAATGAAAACTTATAATATTGCCTCGAACTTTGTAAAAATTTGAGTGTATATAATAAGACCAATTGCCTTGTGTTATATTCACAGATGTAATTAATTTACAAGATGATCTGTAACTAACTAAATGAACAAAAGTATTGACCTTTTCTAGTTCCCTCAACTACAAACTTAACATTAAATTAATGGTCCCAGGGGTTGGTATGAGGATGAGGATTCACGTCGGACTACTGGCGATTTATGTATTATGGTATTACCAATTAATTACAATTTTTAGTTGGGATGAAAAAAAAGCTAATGGCATGAGAGGGATTCGAACCCACGACTTTCGGCTAGATACGCCGCTGCTCTACCACCTGAGCTGTAGTGACCTCGATCCACTCGGACATCAACTCTCCATCTCAACCTCACCTTACGAGTTTTCCCTCCTTTTGCCATATTTCAAACAATCTCAACTAAAAACCGTAACTGTGATATATTAATTGGTCGAGTGGACCACGAAAATAGTGAATTAAAGTAAACAATGAATGATTTCCAAGAAGACTAAGGATTTTTAATTTGTAATGCAATTCTCAGTGCTACAGTTTCAAAGGCGTGGTCTCGATCTATGAGTGCAATTACTTGTGCTTTTTCTAACTTTGACTATTGCATCCATTAGGTGGTATATCCGATGTGTCATTAGGCTTTGCTTGAAATTATAATTGGAATGTTGGATTTCTCAGAGCTCTTTCTACTGTAAAAGGCTGTTGTACCTGTTGCTGAATTTAGCCTTTCTTCCTTGCTTTAAGAATTTGTCTAAGCATTTCTGATGCTTTACTTTCCTGTGTACCTCCAGTAACTTGGCAGACTAGTTAATTCAAATTGTTTGTGATGACGTTGCCAAAGTCTTCTCTGGTTATTATTCTATATGGGGTTAACTATACTATAAACGAAAGAAAATAAAATTTTAATTAAAATTTAATTAAATTTCAATTTTAATTTCCAATTAATCATTTTTAATATTGAATTTGCCCTTTTAACTTCAAATTAACCTTTTAATTTCCAATTAATCACTTTTAATATTGAATTTGCCCTTTTAATTTCAAATTAACTTTTTAATCTCCAATTAATCACTTTTAATATTGAATTTGCCCTTCTAACTTCAAATTAACCTTTTAATTTCCAATTAATCACTTTTAATATTGAATTTGCCCTTTTAATTTCAAATTAACTTTTTAATCTCCAATTATTCACTTTTAATATTGAATTTGCCCTTTTAACTTCAAATTAACCTTTTGATCTCCAATTAATCACTTTTAATATTGAATTTGCCCTTTTAACTTCAAATTAACCTTTTAATCTCCAATTAATCAACATTACCAAAGTCTTCTTTGGTTATTATTCTAGATGGGGTTAACTGTACTATACACAAAACTAAATAAAATTGTCTTCTTATACAAATGAAACTACTCAATATACAATAGCAACAACCTGTAACAACAAAGAAGCACTTCTGGGGGAAAAGGACCAAAAAGAAAGGAATTGACGTGCAAGGAGTTTCTTCTTTGAGCTCCAACATCGGAATACATCATTTTTAATCCTCTCAGTTTAAACTTGCAATAAACGCATTATGGGATGTGTTCTCCTGAAAATTTGAAAATGTTATTTAAACGATACATATAAAACAATGGTGTTATTACATTTTGTAAAAATTGGTGTCATCAAAAAGAATGTCACGTTTCAGGGAAAAAGGTTTGAACACTTTTGTCTTGCGACCACATTGTGGAGAAGCAGGCCCAATCCAGCATTTAGTATGCGGTTTTATGATGGCAGAAAATATATCTCATGGACTTCTCCTGAGAAAGGTAACAACTGATTTTCAGTTTTTAATTATAATTTCATTTGTCCACAAGCAATACGATAATGATGTTAATTTTCAAGGTCCCTGTCTTACAATACCTATACTATCTTGCACAAATTGGAATTGCAATGTCTCCACTGAGCAACAATTCACTATTCCTTAACTATCATAGGAATCCGTTGCCTGAGTATTTGGCTCGTGGGCTCTGCGTTTCATTAAGTACTGATGATCCATTACAGTTTCATTTCACTAAGGTATGTTTTTAAATTTTTTTTACCAAGTTCTCTATCTCACCCACTCCCAATTTCTCCTTCTCCCGCTGCTCCCCTCTTCTTTCCCACCATTCCCTCTCTGTCACCTTTTCACTCTCCCTCTACTTCTTTCTCATTTCACCCTCTCCATCTCCATCTCCCACTCCCTCTCCCCTCCCCATTTCTCCATCTCCCACTACTCCTTTCTTCTTTTCCCCCCATTGCCTATCACTCTCCCTTTCTCCTAGCACCCACACGCTGAATCACCTGATTTCATTTTCCCGCAAGTTTGAGATAAGTGTTCTCAGTCAACCTTTGAGTTGAAAGTTGGGAAGACTAAAGCCTTCAATGGATGTCTGAGAATATGTGTACCTTTTAGTCCTTTTTTTTTACACATTTCTTGTGCACAGAGTTTTATTGCACCTTGGAGGTTTCTCTAGGTCAAGATTTGGGCCATCCACTCCCACAGTCCATCTCCAATCTGGATCTATCTGTGGATGTTTTGTTACATTTATTTAGAAGGAAAATTTTCTTACTTGTTACAAACATAACGTTTCTATCATCTCTCACAATTTGAAAATTATTGAAATATGGAACTCTCTGGGTTTCAGGAACCTTTGATGGAAGAATACAGTATTGCCGCACAAGTATGGAAATTGAGCTCATGCGATATGAGTGAACTAGCCCGTAACAGTGTACTAATGAGTGGATTTCCCCATGAGGTCAATATACACAATACATTTATCATATTAATATAAAATTAATCATTTATTTAAAGTGTTCAAAAAACTTGGCACTGGTATTGAAATATAAGCATGTAAAGTAAAATTTCTGTATAATTGCAAATTAAAAAAAAAATCATCTAATATAACTGCACCCTTAGAGGACCACATAAAAATTAATTGCAATGTTAGTTAAATTGTATATAAAATCGAATATAAAAATAAAGAATTTTCTTCTTTTAAACTGAGAATTAAAAAATAAATGAAATTGGTTTTTATATAAAATGCCACATGAAAATTAATTACAAATAAAATTAAAAGTTATATATATATAAATAAGTGTTTAT
>CM077100.1:19005769-19113955 GCA_039619505.1 Cimex hemipterus
GTTATATATATATAAATAAGTGTTTATTTTATTAATTCAAGATTTTTTAAAAATAATTATTTTCTAGACAAATTATTTTATTTAAAAAGCATTCAATTAATAAAGCATCTTGTTTCTATATTTAATTTTATGCAACTTTTACTTTTGATTGTAATTAATTTTCTTACAATCTTATAATTATTTTATACTTTTCTAAACATCGCACATACATCATTTTTTGTTACATTTCATATCAACTAATTTTTTTTTTTTTTTTTTTTTTAATGTTTTAAGGTAAGGATACTTGGAATTAAAAAGTGTAAATTTTGAAATGAAAAGAGCTAATATGAAATTAAAATGGATTCATTTGAAATTAAAAAGGCTCATTTGACATTAAAAGTGTTCATTTGGAATTAAAAAGGTTTAATTTGAAAAACATACATTTCAGCTCATTTAAAATTAAAGAGAGTTAATTTGCAATTAAAATTTTTAATACAAAATTTAAAAAATCTCATTTGAAATTAAAAAAGGGTTAATTTAAAATGTAAAAAGTTAATTTGAAATTAAAAAGGGTAATTTTGAATTTAAAAATGCTAGTCTTACTTCTAATGGCTCTCTCTCTTAAATTTTTTTTCTTTTCTAGATGAAGCAGTATTGGTTGGGGCCGAACTACACGAAAGAAGGGATCGCTGGAAATGACATAACTCGAACCAATGTACCAGACATTAGAGTAGCCTACAGGACTGAATCTTTGATTGACGAACTTTCAAATATTTTTAAATTTTAAAGAAACAAATTAATGTGATGAGTAGATAGGAAACCAATATTCAAATCAATATTTGAGCGAACTACATTTGCTGATTTTGTGAAGAGAAAAAAAAATAGTTTAGAAGTATTTTCTTAACCTTTACAACCTTTAGAAATTCATACAATTACTTCCCTCATTTAAATATAATGGAATTGATAACCAATATATCATTTATGGCATTACTCTTTTTTCATGATTTACATATATTTTGTATTTTGTCTGATTTAATAAGTTATGTTTTCAATTTTATCAATTTTCACAATTTATGTTGTGAAGCTTTGATATGCGAGAGAAATATTTTTATATCCTTTTATGATCTTTTCATGTTTTTTTTTAAATATTTTATTTTAATGATTTTATTGGACACATTTTATATTACTTAATTAAATAAAATATTCAATGGCAGATAATGATAATGTTGGCCTGATGATTTATTGATCCTGTAATACCAAGCAATTGCAAAACTATTGATGCACGATTGTCAAAAGTACACAGTAATGTTGCTCAGCATCTTGCCAAGCTTTCGGAAAAATTGTTCGTTAGAATGAACCTATCGTGTTATACAAAACAATTGAAAATATTGATTACATCAAAGACAATTTGGGAGAAATGTTGCGCTTTGTTGAAAAATTGATAAAATAACTCAATAAAAATGAATTATGCTGTAGACAATCAACAAGTGGTTCCATTTTATTATGTCTTTAACATTATAATAGTAGGGTAATCTTAGTTTTGAAAATCCTTGGCCCACCATTAGTGCACAATTTATTTATGATTGAACGATGTGGGTTTTTTCTTTTTCTTTTTCTTTTTTTTTTAAGCGAGAATCAAACTTGATATTATTTGTTTGCATTTAAAAAAAACAAACATGGAATACGAATTTTTGTAAAATCTAAACATTTGTTTATTATATTATTTGCCTTACAGCACACACCAACCTTATTGTCTTAGATTTTTGTCTAAAATCATAAAAATGAATGATAAAATTAAAACAACTCCACCAATCCGAAGGAAACTTTGCAGGCTTTTAGAACTTATATAACATACAAATAAATTAGAACTGGAGCTATAAAATAATACATTTGAGAAATGTTTGTTGACTTCATAATTGTGGGCATTGGATAAACTGCAAAGCAGTTTTTTTTTTAAATTGAAACGCTGGGTATCAAATGTGAATCCATCCCAAAAATCAAAAATGTAAATTTTTTTAATTCTATGAAAATTCTTATTTAAGAGTTTTAAAGATGATAAAAATAAATACATATTACGTCGTGATTATCCCTGGAGTCAACTTAATGGAGGCGCCAGTGGGCAGAATGGTTTAGGTGTACTGAATAAGGGCACAGTCAGAAGAAACACTATGCAGATACTACCGGGCAAAGGAGGAGACCGCAGAACACGATTTATGTTTTGTGAAAGTCTTTGTAGTTGTCAATTCTTGCTTCTAAGAGAGGAAAAACCGCAAGCAAGGTCCTACACTAAGAAGCTTCTCACAGGGCTATGTAGGTGATTGATTAACAACTTGAAGCTGGCCCGAGTTTTGAAGTTTTGTGAGTTTTAAAAGCAGAGGAGTACAACATATCTACTCAGGTTGAGGGGCAGAAGGCCTTGTGGTACCCTATTTCATCCCTGTTCCTTAGGTGTTGACATGGCGCTCATTCTTACAAATGTTTCGCTTTTTCAAAACTTGTAAGCTCTACATGTAAGTGAAGAGTCTTAAAAAAGTCTTAAAAAAATGTTACTTTAACAAAGCAAATTATGGTCTAATAATGTCAAAATGTTATGTAAAAACTAGGCAACTGTTTATTGAACATCAACTTAACATTTTTCAATTTCAAATTAACCCTTTTTAATTTAAAATTATCCCTTTATTTAAAACATTAAAAAAGTAAAATTCATGTATATGCAAATTTGAAATTTCAAATATACATGAATTTTACTTTTTTTTTTTTTTTACTTGAAATTAAAAAGGGTTAATTTGAAATTGACAAAAATATGCATGGGCAAATGGGCCTACCAAAAAACACACGTTGTGTCTTTTTATTTTGCATACTTTTAACCAAGAAAATTTTTACTCCAGAATCAAACCAGTACTGTTAATACAAAAATCCATGTATGGAACAATTTTCAACTCTGTAAAACTGGCTGACATCCAAAATAAATCAACAAATGTAACATACACCTAAACTGAAGAGGTCCTAAAGATTGACATGTGATTTCAGTTTCTTTTAGTTTTATCTCGTTTTTATTACCATCCACACTTTAAATTCTTCTTTTAATCGAGAATTTTTAAAAACATGTAAAATCGTGGTCAAAGAGTGGCAGAGATCAGAGATTAGGGTCATGAGTGAGACTCGGAACCCACGACCTTCGGTTAAATTCTCCGCTGTCTTAACCACTTGAGCTGTCATGACTTCAGTCCATTGAGGCAGCCGCATCATCTCAACCAACAACTTTTGTTAAAATTCCACTTTTGTGGCAAAATTGAAGGTCGTAGGTTCAATTTCCGCTCGTGGCCCAAATTTTTCATCTCAACCACACTACATAAAAATTATAGATCAATAGACTTTGGTTTAACACTTTGGTTAACTAGGGGACCAACTAGGGATGGAGAGAGGGAGCGAGGGTGAGGGAGTAGGAGAGGGAACGGGAGTGAGAGAGGGTGTGTGGGAGGGAGGCAGAGAGGAGAGATGTGGGATGATGACGTGAGGTGTGATTAGGGGTGGGGGCGTGTTGTGACGGATGAGGAAGAGTGGAAGGAAGATTACTACGGAGAGACGCAAAGAGAAGAGGACGAAAAGACGTGTGAAGTTTAAAGTTGCTTAAAATTGTTTCTTTCAGATAATAAATTGTACTACATTTGTTTACTTTTAATAACATTAAGTTTAAATTGAACGCGTCATCTGTCCAGTCCCGACAATTATAAATATATGCACACAATTTGTATATTTGTTAATTGTAAAAAAAAAAGAAAACTACTTAACCAATTTCGTTGAACTTTCACACTTTGTTTTTATTAGTACCGGGCGGGTTTAGAGACTATAAAATGGGCATATAACAAATAATGGGCATCAGAATTTACAAAAAAGAGAAATAACATTTTTTATTATCTCCCTAGGCAACGCCGGGTTATAAACCTACATAAACATAAAATGCATTTATATCCAAAATGCCGCATGAAATTTATTTACAATAATTATAAAGATTTAAACAAAATTAATGCAGAAAACAAATAATTCTTCTATGATCTCGAGAGAATGTTTAACTATAGAATAATTGATCTATCTAATAGATATTAAATATTTTTCAAAATTCTCAAATTGTTGGAATGATCATTTGTTTTACAAAAATCTCGAACTATTAGATAAATCATTTATTTTTATAGTTAATTTTATATTATCTTTTCATAAGAATTTTATGAAGCCAATTGTTTTATATTTATAAAAATGTAGAATTAATAGAAAAATCGTTTGGTTGCATTTTTAATCTATGTATAAATTTTAATTGTAATTGTCATTAATGATCATATGGCTTTTGAAAAGATAAATTATTTTACTATCTTGAATTCTAACAGATAATAGAAGAATAATGGGATTTTTTTTATATTTATTTTTAAATAATTTTTAGTTATAAAATGATCAAAAAGGAATTATATTTTACATGATTATATGTAATACCATCTAACTTGGTTTTTTAATGCTTTAAGAAAGGGTTAAATTTGAAATTAAGAAGAGTTATTTTGAAATTAAAACAGTATAATTTGAAATTAAATAGGGGGTAGAAATTATAAAAAGTTTACTTCGAAATTAAAAAGCATTATTTTGAAATTAAAGATGTTATATCCTTATTTCTAATGGTTCTTTTGTTAAATTATTGTTTAATTTTTAGGAGAATCAATATTAGCTGGTTAAAAAAAGTTAATTTGAAGTTAAAAAGGGTTAATGTTAATCATGCAGCGTGGGTTTGGGTCGTTCGCCCCTACATCTACATATATCAGTTAATTAATTTCACCTTTAAGATTGTATTTTCATGGCAAAAAAATTGATTGCACAAATTTTGTACATCTCCGTTGGAATTCTCAAAAATTCTGGCTTTATTTTGTTTGTTTTTTATTTAAAAGTTTTTAAAACCAACTAGCGTGAATTCTAGGATGTTAAGGATTAAAAAAAATAAATTTGTCGAAAGAAAAAAAATTAGCGTAGTAATAGAAATGAGAGGTCAAACAAAATAGAATGATTCGGATTAGCCAACTGGTGGTGGATAAATGGTCTGCAGAGGGTCTCAAGACATGGTGTCAGTGTTGTGACCAAGAAAAAAACAAAACAAAAAAACAAACATATGTTTTGTAGTTCTTACAATATTAAACGATATTCATATGAAGGTGTAGAAATAGTTGTAATTGCAAGAATGCTGAAGGGAACAACCAAAAAAAATCGTCAAAATTAAACATGACCGTGCTACATTAAGACAAGGATAACTATGTTGACGTAAATATCTGTTATGTTGTGACATGTCAGAATAGAGGAAACAAATTGCCCTCTTAAAAGGTACAGTATTAAATGACTAAAAAAAAAAAAAGTCGGTAGTTGATGTTGGCCGAAATTACCGTGTTTCTTGCTAAACGGCGAAGCCTAAGTGAACAAATGGGAAGAAGAAAAGATCAAAAGTTAAATAGCTGGGCCGTTGTGCCTAATTACCGGCCCGGTATAATTAAAAGCTCTCTCGGCGAAATATTAACTGACAATGGAGTTTTTGTTTGAGCGACCCTCTGCTTTTAGACTTTAAGAGTGCTTCAACTGTGACAACTCCACATGTACGCTTAAACATAATTGTGACTTTGACTTTTCCTCAGGTAAATTTTACCCGACATAATGAGAAAGACTGGAGAATAATAAAAAAAATACGTCGGAAAGAATCAAGAAAAAAGCTCTACTTATGTAAATATTCTCTTTTAACTGAGTTATTCTTTCTGTAATAACTAATAACATAATGGCTTTTTAGTCAAAACATCTCTACATTTTTCAGGTTGTTTCTAGATTATTTAATCATATCTTATATTCCTAACTTGACTATATTTTTTGAGCGACTCGAACGAGCTAAGAGCTTGACACTTTTGCGACATCAGCATGGAAAATTAGTCTGAAATTATCAACGTGGGGATGAAGCATGCTTGATCCATCAAAAGAAATTGAAAATATTGGAGTCAATGACGAACAACCGCACAGTTCTTCTGCACGATTTTCTCAGCCTGACATTTTTCGAATTCACTCCGTCTAAAACTATTGTTGAGCAAGTGAGCGAAGAAATGAAAAACCCCGATTGAATAAACGACTTTCTAGAAATGTTTTTTGCTGATAAAACAAAACAAACAGTAGCAATCAGCAAAAAGGTGTACAAGGAAAATTATCGACGAGACAAACTCGTACAGCACAACCAAAGCCGACCCTTTTCTCATCAAACAGACAAAAAAAATCCTTCAAGAAACACTCAAACAAACAATTGACATATACACCTACAAATTACTTCAAAACAATTCTCAAACGCCCCCGAAACTTACAGATCTATAAAAACACATAAACTTGAAAATTCTCTAAGACTAATTATTCAGATATCGTAAGATGCGGTCTGGTGTGATGTAGGTATCAAAAAAACATTTTCTTTATCGTGCCAACGTTTCGATCTTTTATTGAGATCATCTTCAGGGCCTGGGATTTACAAACATAGTTTATATTTAGAAAATACATATAGAATTTGGAAAAGTGAATTTATATAATGCAAAAATTATATTTTATATTCTATCAACGTATTTCTACTCACTCAAAGTGTTTGTCTTTTGTGTAATTGTGGCACAATAATATAAATTCACTTTTCCAAATTCTACATGTATTTTCTAAATGTAAACTATGTTTGTAAATCCCAGGCCCTGAAGATGATCTCAATAAAAGATCGAAACGTTGGCACGATAAAGAAAATGTTTTTCTGAAACTACGTCACACCAGACGGCATCTTACGATCTCGAAAAAATCAATAACTGACGGTCAATAAACACCACAAATTTATCCAAAATATTACTAAATAATATGGCTGTGTTTTCGAGGAAATGCGAGCCGTGTACTGGTCAATTCCGGTCCTTTTACGCGGCGAAAAGCCATCAATCCATACTGATTTAATCTTCTTCGAGCGGCGTGTTCAGAAATTTGGACGCCTCGAACTTCCTGGAGCTGATGAATCGCTTGATCAACACTAAAGTTCCGATTTCGGAAAATTCTCCAAGTCGAAAAACGGTCATCCTCTATTTCTGTTGTTCAAAAACGCCTAACTGCATCTCGCAGTTTCGTAGGGGCTTAGATGGATGCCTGATGGAACGTCCATCATCAATAAGTGCCACACCACGCCCCACATCCTCGTCACTAAGTCACATTTTTATGTTTAAAAACTGAAATTAACGAAGCAAAGATGAAAACAAAACAATTTATTGCTTCAGAATTCAAATTAGATTGGATAAACATTTTATATTCCTTAAAAAGTAAACATTGAAAAATCATTTATTCTTGCTTTGTGTGTTGACCTCTAATTGAAATTCCCAAATTAAAAACATAACATAAACAAATATTATTGGTAAAAACAATGAGCCAAATTAAGCGCAGAATTTTCTTTTATCGAAAAAATGAAAAAATAAATAAATTAGTTGGGACTTTTTTGCCTGTCAGTGTATAATTGGGAAGCGAACCAAAAACAAAATAGTTTTGATAACAACAGATTTGTCATATGTCCTGTTTAATTTCGTAAATAAAATTGCTACTGCTACTCACCTTGGAGGATCTAGTTATGTGAAGTCAACAAAAGTTATTTCAACGAACAAGACAGTTATAAAAGTGGAAAACAATGACAACTTTTGCATTAAATATTCGATTATGTCTAAGTGTGTTGATTGAAATATACGGTTCAATAATAAAATTTTCCAAGCTGACATCGCCTTGCGTTAAACAGGTTGAGTTCGATCCTTACGCCGTCCCGTAACAAACCTTTTTAAACATTTGGATTTCGAAGAAGCAACCCCTGGGCGTAGGTGCAAACGTTTTTCTAAGCTTTTTTAATATTCCCCAACTTTTATATATAAGAATTGACAATTGAATGCGACAAACCTACTTCTTTTGAAAGTTGAGGAGTATTTTTTGAAGGATCTACTTGAATAGTCTCGCACCGTCGGTTCGCTACATCCTCAACGCTCCAAATTTTTTTTTCTCTTTTGGCTTAGATTTGCGACGTTAGAATTTTTCAAACCACCTTCCCGCATAACGCGCACGTTGGTTCGGTCAATATCAAAGATTATACTTTCTTTGGGGTCGTCAATGAACTCGCATATAAAAAGTGATACAAATACGGTAAACGTATACACAACTAAAAACTCCTTTTATTGTAAAATTCTCGGGAAATGTTGTTAAAATAGTTCAAAAGTATTTTCGATCGAGACCATCAGGTAACTGAAAAGAGGTAAAATGACCGAGAAAAAAAAGCCGCTGCCCGCTTGTAAAGGTGAGGGAATGAAAAGAGTCAGACTATGAAAAAGGAATTCAAATGATCCCAGCTACCATAGGACAAAACCAACGACAAAGCATTTCCTTTAAGTGCACGTCCTGTTGTCCTTTTCTCGCTTTAGCTTTTACCTATTTTTTTCTTGTTAAATATTCTCACTCTTTTACTTAGATATCTGGTTTGCGAAAATTTCGCACGTGATTTTTAGCATATATGCTCTTAAAATATGACTTGACATGAGTTATAACATAATTATTATAGTGTTTCTTTGTGACCTGTTTTTTCATGGTTTGTTGAAGTCCGCTGTTGAGGAAAGGTCAGGAATGAGATAGTTTAGAAAAACACCTTTTTCATTTTTTTGCACCCGTTTCGAGCTTCATTCAGGTCATCTTCAGGGCATAAAGTGTGATGCTATTCTGGTGATGTCATATTGGTTTTGTGTGAAAGTGTTTCTTTTGCTTCACAACACGTTTGATATCGGACGAAATATATCGTCTTCAACTACACAAATTGATCTCAAACACACAAAACCTGCTCAAATAATATTGAAACAACAAAAATGGCGGAAATATCAGATATCTATTGATAAAACTGTTCAAACTATCTCTGTCACAAAACCTTGATGACATTTCTCTTTCCCTCTCTCTTCTCTACCCTATGAAAACCGGATTCAAGTAACAATAATTAAATTGTGAATTATTTTTAATGATCCTGCAAAGCCACCTACCACCTCCACAGATATCAGAGATATCAAATGTACAGAGTCCCTGCTATAAAAGAATTGGCTCTTGGAGTGTTCTAAAACTTATGCATATCCAACGCATACAAATTTAGACTAACCTTAGTTTGCCGGGTTTCAGTGCACTCGATATTCCGCTAAAGACGCGTCTCATTCACGCTAATAAATACAATCATACTGATTCCAACTTATCATACCATACGTGCAGCTAAAACTTGGCCTCTTGGTTATTATTAATTATCCCATTGCCTCCTCCCCCATCTCTTTAAAAACACTTCACCTAAAGCTAACCAACTTTGGTGGGTATGTGGAGTACTAGATATTTCACGACAAGCCCACCTGCCCATACTC
Organism: Cimex hemipterus; assembly: GCA_039619505.1. Taxonomy (NCBI): domain Eukaryota; kingdom Metazoa; phylum Arthropoda; class Insecta; order Hemiptera; family Cimicidae; genus Cimex; species Cimex hemipterus. Next base: position 19,015,183 of record CM077100.1, read on the forward strand.
AACTGTTCACGCTAATAAATACATTCATTCGAGAAAACAAAACACAGAAAAGTCCTAACCTAGCTCAGTGGGTCTGTGGGGTACTATACGTTTTATTATTGGTGTAAATACATTCATTTCGAATAAGAAAACCACGCGAGGGAAAGCGTCAATTCTAATACACTTAAATACGTTAGTGTTCGTGGTCCGATTGACCAAATAACTTTTTTCAATTAATTAATCTTTAAGTAAGGTATTCGTTGAGATAAAAAAAGTCAGTGTAAAGAGCGGGAATCGAACCCAGGACCTTCGGCTTGATACGCCGTTGCTCAGCCACTTGAGCTATCGTGATTTCGATCCACGCGAACACTAACTTCCCATCTCAACTTACAACCGTTCGAATTTTCCCTCTTTTTGCCATTTTCAAATGTCATGTAATCAGGTTACCACAGGTTTTAATAAACTGGTTGTAGTTGGCACTTCCCATCTCAATCCCTCTCGTGACACTGACCTTTTTTACCTCAACCAATTCCTTAGGTAAAGTTTAATTATATGCATTTATTTTCTTCAGGCTTTCGATCAACTTTTTACCGCAGTCTACTGTGCTTTAGTATCAGATTCCCTTTTGCATTGTAATACTGAAAACAAATATCAATAATTAATAATAATAATGAAAGACCATGTATTGTAGTACCATGGGGTTACGGTCTCAAGTGGGGCTAGAAGGAGGTTTTGACATGGATGTCTTACGGCTGGGGGTCAGCCCGAAAGTTTAACACGGAAATTGCTACCACGACCGTGTGTCGGTGCACTGTTTACCAAGGATAAGCGGGAACGAACTGGTTGGCAGGTGTTTTTAAAGTCGCGACGCTTATGACGCTTATGACGCCTGTGACGCGACGCGATTGACGCTTTGACGCATGTGGCGCGACTCGATTGATGATTATGACGCGACGCGATTGATCCTTATGACGCATGTGACGCGACGCGGTTGTAATGAGCTTCGAAATAAAAACGATCCTCAAATTAATAAATAAGCGTTCCCTGAGAATTTGCGAGTGTGTTTAAATAGCCATCATGAGACATATCCATGTACAGATGTATCAGCATGCAGTGTAGATACTTGTTCGATTTGTTTATTAAGTTTATTTTATTTTTGTGTTCATGGTTGATATAGTTGTTCTTCTCTAAGACTGTTTTTCGAAACTAATTCCACCTAATTCGAATGGAATGTAAGACCGTGTGTTGTAGTATCATTGTTTAAGACCGTGGCGCCACAGCCGTAGGCCATGGTACTACAATAAACGGTCTTACAATAACTAATAATTTTTCTTTAAAAAATGTGAAACTTTTATCCCTATAGTTTTTACGTGTTTATATTTTTATGTAATCAAGACATCGGTTTTGAAAAATATGTAAAAAGGCTATACAATTGTTTGCTTTATGAAGATTTCAAGTTATTTTTTTTTTATATTTACGTGCAATATTTGAGGCGGGGCGTCGGTGGCCGCAAGGTTCCGTCTTTGACACGGCGCTCATCACTGTAAGGTAAAGGTCCCGGGTTCGAATCCAGCGGCCCTGCATTCGAACCCGCCAACATACTTACAAATGGGCTTTTTTCAAAAACACCGACACCCTGAGTGTTTATATGACCTCTGCTGTTGTGGAACCCTCGCTAAAAAAAAATACAAAAAAAAAATATTTGAGCTCTCATTGGGGGGGGGGGGGGGCTCGTTATAAACGACAAAGCGAATGGGAAAAGGGAGCGGATTTTCTAGTTTAGGCCATTGTTGGTGAAAAATCGAAGGTAATTTCTTAACGCTCTTCGCCCGCTAATCAATCATCCACGCCGCAACAGATATTGTAGGAACACCGGTCCCGCTCGTAAAATACAACAACCTTTTCCGTTGCTTAATTACGCATAGTATTTCATAAAACATCTAAACATTATTCACCGATAATCGTGTGCTTTTGCCTTTCACTCGTTTTTCAAAGCTTTGTGCGCAGATAAAGCGGTGAGTATTACAAACATCGTGGACGTACACAATGTAATCACAATGGAATTCGATTTTCCGACTAGATCAGTTTGAAATGGAACCGACCAACATTATTTTCTCAACTAAGTATTTGGATCTATCAGGGCAGGAATAAAAGCTTTATTCAGTAATCCTTTCATTAGACTGCTGAACCCAGCTATTTATTTATACTAGCGTTGAATTGTTAATTTAAAACAATAAGCAATACTCTGATTTTAAAAAAATAATTTTAATTATTGTTATATTAATATCATTCGATTAATCATGTGGGGTTTAGGCCGACCCAAACCGGCTATTTTTCTTCGGCCTAGGCTCCACTTTGCGGCGCGAACCTCCTGTCTTAAGAATCTCAGCTCTCAGGAATACTCAAGACGTTCTGTTCAAAAAAAAAAAAAAAAAATAGATTTTCGAGGAAGTCCTTAATTTATTGGTGATTAAAGCGGAGCTTAAGAAGTATGACTGAGAAATAGCAAATGAAGGTGATTGCATTGAACTAGAAGTAGCCAGTGAAGACCAAAATGCATCTTTATCTAATGACCCCCTCGATCGAGTAGGACACCGTCCAACTTAAAGCTGAGGTAGATTCATAAAATGAAGGTAAAAACTTTGATTTAGTAAAGGAAAACAGTCTTCTGGGGTGACATCGTTTTTGACCAATAAGACAACAGAAATTATCAAGGAAATGTTAATACTTCCAGTTCCAGTAACCTGCACTCTGCGATTTGAACATCATCAGTGAAGTCTTGGTAATACTAATTATCATATTATTAATCCTTATTATTTGTGCTAATTTGGGATATTCCTTTTTGTGGTTTGTAGGGTGATGAAAATGTTTGGTCTTCCTTATTGATGCCGCTTAGTAATAGTAACAACTTGTTCAGCGTGAGTTAATTGAAAATTGGTCTGCTTGCTGATAAACATGCTGTTAGGACATATCTGTGGTGTGTAAGACGAATAGTATGGATAGCTATGTTAAATTGTGATTCTATTTTGTCGTCTGAAGTGTGATAACCCAGTGGTTTGGACTTCTTCAGAGGTTTGTCTAAGTAACAATAACTGCCTGGCAATCTGTGCTAAATTGGTATATTCCTTTTTGTAGTTAGCAAGGTGATGATCCTGTGGTTGAGCCAGCACCAGTGGATTGTCTTTCTATCAATAACCTATCCGTACTACCTTAGAAAAATAATAATATTCTTCTTTGAGGTGTACTGAATAATGAATTTTTAACCGGTCGATCATCAGTGGTGTGCCTTAGCTATACTAACATCCTGGCTATCTCTGTTAATTTAGGGAGTTACTTTCTGTAGTCTGCAGTGTGATGAAAACTTTGTGGTCATCATCGGTGGTGTGTCTTAGTACCAACAGCATGGATAACTATGATAAATTGTGTTCTATTTTGTGGTCTGCATGGTGATGAGCCAGTGGTTTGGACTTCTTCAGCAGTTTGTCTTAAGTACAATAACTGCCTGGTATTCTGGTATATTCCTTTTTGTAGTTAGCAAGGTGTTGATCCTGTGGTTGAGCCAGCACCAGTGGTTTGTCTTCCTATCAATAACCTATCCGTACTACCTTAGAAAAACAATAATATTCTTCTTTGAGGTGTACTGAATAATGAATTTTTAACCGGTTGATCATCAGTGGTGTGCCTTAGCTATACTAACATCCTGGCTATCTCTGTTAATTTAGGGCATTACTTTCTGCAGTCAGCAGTGTGATAAAGATTTTTGGTCATCATCGGTGTTGTGTCTTAGTACGTGTGTTAATTTGGTATATTACTTTTTGTAGTTGGCAAGGTTATGCTCTTGTGGTTTTTCTTTCTATCACTAACCTAGCCTTGCTAACTTATTTAAATTGTCATATTCTTCTTTGAGTTGTGCTAAATAATGAATTTGTAACATGTTGATGATCAGTGGTGTGTCTTGGTTATAAGTGTCTCTGTTAATTTGAGATATTACCTTCTTTAGTCAACAGAGTGATGAAGATTTTTAGCCATCTTCGGTGGTGTGTCTTAGTACGAACAGCATGGATAGCTATGATAAATTGTGAAGTTTTTTGGTCTGCATACTAACAGACTGGCTAGCTATGCTAAATTGTAAGCTTACCTTTTTACTTCTACAGGTTGATGAACCTTTGGCTTGTTCCTCATCGGTGGCATGTCAGTAGTATTAACAGACTGGTTAGCTATGTTTCATTACCAGATTCCTTTTTGATTTCTCCAGGTTGATGAAGCTTTCGTTTAGTGATCAAATGATGTGTATCGAATAGTACGAGCAACAGATTGGTTATCTTCCTTAATTTGGCATATTCCCTTTTGTGTGTTTTGCTGGGTGCTGATCCTTCGTTGTCATCTTCATGTGAAGATGATTCTATTATATAATAAGATATAATATTAATAACATTATTATATTATATTAATTTTGCTAAGACGCATCACTGTGTCTTATATTAATAGCCTGGAAAGCAAAATTGTGATTCATTTTCGGTTTTGGTCTTCTTCAGTGATGGCTCTTATCTTGGCCTTCCTGGTGGGTTAAACTGTGAGATTCGCTTTTGAGGTCGGGAGGATGTCTGTGGTTGGTGCTTATCAGTGGTGGGTCCAATAATACTAACGTGGTCATGAAAGCTATCGTATTTTTCAAATTTTCTTTTGTGATGGTTTTCCGATATGTTTTCACCTTTATTGTTTTGTCTGCTAGTTACTATTTTGAAGGTTTTTAATTAGTGAATCTCGGAGAAACGTTTATGACACACCGAAAAAAACAAACGAAATGAGCAAATTAAAATGAATTTAGTCGGTTAATTTATGTTGAATTTTTAGCTTTTCTGTCTTCATTTAACATCGCTGAATATGTAATTTGATGTTTAATTTTTTACCGTAGTTTTTGGTACAACTTTTGTTTTCTATCTAATGCTGTTTGGGGACGTTTAAGCGTCTCATTCTGCCGAGGATGAATATTCTATCCCTCTACTAAGCAATTAGTACAATCTTGCTTAAAATAATTAACGTTTGCCCGGATGTTGGCGGTTGTGCGGGGGTGGGTGGTAAAAGCTCCGTCCAGTAAATGAACTTCTTAAACCGATCCCTTTACATCTCGGAATTAAAAGCGCAGACACTCGAAAAGAGTTTGCACATTCATTTCGGTGCCTCTTTTCGCTTTCACAGCCCTCCGAAGTTCGGTGCAATAGGAAAATACAAAAGAAGAAATTTATTGGTTTTTCCCCAACTCTTTTAAGACGCCGCTGCATTCTTTCACTTTTTCTTTCTTTGAGTGGAATATCTGAAAAACAAATTATATCCCCGGTTTTCTCGCTCTCACTTCCAATACTCCCTAGAATCAGTCACTAATTTTTAAACATTTCTTTTGTTTTGGAGCAAGAAAATTGTTGTACTTAATTAATAATTATTTCCCTGTTAAAAGTTATATTCAAAAGTTAGCATGTCAACTCTAATTATTTTATATGTACGTCGTAATGCATGTATGCAATTAGGGATATTCACGATGTTTGCTAGATGTTAACTTGTGTTAACTCGTGTAGAGAAATTTTAAGCAAGATCGTGAACGCCCCATTCTTTTCTTGGCCTTTTAAACTTTAATTTTTCCACCATGATGAGCGTGGCGACCGGCAGAACCAAAAATAAAGCTATAACACTCTTTGAAAGCTTGTTGTTATTTGTTATGGCTTTCTTTAGTGTTAAATTGTAAAATGCCAGAAGTTAATAAAAACGGAAAATTAACGAACTCTTTCATTCAAAATGCTATCAATGCACTCGAAAAGTACTAATAATGACACGCTTCAATTCGTGCCGACAACATGACTTGTATCCTAACCTAACAACAGTCTACAACCTTATAGGTTAGAGGATTTATTATGAATGAGAGTATAAGGACAGGTCAGAAATTAGCAAAATAAATGTATTGGTCTGATTTAATTAATGCATATTTAAGAATAAAAATACATGTAAACAAAAAACAGCTGTTGAATTCATGGCTGCCATGTTGGCTACCTACGCTCTGCCGGCTGACATTGTGACTACATTTTTGACCTAACATTCAATTGGCCCTGGCCTGTTAGATCAAGCAATGTTATTCTTGGTCATCTTTTTTTTTTTTTTTTAATCTAGCAGGACCTAACAGAGTTAAAAAGGTTAACCTGTTATCTGTTATGGCTTATATACTTTTCTGCCAATAAATAATACAGCCTATTTTCTGCGAAAAGCAAGGCAGATGAAAAGAAAAAGATCCATTATTCGTCTTACTTTCAACACGAACATCCGGAAATCTTTTCGTTTTCGTTGGCATCACGCCTGTGAATTTATGACGAATCGATTCTCCAAGATGCTTATGAATCTTCAAACACGCGTTATAACTACTATTAGGGTTTCCTATACGGCAGTTCAAGACGCGATCTAAAATAATTATACGCCTTCAAAGTTGCCTATGAGGGTTTCTCTAAGCAGCTTACAAGTTCATTTCTTCACCGCCTCTCTCATCAGGGTGCATCCCTTATTCAAATAGACCATGGAGGGGACTGATCCTTTAATGTCTCTTGAAAATACATGCACATTTTGATAAGCTTTTATTGTCTTTTTTGACAAAAAAAAAAAAGAAGAAGAAGAAGAATGGTATGTCGAAACCATAAATACTATATAGGGTGTTCAGGGCTAAATACTGCCATATTTGATTCAATATTTAAAACGTAGTACAGTGCCACCCAGAACGAGGTTTCTATCTCGACTCTTTCCTGAGATATTAACATTTTTATGATTTTAGTTTAAAATCAAATCTCTCAACTTTAGAGTCATTAAATTAAAATCTGACCATTATTTTGCGAACTTAGTTAAATTTTTCACAAGATGACAACATTTCCGTTGAAAAATTCGCGCTTCCGAGTACATAGTAACAGCTTAAATTATAAAATATGGCAAAACCAACAATTGTTTTACTTTTCCATTAAAATTTTCGGTGATTTCCCCAATGTTGCCTTATTTTATAATTACTTCACAGACGTACTCACGTATATATTTTTTACCACTTTTTTTTTCAGTGAGATCTCCTTTGCAAGGTTGAAAAACGTGCATCGAACCCAAAGAGAGCAGCAACACAAGAACACAGTACATGTCATATTTTTAATAAAAACATTTATTAGTTGTAATAAAATCAGATCGATTATTAAAAATTGTAAACGTTCAACCCACTTTTTGAAAATCCACTGTGAAAAAAAGTCTTTACAATTTGGTAAATTATACATTATTCATTTTAACGGCGTTGACATTTTAACAGCTAGATTTTGTCGCAGGATTTTCACTTGGATTGGTTTAGGTTGGGGTCATCATTTCGGTATAATCGATATCACCCTTGAAAATAACAACTTTTTAATATAGTCTTTGGCACTAAGGGTTCCCAGGGAATTTCAGGATTTTTTGAAGTCGATCGAGCGTTCGTCAGGGCTGTATTCAAAGTCCCCTGCTCTTCTCTATATTTCTTGATTTTCATGTAGGCAGATGTGTTTTTATTCAATGTGGTCCTGGTACGTTTCTATATGCAATCAAAAACAAAAACAAAAATCCAAGCGTGTGGTTCTATCACGTTTCACCCATCAAATAAAGATTAAACAAAAATTGCATAAAAGGTTATGTAAGCTTTATAACGCATCTTTGAAATAAAGATAATTCCCATAAATACGAAACATTTCCTATCCCTTTTTATTGTTGAAACACCCCATCATTCTATTTGCCTTTTCAGGGAAAATTGATTTTCAAAAAACTTAAGTATAATTTTACAAAAATGAATTTTGAGAATCATTAGGAACAAGATAGTTATGGGCAAGGAATTATAAAAACAATAATATAAAAATATTTCAAGTAAAAAAAAATGGAGGGTTAAGTTAAGTTGGAGTGGTGGGTTAAGTGAAGCCAGCTTGCCGTCCGTTATCCAAATCTTAACCTAACCTAACCTATCCCTGACCCTAACTTATTACACTTATTATGAAATTAACTTAAGCAATCTAACCTATATCGAATTTTGACCGTACCTTAATACCTTATCCTTAACTCTAACCGACCTAACCTAACCTGACCTAACATAACCTTAATCCATTACCCATCCTAACACTTACCCTCCTTACTTTTTTCAATGTAATTAATTTATTTGTGGCTTGTACATTTGAAAATACATTTTTTTTCTAAAATTCAAATGCATGTAAAAATAAACCTACTTTGGAAATATTTTGTTACAACATTCTCAATTATACAAATCAAATTGTATTCAAATTGATTGAAGAGTTTCTGAGAAAAGTTAACAAATATGAAGGTTTTTTTGCTTTTAGACATCGTTGGCTTTGTCTGCTTTTAATATAATGAATAATAGATTCAGGAATGTTTAAATAAATTGAAAAGGCTATATTAAATTGAATTGGACTTAAAAATACTTTGTCAAAATATTTAGATCAACTAAATATTTTTGTTTTATCGTGAATTCAAAAAAATTCTTGATCGTTTGGCCACCTTTACCATTATAACTGCTTAATTAATTAAATATGAATTCAGATTTAGAAGAACAATTCGTAGATGGAACATTGTTTTAACTTGCACACTGGTAGTGGGAATTTGAACGTGACTTACCACAGCACCGAAGAGGGAAAAACCATACCAAACAACTCACCTAGATAGAATAATAAAAAAATGTATTTGCGCTCCAATAATGCAGACATTCACATTATGTTTTTAACTGTTTTTAACAATAAACTTTTTAGACAGTTAATAATTCAAAGCATGCCAACAAATTTTTTTATAGTGTTGGTTCTGTCAAGATAAAATGATAATGCAATTTATTAACAGGATCATTCTGACAAAATAAATAGTAAAACATGCCCAAATAGGTAAATTTAGGTGAAAATTTGTCAAATTACGCGCATAAATAATAGGTGAAAAGTGAAACGAGGAACAATCATCATTTGGGAAACAGGTCGGTAACCACTGTGTAATTACACTGTGAGGTCGACAACTCGATGTGCAGTTGATTACAGTTTGTTCGCAAGTGGAAATCTATGGTCCGCGTATTTTCGTTGTTAATCTGCATTCAGACGAGTTTCGGCTCATCGCATTTATCCTACTAGTTGGACGGACTGTTGTCAACATGATAGCTTTTATATAATTTTACATAAACGTTGTCTGCCAATTCTGATGAGAACACGACAAGTGTTTGATCAGAAATGGACATCCTCGTCCGTTCCGTCTCACTGCTCGTCTCGGCATAATGGCTTTGAGTGTCTCCTTTCTAAAAGAGAAAATACAAAATAAATTCTCCATTAATCAATCTAATAATAAAATAAAATCATAAAACGTGTTAATCTAACAATATCTTCTAATCTTTTAAGGGGCTTCTACATCATACAATTTGATAACGACGATTTTCTTTAACGAAGAAAATTTGAAAATAGTGGGGGTATTCACGATTTTTGTATTAACCCTGTTAACTCTGTTAGGTCGTGTTAGATCGAGAAAAATTATGACGTACACTTGTAAAAATCGGCTAGTTAACATTGCTCGATCTAAAAGGAACGGCCATTGTTAGGTGCTAATCGACGAGTAGTCACATTGCCAGCCGTTAGGGCGTAGGTAACAAAAATGGCAGCCACGAATTTAACAGCTGTTTTTGGTTTACACGTATTTCTACTCAAATACGCGTTAATTGAATCAGACCAATATATTTTTCGTTAATTTCTGACCTGTCCGTACAATTTCATTCTTAATAGATACATCCCATATCCTATAAAGTTATAGGCTGTTAGAGGTTAGGATACAAGTTAGGTATGTCGGCACGAATTTAAGCTTGTCATTGATAGTACGTAGTAATGAACAAGTTGATTAGTTTTTCTTGTCTGTTAATTGCTGGCATCTTACAATTTAACACAAAAGAAAACAAAAACAGACAACACCAGTGCACCTGGAGGACATAGATTAAGAGAAACCAGCCAACTCTGACCCTAATCAATCGTAACCAATCCATACCCTACCTAACTAAAACATACCAACGTAACCATACCCCTAAATAATATAACCTGCTCCGAACCGAACGTTTACCCTGATTCCGACCCTAATCCTATGATTAACCTAACCTAGCACAAACGTGACTATTGTAAAAGAAAATTGTGTATCCATCCTGATTGAAACCTTCGATGACAATTAACAAATACATAATATCTGTAACCTGGCGGTTATACTGTTCACGTTTTAGTGAAAACAGTTAAATGAGCTACATCCGTATTGTTTAAGGAACGGTGGTGAAAATGGACTTTTATAGCTCGTTGGATACTTTAAATTTTAGTTAGATGAATTGAAGATGACTGCAAATCTTTATTTACGTTGGAACAATTTCGGTCATGTAAATTTCTAGCTTACAGTGTTACGTTAAGGAACGTCTTGAGCTTATTAAAGGCTGGGTAGAAAAGTGTAAGAGTAGACGTAGGACAAATGTACAGTTACATTTAAAAACTGTCTTGCGCTCCTATACATCCATAGCAGGGAGTTTTCAATATCAAAAGTCTATACTTAGGACTATACCAAAACACCTATACAATGTGGAGTCTGATTTCCACTTCAGAAACACTGTTAATTTCAAAAGGATCTTATCTAGCAAGTTTGAATGTGTGCTATCTTCCACTTTAAACATATTTCGTGAACTTTAATTTGAATCTAAAGGGAAGGAGATTGATGAAGGGCTTTGGCTTTGGCAATTTTAATTTAGCTAAGAGTAAGGGATGAACAAACAAAATGTTATTAAAGGATTAACAGAGGCTCATTAAACGGGCTAAACCGGCACTAATCAGTGTGTTGGGGTATTAGATATTTATCAGGGAGGGCCGGTGTTTAAGGTAGGGTGTCGTCGAGAAGGTAGTTTACCAAGTAGATCCCCGCCCCTACAAGCAACTTGAGAGCACTTGACCAAACATCGAACTTGCAATGACCTGCTATGTTATAGAGGTCCTTAGCGCCACAACCCCGATATGCATTATTCATGGGATGGCATAGATTTTGAAACTAGCCCCAAGGCTAGGCCTTCTAATGATACTATTTAATCGGACATTAGTCGCCACCTAAAGCTCCCGTTCATTCTTGCAAGTAGGAAGCGATTATTGCTTGAGCAAACTTAACGTTCAACTACACGTCCATAAATTGTTTTCAAATTAATGACGGGATTAAAGAATTTTGATTACGCATTATGTTTGTGGTACTTAGTGAAACTGTGTTTTTACGATCAGAATCCAACATGGGTATAAGTTAGTTTTCTTGTTAAAATATCAGCCGATGAACTTTATTCTTAATAATAGTTTTAGGATTTCCCTTCAATTGACATGAATTAACCGAATCTTTTTAGAAATCTTCTTGTTGGGAAGCAAACTTTTTCACACACCTAAAAGATACAACACAAGCAAATAGCATTTACCCGTCACTCTGATGCGAATCAATTCTTATCCCAGCTGACAATAGACGTTCTTATTAAAATAAGAAGAGACTATGTAAAGTACATGAAAGCAGGTCAAAACATTCACTACAAAATTAACAATTGTTCTCCAACAAATATGGACATAAGGAATTTGACTGGAGGCCCGACGAAGGGTTCCACCTCCAGACAATCCGGTCCAAAATCCCAAGAATCATTGATTAAGCTACTTACACAGACTCTGAAATCACAATTGACTTCGAAATCGCACAGAGTGCTGACTTCTCGATAAAGCCCTGGACCCAGTACCCACTAGTCAATGTTGGGAAAAAATTAGTCACGTCTAATGATTAATGATTGATCACTCAGAACGTTAGTCATGATTGGTAGTAAGTGACTAATTTAGTCATAATATAGTTAGTCATGACTAAATTTCGATAAATCATAATCGAATGGGTGCACAAAAGATGAAAAATACACAATTTCATCACGTTTAAAAAAATTCTAACAGAAATTTATTTCATGAAAACGGAAAATTTTTCAACACCTTATTTAACAAAAATCTATCAATTATAAGTAAAACTCGTTATGAAAAGCCCCCCCCCAAAAAAAAAAAAAAATAATAAATAATCTTAAAACAAGCTACGCTTTGAAAAGTAAATCTGCTTACATAATCGATTAATGAAAAAAAAAAAATTTCTTTGAATTAAAGATTATTCTACTCGAATAGTGAGATTTCTACATTATTTAGAAAATACACTATCTTTGGGTCTTGATTGTAATAAAATAGACGTGTCTGTGGTTTTCGTTTGGGATAACATTTTTTGAGGTTGGCCTTAAGCACGACTCTCATCTCATAATTTTTATCCTGAGTCTATTGGATTTTGGTAGGTGGTCATTTTAGCCAGAGTTGGGCAAAATCTAACTAATTCAATCATGATTAAGATTTTTGATTGAAGTTTAATCATGATTGAATAAGTCATGAGTAAATTAATCATTGTATGATTTAGTCATACCTCGTGATTGAATTAATCATGACTAAATCATATAATGATTAATTTAATCATGACTAATTCAATCATGATTAAACTTCAATCAAAAATCTTAATCATGATTGAATTAGTTAGATTTTGCCCAACTCTGACACTAGTCAACCAACCCTAACTGACAACCCCCAAAAACGCCCAAAGTGCCAATGGTCTCGCTATTTCCTCCTTAGTTAAGAAAGTAAACAAACCTACAGATATAAGTGTAATTAACTGATTACTTCTTCACACATAATAATAACTCTACACTCAAAAATTCATAAAAAATAAGTTTCTCTTACAGAGGGCAAAACAATTTTTTTTTTATGTAAATCAGTTTTTTTGCATTATACAATCAACTCTAGAACATGGAATTCCAACAAAACATTTTGGTAAAAAAAATGGTTAGTTTTACATACTCCTTCCTTTTACCTAATCCTCCGCTCATATCTAACAGACCGGTTCTTTCGCGTCCGACAAGGATCAGATTACTCCGAATACTGCTCTGTGGGCGCGGGAGTACCGCAGGGCAGTGTGCTCGGACCAATCCTCTTCATCCTCTATACTGCAGATATTCCCACTAAACCTACCACCATACTTGCATCCTTCGCCTATGATACAGCTGTACTATCCTCCAATTCCGATCCTGCGGTTGCTTCGGAAGATCTGCAGGAACATATATCATGTATAGCAGATTGGTGTAGACAATGGAGAATGAAGATAAACGAAAGCAAGAGCGTCCATATCACATTTACACTCCGAAGCAAACCTCCACTCACGATATTCTACAACAGTGTTCCTATCCCAAAATCTGACTGTGTTCGCTACCTTGGGTTTCACCTAGACTCACGACTAACATGGAATCAACATACACGACTGACACGACAAAACCTAAACAGACGGTATGGCCTACTGCACAAACTTATTGGACGACAGTCTAAACTATCGACAAAAAACAAACTTACACTCTACAAAACCCTTCTACAACCGACTTGGACGTACGAAATAGAACTGTGGGGAACCGCTAAGCCTTCCAATATCCAACGCCTCCAATCCTTTCAATCAAAAGTCCTCAAATCCATTATAAATGCTCCCTATTACGTCTCAAACGCTACCCTCCACAAAGACTTCCAAATTCCTTATATCCAGAAACTTATTCTCCAAAAATTTACCTATTTCCATAAAAAACTTTCCCACCATCCAAACAGCCTTGTCCAAGCCCTATCTGACAAAACCCATCCCTACAAGCCCATAAGGCGCCTGAAGAGGAAATGGCCCCTCCTTTCTGATCCTTTCTGAGTAAACCCACAAAAACATAAATAAAGAGAAGAGGGAGGATAATACTGATTATTTTCTCCCGTCATTGTAAATATTTGTACATAAATTCACGATCCGCAAATTACACAGTGTAAATAAAAATTACAGATTGTAATAAAAATAAATTATAATAAAAAAAAAAGTTTTACATACCTTACCTAATGTAACCAAACCCATCCAAAATTATATTTCGCTAACATAAGCTCACTCATCCTTAACTCTAATCGTAATTACCATAGCCTAACCATGCTTAACTAACATACACTAGTACCTTACCCTAACCACAAATAACATAACCTAACCCGGCACTAAATCTAATCCTAGCTTACAAAGCCTTCTTAAAGCCAAGAGAAGTTCATAATAGTGTGATTTATGATCGACTCATTTCTACACATTGTCACAGTTGTCAACCACCATAGTTGCAAACCATACCAAATTTATCCTAACCAACACCGACAACACAAATACTAATTAACAAAGCATAATCCTTCTCCTACTATGTATTAAACCTCACCCTTTTACATCTCTTATCCTAAATAACATAAACTGACCTGTCCTTAATTTTTTTAACAAAGAAAATTTGGCAGTTGTGTGATTTATTATATACCCATTCCAGTCTTTCTTCCGGCTCGTTGTATAGTCGTCTGTGGAAACGCCTCTTCACTAACTTCAACTAAAATAAACTAATAACCCATCAATGCCGGTTTTGTTTAAAGTAATTCAGACTAACCCGTCCCTAACCCAAACGAACCCTAATCCTAATTCTCGTAACATAATCCTTCCCTTAACACAACTTAGTCCTTCCATAACCTTACTCGTCTCTCACCACTTCGAGTTAACTAACATAAGATAATCTGAGCCTTACTTTCGTGAACAAAGAAAATTGAGAATTGGGTGATTTAAAAATATCCCATCAAAGAAGACAGTTTTCCGACTCATTTTCATAGTTATCAGTGGAAACCTACGTAACCCGTCCCACACTAAACTAACATAACCTAATCCGTTCCAAACGCAGCCCGCCCCTATCTACCCTAGCCAACATAGCCTAACCCGTCCTGTTACGAATTGTAGACTTTATTTTTTGTTCTAAATTTTTGTAAACCAATTCTGTGTTGAGTGAATTCTATGTTGTTAGACAACTTTTTAGATAAATCCGCTAACTGAATAAATAATTTTTAATTAAGGTTTTGGTTTAGATAGAAAAGTCAATGGCACAAGCGGGATTCGAACCCACGACCTACGGCTAAATACGCCGCGGCCCTACCACTTGAACTAGCGCGGCTTCGATCCACTCGGACACTAGCTTCCCATCTCAACACCACTTTTTGAATTTTCCCTCGTGTTTGCCATTTTTCAACTTTTTCCAAATTTCAAGACTTTTTTTATCTCAACAAAATCCTTGATTAAAAATTAATTGGTCAAGCGGACCACGAAACCTAATAAATGAATAAATAATGTAAATATGAGTAGTGTAGCCACAATAAATACCAATGCAGTGCTACTATCTATTGACTTCAATTCACAGTAAGTTGTGAATTGCGTCGGTGGCCGCAAGGTTTAGTTTTTGACCCGGCGCTCATGACTGTAAGGTAAAGTCCCCGGGTTCGAATCCAGCGGCCCGGCATTCGAACCCGACCTGCTTACAATTGGTCTTTTTTTCAAAAACACCGGCACCCTGAGGGTTTATATGACCTCTGTGTTACGAACCGTCGTAAAAAAACAAAGTTGTGGTTTATTGTGATTTAATAAATTTTGACTTGTGTAGCTTCATAAAATTTAGATAGAGTTGTTATTGAGAAAATCAGAAATTATATATATGAATATAAGACATGTGTTATATTTCATAACACATTAATAAAATATTCAGGATAATAAACCATATGCCAGCTGTGGTGTAATGTTAGAAACAGTTTTTTCTAATTCTGTATAGTGAATGAATGGGTGATATTTAGCTCGTTAGCAGTTAGGAAATCGAGTACATATTTAATGATTTCCACCCTCCGTTAATAACTCACAAGTGTACCTTTCCGTTTCGATATATTTTGGCCATTAGTGGTCACTGATGACTTTAAAATCGTTTGAAAAACACCGATTACGGCCGATTCCCAATTACGTATCGGTGTTTTTCCATTTTCCCCAATTTTATTTACTGGCAGAATTAATGTTGTTCTGTTAAGAGTACCGCCTTTGTTATTTGTCCTTGTCGGTCCGGGCCTATTTTGAATTTCCCTACAATCAGATACGGCCGTTTCTACCCGAGAAAGATGTCCTCGGATATCGGACTTTCCTTGCATCATTTGTTCTTGAAACCGTTGACCACATGTGATAAACTCCTTAGTAAATGTTCAACCTGATACGGAAACTTTCTTCCACCTCAGTCGGATTTTTTTTCGCTTTTCCTAATCAGTATGAAAGAGAAGAGTGAAAGGATTGATAACATTTTTTCTGATTCATTTCAATTTTAAATGTAAAGACTTATAAACTATTTGGACTTTGTTTTTAAATTTTACAAGTGAAGTTCGTTTCTTTATATTTTGAGGTCAATTGACCATGTTACTTCATACAATTAATTATTCCTTTTATGTAAGGCCTTGGTTGAGATAATTGTCAGTGTAAAGAGCGGGAATCGAACCCAGGACCTTCGGCTTGATACGCCGTTGCTCAGCCACTTGAGCTATCGTGATTTCGATCCACGCGGACACTAACTTCCCATCTCAACTTACAACCGTTCGAATTTTCCCTCTTTTTGCCATTTTCAAATGTCATGTCATCAGGATTCGATTGTCAGCGATATTTTTATCTCAAAAATAATAATTAATCGAAAGAAGCATTTGGTCAGTTGACCACTAAAACATAAATGGATTAATATTTAATAAGTAAAAGAAGTATCACATCGCTAAACATCTCCCCGTGGGTTCATAAATCGCTGAAAATACAATCCTGATTACACGACATTCGAACATGGCAAAAAAGAGGGAAAATTCGAAAGGTTATAGGTTGAAATTGAGAGGACGTATCCGAGAGGACCGAAGTCACGGCAGCTCAACCGATAGAGCAGAGGCGTATTTAGCCCAAGGTCATGGGTTCAAATCCCGCTCTTGACACTGACTTTTGTATCTCAACCAAAACCTTACATAAAAAGCATAAAAATTAATTTTCAAATATTCAAGATGACATGTGATCCACGAAGAAAAGTCTATAAATATTTTCAAAAGCATGGCAGTTACATTTATATTTTTAAACCACTGCGATCGTTATGGAAAACGCCAATTACTGGATTCTAAAAATTTACGGGTCTTTATGTTTTTACAGCCCAGTTAATCCGCATAAAAATTTTGTAAGTCCGATTTAGAACTACTCCGGCTCACGAACCATTACCAATTATCGTGGTTAAAGAGGCTCACGCAACACCAATAATTACAGCCGAGTTATAACACTTGTAAAAGGTTTTTTGTGTGATGATTGAACCAGATTAAAGTAAAAATGAAAATCGATAATTCACACAGTTGTTTTTATAAATCGTTCGGACGGACGGAAAATAAGTTAATCCAATGAGCCGAAACGTTATCACATAGGGAACTCAAGCATTATTAGCCAGAGAAGACATTAAGCCATTACTGACAGCAAAAGGGAGAAAGGATCAATGAAATACTTCGTCCTCGCTTGTACATCCTTCCAATTGGAACAAATTCATGAGGTTATAACTAAAAACTAAGCTGGAAAAACTAGTTTTCATATGATTGAATACAATTTTCCTCTGTTCTTATTTGTAAAAACTATCTTCAATTACAAAACGCAATAAAATTGGGCTTAAAACTTAGAAAAAATTAAATCGAATTAACTACTAAAATGTAACCAATCTAGAACTGAATAAAACAATCAAATCAATAAAAAAAATTGCCAAATACGTGTTTTTAAGGGCATGAACCCTATAAAAATAATTACGTTCTTGTACTGTAATGAAAGAAAACCAAAACAAATCGACTGAAACATGGCTCTTTTGTTAATGACTCAGTCGTACAAGAAATGACTCATTTTGTCTAATAAGCCGGAAACAATGAAAATTGGTCTGTGGTAGACGTGGGTTCCATCTATTGAACGATAAGGGAGTTTTCTTAGTTCCTTTCGCCTCAGGGCAGCAGCGCTCAGACTATCTTTTAAACGTATGGGCAAAGAATATATCATGTTCGAAATTTAAGTAGATACACATTTTTACATTTACGTTTATACTTTGTAGAAGAAAAAATAGAAATACGTGGGTGGAATAGTCATTATACGGTCTGAATAATTTTTATGATATCAATTAAATTCTTTTAATCAGTCAGATGGTAATTTTATAACTACATCCTTCGTTGATCTCAGAATAATTTGTGAAATTAATTTAAAAGACATGTGAGAAGAAACAAGGTGGCATGGTGGACCGAGACGTGCAAAGTGGCTGACAAAGAGAAAAAAACGGCGCACAAAACCTTCATCAGATATCACTCGATTGACAATCTGGTGGATTATAAAAACTAAAGAACAAAAGAAAGGACGATAATTAGTCAGGGAAAGAAATCATGGATTGGGCAGTATGTGCTGAAACTAAACAATAATTTACCATCGGCAGAAATTTGGAAAAGGGTTAGGTTAGGAGCACAATAGCGTGAAAGCAAAACGGTCACGGAACCAAACATGGTGGCTGAATCGCTAACAGATTTAACCTAACCTTCTCACAATTGGGGAAATGACACTTTCCTTTCAGTAAAAGTAGCATAAAATGATTTGTAGAATTGAATTGTACAATACAAATTTGGGATTCTCTTTTAAAAGAACAAAGTTAATGCCATTTCCTAGCTAAATGAGAAAGTTACGATAAATCCGTTACCACCACGAGATTCGTAGCCAAAATTAATTTAGGGGCTTAATAATTAAGTTTGTATAAGATCATTGTGTGCTAAAGTTAATCGTTTCCGAATTAAATGGATGGATTATACAAGTTTGTACACCCTGTATATATATTGTGTATTATAACTGTTTTGTAGTTGCCAACCTGAGGTCCAAGAGAGAGTCCAGATCGAGACGCTCAAACGGTTGCGCTTCAAAACAAAGAACGCGTGAAAGCAAATGTAAAGAAGGAAACATGCAGAAGGCAGGCGAGGCCCTCAGCTGTTTGTCGATCCATAAACCTCCCATATTATATTTAATTGTTATTAATTTTCATGTCGTTTTCAAAGGCTCCAATTATATATATATATATATATATTATTAATATAGAAATGTTAAATGGAGTAATTTTACTTCTTTCATTTCATAATGTCCCCTAGGATTTTTACGATTTAAAAAAACGATTACTTCAAAACAAAAAAACGCTATTTTGCCATTTTATACCAGAACCATTTTAATATTTTTACAACTATTGTCCAACTCTAAGAGGAATCATTGGTATTTACACTTATAATTTTTAATTTTCATTGTAATTAAATTGATATGGTCTTAAGAGACCAATTATTATATATTTAAAAAAATGACATATATGCAGGAGTTTATTTCACTATAGATTTTTATATTTTATATCACCTCCTGTGTTATACATTTTCATTGCTGTAAAGAAAGGGTGAATTGGGAAAATGGGCTCTGTGATATTGTAAATAAGACACAATTTTATATATGAAATCAATCTCAAAATAAAACAGGAATAATTTATTTTTATAATTAATTTTATGTAATTTTTATTTTAATTTCAAGCAAGTTTCATTTGGTCTTCTAAGAGCCCACGAATTTTATATATAAAAAAAAACAAAAAAAAAACATTCTAAATATAAATTAATTTATTTACTTTTAGATGTTTATGTGTTATATCATCTCATATTTTTTATTGCTTTAAAGAAAAGGTTAATTTAAAATTCAAAAAGTTTGTTTAAAGTTTTAGGTCCGGGGAATCGGTGACCGCAACGGTTTAGGTACGACGCCCATCACAAGGTAAATATCCTGGGTTCGAATCCAGCGGCCCTGTATTCCAACCAAACCCCATTTTAGTTTTAGTTAATTCTTACATTAGAAGATCGATGAAAGAAAATCTATATAATTTTTAATTTTAATTTCAATTAAGTTTTGTATAGTTTTATAAGAGCCAAGTAATTTTATATTAAAAAATTGAAAATATACAGGAATTTATTTATTTACTTGTTCATATTTCATACCATCGCCTCTATTATTTGTTGCTTTAAAGAGTAGGTTAATTCAAAATTAAAAGGGGATTATTTAAATTTGAAAAGCATTAAATAATTCAAAGGGTAAAATTGTAATTGAATAAAACAAGGTAATTTGAAGTTAAAAAGTTAATTTTAGGAATAAAATGTACAAACCAAATACCAAAGCCAAATGAAACATTTACATTTAACCTAGAATTATTAAAGACTTTTCTGATTTTTTCTCTAATAATACAACCTTACTTTATTGACCCCAACTATTAAAATGTTTAAGCTTACAGTAAGACCATTTTAATTGTTTTGAAATTAATTTTGAGATAGCTTAACGCTTTTTACAACTTATTCGTTGAGAAAAGTCAAAAACGTTTGGAACCATGAGATGTTTCCTTAACGACTGTGTAATCAGGTCTGGAGCGAGGCCAGTTTCCGAGCCCTTATTCATCTGGACGGCAATTTCCACTCTATTCTATCGGATTTAAATCAACGCTTCCCCAAAGTCGGAGAGATTTCCACCTCTTGAAAACCACATTCACACGATGTCACCGTGCTCTGTCTGGCATTAACGCAGAGAAAGGAAATCGTTCTCCCATAATACGAGGTGCTTCTTAGTCCTATCAGAGGGACGTAACTAACTTGCAACGTGGGGGAAACTTGTATTGTCCAGGTCCACAACCGACGCCGAATTAGATTTAAAAGCCAGGTAGCTTTAAAAGATATCCAGACCTAAGAGATCTAATCAAGACTTGTTTAGAACTGCCTTAATACCATTAAAAAATCTCTCTTACTGCTATAATTCCGGAAATATCAAAAAGCTTAAAAATGGGCGAGACAAGTCGGCCATGTTTATTTACAAACACGATAAGAAAAAAGATGCAACAACACCATCAATAGCAACATGTCTCATGTAAAACAGACAAATGACATAGTTTGTACATTATAATTTAGAAATAAGAATGAACGAAAACGTTTACCATGGAATGCGAGAGGGCTAAAACAACGAAGAGGAGTTACAAAGTACAAGTTAAAAAAAACCTATAGTATTAGTGCTACAGGAGGGTTCATCTTTTACCGGGGTAGAAATTCCATCTAGGAATGTAGGACGTAAGTCCAACCAGAACCCAGAGAAAGGACAACGAAAAATTCAAATTCGAAAATTGACGTTAAATACGGAAATCCTGACGATCGTAATAAAAATAATAACTCTAATATAAATAGGTCTACGTAACCTCTACCTCCCGGACAGAAGGTGGCTGAATAAGAAGATTAATAGAACAACTGCCCGGCCCCTACTTAATAGTAGCAGATTTCAACCCCACAATAACATGTAGGGGTCGGAAACGACAGATTCAGGGTCGAGGGCATAGAAGATGTTATAAAAGACTACGGTGTGGACTTAATAATGGAAATGTAAATGGGAATATGCAAGTATTTACACCGGGATGATGAGCGCGATCGACCCGAGCTTCGCTTCCCAGTCCGCTGCCGCTTGCCGCTCGTGGAACACGTGCCAATTATCATTGACACCTCCATTCGTAAGATGCTTTCAGCGGGGACACACTTTTCCGATGTAAAGTTATGTAACGTTACCCGATGCTTCTCCAAAGTCCATTTTTCCGTAAGATTGTATCACCCCCGTGCACATCTACCCGATGTCACGCAACGCCACCCTACTCTACTCTCTTCGTTCCCCACTGCCCAGATTTTCGTCGGGTAGCATAGAGTACAGTCGAAGACAAAAGAACAGGACACTAATGTTTTTATTCAAACGACATGTAATATTGTCGTTATAATAATTACAACAAACTTATTTTAGTTTACACCAAATTAACCGAGATCAAAAATTCATTAGTTTTTATTTTAAAAATAATAATTTTAACGGTTTGGCAGAAAATTTATCAAAACACTGAAATATCTTTATTTAAAACAATTAAATTTACCTAACAAATCATTACATTGGTTGTGCTCCAAAAATTTAACTAATAATTTATTTCATGGTTTTGCTCATAAAATTACATCATTGTCGTCGAGTAATGTCAGAAGAGAACACTCATATTTTTGTAGTTTATTTCAAACTATGTATATGTAATTTTGTCGTTACATTAATTACAACATCCTTATTTTAATATAAACCAAATTAAACGAGATCAAAAATGTATAAGTTTTTATAAAAATTATTTAATTATGATTGTTAGGGAGAAAATTTATCAAAACACAGGAATGATTTTATTTATGTAGGAGAATAAATTTAAAAAATTGCGCCAAGGTGACGTCAGACTGTGACGTATTGGATCTGTTGGTCGCTTCTGAAAAGGTTATCAATTGAAAGTGCTTGTATATATAGTAACAATAAAAAGTGTGTTTTAAAAAAGAAAAGTCTACGTTCTTTTATCCGATCCAATCCTGAAAAGGCCATACATTTAAAACAATTAAATTTAACTGATAATTTATTACACGGTTTCGCGTCAAAATAGTGCATTAAGAACAAAAGAGGCGTTGCGATTGTGATACGCGCTGTGTGACTGTACGCTGCGTGCGCTTGACGTCGTCTAGATGTGCACACCCTACCAAAACACGACAAGGCGTCGCGTAGCGTTGCATCGAGTAACTGACTAAGTGGGTTCCCCGCTTTATACCCCGGGGTCAGATATAACCTCCGTAAGGCAGACAGGAAAACTTACACATGTGTTCTGAATATTTCAAAAATGAATTAGGTTCTGGGACTTTACCAGTGAAAACGAGGAAGACCAATAACGATGGTTCAACTTGAAAAGACTTTATACGACTTAAAATATAAAGCTCTTGGTATCGACAGCTTGCCTAACGCGATGCAGCTTGGCTAGGCGTCGCATTTGAGTTGTACTATAACATTTGTGGCGCTGAAAAATATCCGGAGCGACGGAAAGCAGTCATCGTAGTACCAATCGCCAAACAAGGAAAAAAATATATCCAAGTATAACATAACAATCCTTTTATTTATATTTAATTTTATACAAATTTTAATTTCAATTAATTTTCATTTTGTCTTATAAGAGCACAGTTATAATTTTTTTAAAGTATATTGTTAGTATATTGAAATTTTACTTTATATGCTTATTTTTTATTATCTCATAAGTTTTTATATATTTTTTATTAACGAAAGGGTTAATTTAAAATCAGAAAATGTTTACTGGAAGTTAAAACTAATTAATTTGTTGGAAAAGAGCGTAATGTTTTGCTTTTTTGTACCGGCTTTCACTATGAATCTCCCAACGACAATGCAGAACAAATTCGAGAAACTCATGTTATTGTATGTTCCAAGCTTAAGCTTAAAAATAAGTTTGATTTCATTTTTTTTAAATGAGTGTTTTTTTAAACAAACCATGAGGTTTGGCTAATAAGCTGTATGTACATAGATGTAGTAAGCTGTCGGCACATGTACGTTATACTTTTTGACAATTTTTCAAAACTGGATTTTATGGAGATAGCGAGATGCAGTCTGGTGTGACGTAAGTTTTAGAAAAACATTTTCTTTATCGTGCAAACGTTTCAAACTTCATCGAGATCATCGTCAGGTCCTGGGTTTTATAAACATTGTTTAAATTATACAAATACATGTAGGATGTGACAGAAGTGAATTTATACAATGATAACGATTTTAGATTCAATCAAATTTTTTGTTTTCCGTGTAGATGTGTCATTCTTGTGTGTCGTGTTGAGTGAGATATTGTTGTTTTACGTTGGGGTGGGGAAGGAAGTTGGGACAGAAAACATTTGTTTTTAATAACGAGTCGACTTCTTTGAGGTTCGGCCAGATTATCCTTTCAGGATTATACAGAAGGGGATAATTAGGGAAAGGAAATCTAAATTGTTGTCGAATTAGACTATGTAGAAATGTTAGATGTGAAGAATATAATATTATGTTTTGTGTGATGTGATGATCATTCTCACGACACCCAATACACAACACATCTACACAGCAAACAAACACTATGGGTCAGTACAAATACTTCGATTGAGTCTAATAATTTTTCGCGTTGTATAAATCCAATTTCTTCACATCCTACATTTATTTGTATAATTCAATCAAACTTTATAAAACCCAGGCCCTGAAGATGATCTCGATAAAGATTGAAACGTTGGCACGATAAAGAAAATGTATTTCTAAACGTACGTCACACCAGACCGAAATTTTACTACTTTCTTTATTAAAAAAAATTTACTTGTTTCGTTTAAAAATGGATAATTTTTGTTTTATTCTGTTGGATTATTGGTCGAACGCTATGTTGGACGAAAAAGAAAGATTTGAAAAGTCATCGAAATTTTTTTTTATTCTTTCATCCTCAAGACGAGATGTTCAAATTGTGGGTTTAGTTTAAAATATATAACAAATGTAAGACGAAACATTGGACGGAACTCGAGGAAGAAATCATTTCACCTCCTTGCTCTAGTTTTCATTTTTAAATTTTTTTTTTATGGAGATCATCTTCACGGCCTGGGAATAATAAACATTGTTTGAATTTTACAAATACATGTAGGATGTGGAAAAAAATTATGAATTTATACAATGCTAGAAAATTTTAGATTAAAATTTTTTTTTTCAATCAATGTTTATAATTCCCAGGAGCTGAAGATGAGATGAATAAAGATCGAAAAGTTGGGACGATAAAAAAAAGTTTTTCTGAAAACTACATCACACAGACCGCATCTCACGATTTGCGAATAATCATTGACTAACTGTCACTAAATATCACACATTTTAGAAACTATCATTCTATACAAGTCAGTGTTATAGTGTTAAAGTAGAGCGATCCTTTCAGCAACGAACATCGGAAAAATAATTATATATAAAATTGGACATTTGGACGTGTTTTTCAGTTGTAAAAAAAAAATTCTAAGCAATTGAGTATAACAGGTCAACATATAAAAATTCAATTCAATGTTCCTTGCGTCAACACCAGCAATGCAACAACTACATTTGAAATAAATTAGATTTCCGAACTTGAAAAAGAAAGACACGAAAGAATAATCACGGGGTACCGCTGCTGCCTTGTTGGTAAGAAAATGTTATTATGAAAATAAATGCTGAGCCATTAGTTACTTCCGCATCCCTCTTGTTCCCTAATTGAATTAATGATGACAGTTCGTGAATTGTAAAAAAAAAAAAAGAAAAGAAAGTGAAATACCAGCAATAAACTTTCGTAAATTATCGTCTCTCGGTTTGGAACAGTGGGTATCCAACAAAAAGAATAATTAATCCAAAAAAAAGCAATATTCGCGAAGTAGGTTTTGTCTGTTTTCAAATGTCAACTGGTAAAGGCGTGATTTTAGTATTCCCTTTCCGAGGGCAATAAATAATTTCCACATAAATAATAACGAATAAAATCGAGGCTGGGGCATTAAATAAAGATTAGCTTAGTGATCGCTCATTCAATTCATAACGGGTCGGTGTTTTTCAATACGGAGGTGTTAAATAAAGGGAAAGCAGAGGATCGTGGACGTGTTCCAATGAAGAGTTTATTATCGCAGGCTCCTGAATGGATAGAGGGACATTTTCTGAGAGAAGGTTTGCCAACAAATTTCTTTGTCTTTTCAGAGAACAATTCAACAAGATTTTCTACCTCACATAACAATGGCCTTACCAGGGTTACAACTCGCTTCTTCCCGGCGCGAACCGGTGAAAAAAGAATTCAGCTTGAGCGAGGAGGCGAAATGGTTTCCCCCTCGAGTTCCGTCCAACGTTTCGTCTTACATTTGTTATATATTTTAAACTAAACCCACAATTTGAACTTCTCGTCTTGAGGATGAAAGGATAACATTTTTTTCGTTGACTTTTGAATTCTTTCTTTCTCGTCCAATATAGCGTTCGACTAGTAATTCAACAGGATTACAGAAAAATTATCCATTTTTTAAACGAAAAAAGTAAATTTTTTAAATAAATAACAGTAGTAAACTTGCGGTCTGGTGAGACGTAGGTTTTATAAATACATTTTCTTAATCGAGCCAACGTTTCAAACTTCATCGAGATCATCTTCAGGGCCTGGGTTTTATAAACATTCTTTAAATTATACAAATACATGTAGGATGTGACAGAAGTGAATTTATACAATGATAACGATTTTAGATTCAATCAAAATATTTGTTTTCCGTGTAGATGTGTCATTCTTGTGTGTCGTGTTGAGTGAGATATTGATCTTTTATGTTGGAGTTGGGAAGGATGTTGGGACAGAAAAGATTTTATTTTATGAGTAGAGATTAGTGACCGTTAATCGACAATTATTCAGATATCGTGAGATGCGGTCTGGTGTGATGTAGGTATGAGAAAAACATTTTCTTTATCGTGCCAACGTTTCGATCTTTTATTGAGTCATCGTCAGGGCTGAAAGTGTTTGTCTTCTGTGTAATTGTGCCATTCTTGCGTGTCGTGGTAAGGCTATTACACTATGAGTCCTGAAGATGATGTCAATAAAAGATCGAAACGTTGACACGATAAAGAAAATGTTTTTCTCATGCCTACATCACACCAGACCGCATCTCACGATATCTGAATAATTTTATTTTATGATGAGTCGGCTTCTTTGAGTTTCGGGCAGATTATCCTTTCAGGATTATACAGAAGGGGATAATTAGGGAAAGGAAAGCTAAATTGTTGTACAATTATACTATGTAGAAATGTTTGATGTGAAGAATGTAATGTTTGTTATGTTATGTATGATGTGATGATCATTCTCACGACACAGAAAAATGACACATCTACACAGAAAACAAACAGTTTGGGTCAGTACAAATACTTCAATTGAGTCTAAAATTTTTTCGCATTGTATAAATTCACGTCTTTCACTCCCTACATGTATTTGTATAATTTAAACAATGTTTATAAAACCCAGGCCTTGAAGATGATCTCGATTAAGTTTGAAACGTTGGCACAATTAAGAAAATGTATTTCTAAAACCGCCTCACACCGCATCTCACGATCCCCAAATGATCGTTAACTAACGCTCACTAAATACAACACATAAAACAATGATATAAAATGCACAAACAATAAATAACAAAAGTATGATCAATAATTCTAAAACTTTAGTAGCGCCCAAAAGTGCATAAACGACTGAAATATATCGCTTAAATATATTCTGGTGTGTTTAGTTCAATAAATAACCAAATTTTTTAAACCTAAAAGATTTTTACCAAAAACTGAGCTAAAATTAATATAAAAAAGTTTATATTATTAGTTTTAAATTTCCAAGTATATTACAATCAAATGATTCTAATTTTTTTGACTGTTTTCCTTTTTTGTTTTCATACTGGCGTGTTTTTGAAGGATCCAGTAACACGAGGATGTGTAATTTAAATCGTGAACGTTTAAGCAATGCAAAACAATCCTGCAATGGAAACACGCTGAAGAATACAAGTGATGGGTTGAATATCCGAATGTTGTCATTTCTATTGATAGGTGACCGTCTAGGAAGATTTTTTTTTGTTTCCCCTGTCAGTTGCAGTACCCTGTTCTCATCGACATACGAACATCCGCCGTACAAATTAATCTGTTCGACAGAATACATTTACTCTATTTTTTAATATAATTTATCACTTTATTGATATTTGAAGAAGAGCAGGAACAATGATTTTATAACGCTGTTTTCTATTCGATGGAGATGTTACGATCAAACGTTATCGTATTTATCACTTGCTTCTTTTTTTTTTTTTTTTTAAACTAGAAGTCCTTAACTTTTTATTTCGCCACTTTGGCCGTTACTGACAACCAGTTTAACTTTTCTTCATCCCCAGGGCTTGAGGGATCGAAAAAATCAATTAACTATCTTGGTCACGCATAAACTTTTTCCAGTAGTTTTCGTGCAACTTTATAAAAATAAAACTGAAATGGAATAAGTCCGCTTTATTTTTGGAGGTATTTTTAAATAGTTTTATATATTAAATATTTTATATTTTTAAATACTAAATTTTTTTTAAAATACTAATGTGGTATGGCATTTTTTATTTTTAAATTCTCTACGTTAGAATTTGAAGCAAAAGTAGTCGAAGAAAATTAATTTTCGTTTCACATTGCATCTTTGATATATGACCTAAACCTAACATATCCCTAAACACCCTTTCCAACTATACCTCTCTTTAACCCACATTCTAACCCTTGTCAAGTAATTTAAAGTGATATGGTTAAAAAAATCTTCGGCTTACTTCCTTAATAAATAATAATTTCAAAGTCCTAATAAAATAGATATACAATATTACTCGAAAGAATGACGAAGAAACTAGTTTTTCATTTATTTAATTTTGACCTGAACAATAACAAAATCAAAATTATAGAATGAAAACATGATGAATAATATATCGAAATAACTCCTAACCTGTCCCTTGCTACACTTCTTAACCTAACCTGTCTGTAACTATAACCGTAATCCAACCAAACCTAATCTGTTTCTAACCTTAACCCTGCTTAACGTAACAAATTTTATAACTCATTTTTACTATAACGCTAACCGTAATCTTGATAACAAATAATTTCCAATTTTATGTTTAACAAGAACTTTCTGTCCTGACGAAGGAATTAAGTTTTTTCATATCGAGATCATTTTTAACTCTACATAATCTAACCTGTCCTTAACCATACTTCTTAGCCTAACCTGCCCCATACGCTAACTTAACTATCGATAATCTATGTAATATGTTTCTACCCCAGCTCCCTATACGGATTTTTCAATCTAACCCGTGTTTAACCCTAATTTTATCACTAAATTACCTAACGACCGTCCTAAACTAACCTGCCTCTAACCCTATACCTAATCCTGTTGTTAACGTATAATTGACGATGTTATAGTTAAAAAGGCCACAATTTAGTCAAAGTAAGTAAATACTTTTTCTTTAAAATTGAAGTAAATACTGACATTTTAATACAATTAAAATCGTATTATTAAAGTTTGTTGTGAAATATTTTTTATTTATTTGTAGCCTATACATAATTGTACTTAATACAAATGTGATGACAATGTATACCGCTCGGTCAGAACACTAACACGGATGCCAGGGCTGCACTCGTAGGACGCATGCCACGACGCACCAATGCTAGCACTCATTTTAATATATTACGGGGCAAGGAGTTCTCGGGGCCATCGTCGTTTTAGGCGACGTGGTGGGTTCTCGGGATGGGAATATGTGGAGAGGGCTCTAGCGGTAGGGTTAGGATGGATCGATAGGTCGGTATGAAATTTTTGGAATCGGGAATGGATCAGTTCGTGGACGAAAGGAGCATTGAGGTCTTTGTGGATAGTGAGGTTAGAGACATAAAAAGGGGCATTGACGATTTGTCTGAGGACTTTTGATTGAAAGGGCTGGATATTGGAAGGTTTGGCGGAACCCCACAGTTCCACACCGTATGTCCAAAGTGGTCGCAGTAAAGTCTCGTATAAGGTCAGTTTAGTGCTAATGGCCAACTCGGATTTTGGACCTAGTAGTCTGTGTAATTGTCCAAGACTTCTGTTGAGTTGTTGTTTTTTAAATTTTGTGTGGCGCTTCCACGTCAGTCTGCTGGCAAGGTATAGTCCTAGGTATTTGACTTGGGTGGAAGTTGGTATCTCTTCATTGTTGTCGTATAGTGGAGGGCAAGACTGTTTTTCAAAGTGAACGTACATTTTTCTCCGTTCAATCTTGTCCTCCACTTTTACCACCAATTTTAACTTGGTTTTAACTATAACCCAAAACCTACCTAACCTAATCTGCCTATGACCCTAACCCTTTTAACTAATCTAACCCCTTAATCTAAGTTCCTAACTCCAAAATTAACCCTTACCCTAACAAACACAATCATTCCTATCCTAACCAATTCGACCAAACAAAACCGACTCACTGGCACCGTGAAATCGATGACGCGACGGTAGCGCGAAAGAAATGTTTGTGTCAACATCAAAAAAAAAAAATATATATATAGCTATTTTAAAAAAAGGTTTAAGAACTGCATTGAATTTTAATTGTTTTACAATTCTAACCTTTGCACAAAATTCCTTATATATTTTTTGCAGTTTGTTTTAGGAATATGACGAGGGATGTACGATGGTACGACGAGGTAGACTTCCACTCAATTATTTTTGCTAACATAACAACATAAATTTTATTTCACGATAATTTTTCTGGAATACGTGTTTGGAACTGGTGCATCAAACGATACGACTCGCTTAGATTTCGGCAATTAACTACATAGTTTAGTTTTTACATGATTTTTGAACTGATTCGACACTTTGGAATGACTCCGAAGTTAAAGGGGTTTTCCCATGTAATAGAGGACAGGCAGAAAGTTGTGAAAATCTTTTTAGAAAATTACTGCTATAAAGTTTATAGCAAGTTGTTTCATGATACAACATAAGACCCTTTTAAATAAATATAATTGGAATGTTTTATGGATCTGAGTTAAAATTTACGTTTAAAATTATGTAGATAATTATGAAGTTGATTAAAGTTTCATTTGGTTATAAGTTAGTTTCAGTGATATACGATGTTTGCAACCAGCGTTTCGCCTACGAATATATTAAATTTATTTTCGAACAGCAAAATTATGCAATGATAGAGTTATAAATAACTAATATTTTTCGAGATGTCTTAACGTTTCAAGCGGTTGCCTTTATGGACGAGATATACTCTCTGTAACGTCGGCGAAATTATAGTGTAAACAGATTTATTGACCGCTTCCCATTCCGGGCGAGATTTATTTACCATCGTTGCTTTTCTCAATTCGGGTTATTTTGGATAAGAATTGTACATTTATGATGAGGCATATTTAAATAAAATATGTTTTTTTCAATGTTTAATGGCCAACAATATTGTAAAATTATCATCAAGGATGACAAGATTCCGGAAACACTTTTTATAACTATAAAATTTCAACGGACTACAAAGAAAAAGAAGAATTCAGGGAAACATCAAATACAAATGATGTGCTATACAGATAAATCAACTTAATTAAGCATTTTTCCCCAAGTCCGAAACATGAGCAATCAAACTTATTAGGGAAAAACACCTGTCTTTCAAGCCACCGACGCCCCTATTTAATTCTATTCAAAATAATTAATATGTAATAATTGAATTTATTTGTTATTATCATTTTAAATGTACATGAATATTAAGATTGCTATTTTTATTGGTATCAAGTTAACTGTTTCCCAGAAGTAACGAAATTAAATATAAATATTCAGCACCTCGTCAAAAGCCAACGGACAATGTTTTAATGTTCTTAACCAAGAAGTCGTTGTCTTTTCTTTGCCCCCTCAATCCTTTTTAAAATTAAAAGTTCACATAGAGTAAGTTGTTTTCCAACGATTCGATGTCGCGTTTTTAGTCTATCATCAGGTTGAAAGAGTTCTAACCAATTCCAATAGCCTTCAACCTGATGTTGAGCTAAAAGCTCGATATCCCGATCATTTGAAAACAACTTACCGTGAGTAGGTACTATCTCTTTAAAAAAAAGGTTTACAACCTGATGATATATTTGTCGCCAGGGCACAGAGATGTTTTTGGTACGGAAAAAAAGAGAAACTGGTCAGAGGAGGATCTGAAAGAACATACATAGGCTCTGAAACTATTTTTGCAATAACAGAAACAAACACACCATCCTCCATCACAAGGACAACAGGAGGCGTGGATAAACTCGAGGGGTGCTAGACACAGTAAACTTATGCTAAATGAACCCTCACCAAACCTGGCAAACAGTGCTACACTTAGATTGTGCTAAACACTGTTATAAAACTATCGTTGATGACATCTGAGAAACCAACTACGTGACATGATTGATAACTGGGAATGAAAAGTGAGACTTTTAAGGTATAGAAAGGTACGTACAAAAAGAACAATATTGGATAAAATTCAGTGATCCATTGTTAACCTCAAAAGCTTGATTACCTCTCAAAAGGTCAGTGCTTTAAAATAAGGTTTTACCGCTCGGCCAAATCATAAATTCCAGTATTTACTGTACACGGAGCGATTAAACTCAACTATTAATAAAAAACGGCAAGCATTGGCTAATCTCAAAGGAATTGTTTTTTAACAGACGTGCCAGACGCTTTGTTGGATTTCGGCTGAGATTGTTCTATCCTACCCAGCGGGATGGTGAGGTAAATGATTTAATCGGTTTGAAGCGTTGATTTGGGAGACGCAAAGTACGATCACGCTTCATCACCTTTTTTACAAATAACCAACAGTCAAGGAAATCATGCATCACAGAGAAATTGCTTCAAAGTTTCAATGCATAAGAGAGCAGGTGGATCAAAGGTTTTGTAATATCTTCAGAAGATCTGAAGGACAAGAGTTTTCATTTGGAAAAAAGCAAAAAAAAAAGTTTTTATCCAGCTAGAGTGGTCAAGTAAAGGACGGCGCAGTCTAGGAATTTCAATGTTGATATGCTGGGGGAGGGGCCTTGATTACCGGGAACTTCTCTTTCTGGAACGCCCTGGAATTTTCCAAAGTTGTATATAAAAATGCGTTGCACCTCGAAATTGTAATTCAAGTTTAAACTTCTCTCGCGAGTGCACTATCTATTTGTGTCATTCTCATCGATCAATTATTTACCCCAATACGGATCGGTGGCTGAAGTTGGTATCTATGAACAATCATGCTGTTTTGTCCATCACCTGAATAGCCATGGAAGCGCCGAGTAATTGAAGGCGGAAGGACGACCTTCCGTTGAGGGCATTACTGACGCCAAGCCGAATGAAAAACAGGTTTCAGATGATGCACCCCACCAGGATCCAGCATAGCCAGTAGAAGTGGAATATCTAAAAAGCGTTAGTACGAGTATAGATGTTTAGATATGGGATTTATTTGGGCTGACGAGATTAAAGCTATGTGTGTGATTTTCGTGAATGTACTTCGGAACTGTTCAATGGTTCAGTTAAATCGCGTCGTCATTTGGGGGTACACCCCAGAACTCGAGAGAAACAAACTGAATGAACCATTCGTATTCACTTGAAGATAAGCTGGCGGGCTTTGTTGAAACTGAAAACGGGTTGGCTACCCATTCATGGTCTTGCACCATTGTATCTCGTGCTGTTGAAGTAGTGAACAATGGACATCTCCTAACTTCGAAGGTGTTCACATCCTTCATCAATAAACGTGCCGTTCGCAAGCTCCAGTTTGTTTTCTTTTAAAAACTCATTTAACACAGGAAAACACTCCGCCTCAACGTTTCAACACAAAACTGAATTTTTTTCTTTTTTTTGAAGGCGCGAACTTTATAAGCATGGAAATTCGTCGTAATCTTTCTTTGCAAAGAAAGACTTACGTCATTCATTTTAATGAAAATATTTTATAAATACCACAGTATACCTTGCCGTTTCTCATCATTGAAAACGTTGGTCAATTTGACATTGTGATCCATCAAGAGAAATAAGGCTTCAGAACGTAATTAGCCCAATCCTGAAATTGCTTTCACACAAGACAGCCACCTAACTTCTGTATAGAAAAGAAGGGAATGATGAAAGCTTCCAACATAGCATTGTGAAAACTCTTGACTTCAATGGCCTCGTCTTGATGTAATTAATAATTTGAACAGCCTCATCCAAAACCTTCTTAAAACAGACTGGCATTTTTT
Organism: Cimex hemipterus; assembly: GCA_039619505.1. Lineage (NCBI taxonomy): Eukaryota > Metazoa > Arthropoda > Insecta > Hemiptera > Cimicidae > Cimex > Cimex hemipterus. The sequence continues at coordinate 19,048,741 of CM077100.1, forward strand.
CATATCTAAAGCATGTTTGTCGAGAACGCAATCATTGCTACCATATACCTTGAATTTAACTTTTATTTTAGTAATCACTCCGATCATTAGGCCAATCATTGCTTGCGCACCATCTGTGCACATAACAATGCAATTAAACCATAGAATTTTGTTAGTTATAAAAAAAATCGTCCGACAAACGGAATATTTCGGTGTTGCCTTGGCAAACCACTGCACAAGAGAAGATCCTCTTTGAAATATCCCGAGTATTCATAACAGACAAAACTTTAATTGACTTCATTATTGCATAATTACTGCATTTTATTTCTGTGAAGGGACCCGCTGGGTAAAAAGTTCAGGAAACCATGGTTTAAGAGTGGGTTTTAGATGCGTACGAAACTCAATACTTACAAGTAGATCGGAATGGTATAACCCTTGCTCCGTGCTATTGCTATACACAATAGCTGGATATGTCTGATGGAAAATATTACATGGAAAGGAAATAAATTTTGTATTTCTTTTTTAACGAAAACTCTTACATTTTAGGTGCTTTAAAGATATTATCGAACCTTTGATCGATCTGTTCTGATGAGTTGAAACGTTTGAATGAGATATGTTGAATTTCTCTGCGATGCCTTGTTTCCTTTTCTCTTATTATTTATGGAAAAATCTTGAATTTGGTCATCAGCAACACGTGAAAGACGACCAGAGTGCTTTCCGTCTCCCAAAACAAAATTTCCTCTTATGAACTGAGCAAACCATCAACATCACTATAAAACAACAAACAACATCACATAAAATAAAACATCATAAATTTACCTATGCGTGTTAACTGTGAGTTCCTTTTTGCTCCAATAAAAAAAATAAATAAATGAAAAAAATTCATTTCTTCATCAATTAAAAATTATCAAAATACCGCCTCCAGGGTGCAGAATTTTAAATAAAATGAGGGCTAAGGCTAATTCGAAATGTAGAAAAACCTAGTTCTTTAGTTAAATTTTCAAGAAATATTGAAATGAGTTTTTGTGATTTAAAGTGATAACAAATAAAAATTTCACGATGCATTTTCTTAAGTTCTCAAATCCAAATAAAATTTTTCGTAAAAAAGTTTTTTTTTTTAAATTTTACTTTATAACGAGGGTTCGCAACAGCAGAGGTGTAAAAACCCTCACTGTGCCGGTGTTTTTGAAAAAAAAAAAAATACCATTTGTAAGTATGTCGGGTTCGAATGCAGGGCCGCTGGATTCGAACCCGGGACCTTTACCTTACAGTGACGAGCGTGTCAAACACTAAACCTTGCGGCCTCCTACGCCCCAACCTTGCGCAGTATCGTAATCAATGAAGTTCTACTAAGATGCGATTATTGCTAGTTGAAAACTGTAAACAAGTTTAATCAACAATACATGAAACCCATTATGTTTAGTGGTCTATTGACCAAATTACTTCTTTCAATTAATGAATCTTTTTATGTAACGGTTTGGTTGAAATGAAAAAGTTTGTATGACGAGCGGTATTCGAACCCACGACCTTCGGCTAAATAAGCGGCTGCTCTACCATTTGAGCTATCGTAGCTTCAATCCACAGGACACCAACAACCCATCTCAACCCACAATTTATGATGTTTTATTTTAGGTGATGTTTGTTGTTTTATAGTGATTGATGATGACAAAATTCAAGATTTTATTATAAATAATAACAGAAAACGAAGCAAAGCATCGCAGACATAAAAAGATTAATACATGGAACATTTTGTTCCCACTACCTGATGCCATCGTCCACAAATGTTGCTAACCCCACCAAATCAGGACGTTTCAGGTTTGTGAGCAATGAACTTTTGATATTTTTTTAATACTCCGAAATTGAAGTTGTGTATTTACTGTTGAGTTTTTCAGAGCCTGGATTTGAAAAGGTAAATAGGATATCACATCTTAGCAAATTTTGTCACTCCTGATATAATACAATACCTTTGGGTTTTCCAATCATTTCATGATCATTTTTGGTCAATTTATGACCTTAATCGCTCTGTGTACAACATGAATTTAAAATTAGCGATTTGATTGGACAGCAAATCCTCATAATATAGCACAAAACGTCTTGCTGAGTAATCAAACGTTTAGAGTTAACTGTGGGTCGTTTTGTTTTATCCCTTACTTTCCTTTCTGTACACTTGTAAAATACTCGATTTTCATCCCCAGTTATGATGTTTTTTAAAAAGTAGTTGTTTACATTGCTCTTTAGAATATCGCACATGGAAATGAGTTACAGTAAATTCTTTTAGATCTATGAAGAACCCAATTATCGCACACACAAACATATCCGCCTCCCCTCAGATGCTTTGAATATACATGTTATGTATTTCTGCAAGGTGTGAGCTATTTGTGACAAAAGCTTGAAATTGGCGCAATTCAAGTGGTTTGGTTGGAAGTATTTTCAACTTGATCGATCGTACGCAGCCTGTCAGGCCTAAGGAACATGTCTTTATCTCATTTGGCTGAACTTAAACTTATCCAATTTTATCCCGAGGAGAATTTATTGTACATGTTTATAAGAGTCCAAATTGGATTTCATTTGAACTGTATGGATTTACCTTCTGTTTGTTATTTTTATTTTGAACTGATACATATTTGTCGGAATGAAATCTTTCGAAGAAATTTGCAACTTCAGCTTTCTGTGTTTTCACACGTTCCGAGGGGAGTTGGGTTCAATTTCAAAGACTGTCAAGTAGCCAAGTTCCACCAGGGCCGAAATTGAAGTCGACGTGCCTGATTGCTTTCCAGATCGTTTTCAAAAAACTGTTCTCCTTTTTTCACCACATTCCCGACGTGGTGGAAAATCGATAAGAAACCGAGATCGCTCTTAGAGGAAGAGTTCCGGGTGGAGTTTGTGATTCCGGCGGAGGGGAAAATTGTAATTAGCCCGGGTTTTGTGAAGCGTCGCGTGTTTTGATCCAGATGCACTTGCCGACAATGCCCACCCGCAGGGATCTCCTAGTAAACAATGAAAGGTGGAGTGGACACATTAGAAGGGCAGGGGTTGAGGCCGAGGGTTGGAGGGGTGTGTTCGGGGTCGGGGGTTGGTGCCGGGGTTTGGAGGGGGTCGAGTCGGCCTGAACCTTGGCGCAAGTAGGATCCTTCAGTCGTGTACGATACTCCCTACGACACGGTCGTTTGTCGCCTTTTCAAGGGATGAATCGTACTGTTCGTCTTCTCGATATGGACTCGACTTAAACCGACTTTTCTCCGGTTCTAATGTGTTTCATCGTTTATTCAGTTTTCGAAACTATCGCGTTTTTTTTCGACTAATTTTTCTTCTTGTTTTGGTGCAATGAGATTGCTTTTTGTCTGGCTGTTGATTGCCTCGGTAGCAGCGTCTTCGGAATGGAATGACTCTGATCAGGATGACGATACAGGCGAGTTTTTACACATTTCTATCCCCAATTCATTGTTAGGATAGAAAAAGAAATCAACACGAAATTGTGCTATCTTCGTCATGAGAAATTGTTGTGTGGTTTGAAAATTGTGCCCAAGAAAAAGGATCGAATGGATAAACCGGCTGAAAGCGTGAGTTTGTATTTTTTTACCGCGGCTAAAAAGGAATAACTTTCTAAAAAGTGCATTGTGTTTTATATTTTTTCTAAAGCCCTCGTTGGCAAGAAAAACAGAACAAACAAGAAATATTGAATAACAAAATCTTTTAGTTCAATATTTCAAACTCATAACTGCATTAAAAAAAACTGGCCAAAAAATAACAAAGTGGTCCAGGATTTTTTAAAAAATATATGAAACAACCCTACGAAAGCATTTGATATAACGGCATATTTCGGCCTGGGATATATCGTGTTTCACAAACTTTCCGGCTTTAAAGTCGCGTTTTGGCCGAAGGTTTTCCAATTTGCAAAGTCCACAATTTCCCTTTAAAGAAAGGCGATAAAAACGGTGTGTAAAGATTAGCGAAAAATCGCAAGTTTACGGAGCCTGGTAGAATTTTAAAGAGGTCTCGTTAATAAACGTCTAAATATAATAAATTGCTTTTTTTTTGTCTACTTCTGTCGGAATGTATATCATTATAGCGTCGGCTTAATTGAGTACGTGGTCTGTAGTGTGACTATAACTGAAACGGCAATATTTCAAACGGTCTGTACAATCATCTCAATCTTTCTATGATATATACCTGCTCCACATGACATTAGGAGAAGCATATCTGCTTTTCTTCCAAAGATTTGTCCTATGTTCGGGTAAAATTGCATTCTGTGGTGTTTTTTCTTTCCAATAGTCTCAAAATTATTAATCCCCCAGTCGTAATAGAAATGAGATCGTGTCAAGAAAGAAAACTGTCCCATTGTATACTTTATACATAGAAAATAACTATATAAATCTTTTTTTTTCTAAACTAGTTTGGATATGTAAAATACAAAATATCACGACATAAAACTTCTGATCTGTCGGGCATAAACAGTCGAGATTGTAGTTTAAAAAAAACGTAACATACTCTTAACCCGTTGTGTTGAAAAAGCCTCACAGATCATTTGTAGAGTAATCATTCTATTCGGAAATCGCCGTAATAACGACGAGTAATAGGGTTAAGTTACTTTGACCTGCGATTGTGTGATTTTATAGGATTGCACGTCCTTAGACAAATTTACAAAGGCGCCAGTTATAAAATAGCTTTGTGGGTGTTTTCAATTCCAAAGAGAAGCAACGAAAGCGAACGTCTTATCTTCCCTTTGTAACTGCTTCGTTTTTCTAAGATCCTTGTAAAAATAATGTCATGTCCTTTCGAAGTCAACTGGAGTACAATTGCAAAATTTTCGAACAGTTTTGACATGTGAGGACGAATAAGACAATATTCGAAATGTGTTAACAATAAATTATTCAATTGGTAAAAATTTAAATAGTTTACCGGGCTGTCGCGTTTGAACAATTTATAGGATTGTCTACCAAAACAATATATTTTTATGTCTAATAATTTTTCATGTTGTTCAAAAGTGGTTATTTTACGCGCTCGCACTACAAAGAATTTTTCATTAGTTTTCCTTTTCTGATTTAATCGTATTGTTTTTATAAATTTAAAAAAAAATCTATTCAGAATTCACCGTGGATTTGTGGATAAAATTCAATCATGCATGTAACTTATTTATATTCTCTAGCGGTTTCGTAACTTTTTGACTCTGTATCCGTTAAATCGTTGGAAAAATTAATGACATACACGATGAAGTTGACGAATTGTGTAGATAAATTTCGAAATATATACTTAAAGAAAATAATAGGAAATTAACAAAATATTTCACCGGTTGAGTTTAGACGAAATAAAAAGTTTAGTTTAGTTAAAAGAGAGCCTTTTGTGCTTTACATTAATTAATATTTGTATAAGATATATAGGGTAACTTTTTGTATTACCCTCTGAATTTTACATACCACTAAAACATATTTTTGCCCAAACAAAACCCGTTAATGATCGTTTAAAAAAATGCTACAATAGAATATCACGATAGAAATTTTCTATATATTAAAAAAACATTAAAAAAAACATTTCTTGCATATAGTACTGTTATTCATAATGAAAAAGTCTTTGTTTAATTCTTTGAGTAATTAAATATTAAATTAATTCTCGGGAGATTCCTTAATTAGTTGGCAATCGTGTATTTAGAAAATCATAAAAAAATATTTGACAGGGGTTTAATAGTTTTTGCGGTCGTGAGATGGAGTCAATTCTTTAAAGTTTCTCAGGAAGAAATATTAATAAAAAATTGCTTAAATTTAGGTTAAAATTAGTTATTTTTGTATGGGTGTCTTAAATAGAAATTTTAGTGGGATAGTTTAATATTTTCTAAAATCCTTTAACTTTTATGAATCACTAAAGTACATTTCCCCTAAACTGAACCGTTAAGTCGTTTTGAATTTTACTTTTTCACACAGTAACTTCGATTAATATCAGACCATAAGTTGTGTCAATATTGAAAAAAGCAATGCCAATTCAATCGCTTGAAATTCTTTAATATTCCTAGTGATATCTTAGTTTGTTCGCAATTGTTTAATTGCAAAACGTCAATAAAGTATAAGTTCAATTTTGAAGTTCTATTTAGTTTATAGGAACAAAAAACTTTCCGTTTACCAACATAAAAATATTTAAGTTGAAGAAACTACTCAATTTTTCCTAATGTTAGGTCATGTTAACTTTTGTTTAACTTTTATCAGTCATGTAAACATGTTCTGCTTAAATTAAACGGCTTAATCTTGACTTTCATTTTTTTTTTTAAATTTCAGTTTATTGTCACGTCATTATCATGTAAGACATTGTCTAAAAACTTTGTCAATTAGTAATAATGTTCTTTTGTATTCGTCTTCATTACGAACAAAAAATAACGTAATTGTCTGTTTTTTCTTGCGAAATTCCTTCGTCGGTTCGCCATTATTTAATTACAAACGTTAAACAAAAACAAGCCGAACTATTGTTCAATTTCCTCTTAAAGGAAAGCCCCTTTTTGTAAGAGTCTTACATTTTTAATAATTTTAATTACGGGATAGTTTAACGGGTTCTAAAATCCACTAACGCTTATCTGTCTCGAAAAAAGTTTTTGCCTGAATCAAACCAATTCGTCTTCTTGAAAATCCTACCTAAGTAAATATCAAGTCAGACATTGTGGAAATATTGAAAAATATTACTACAATGAGAATACCCAAGTGCAAATTATATTATTGTTTTTATTTTTTTGAAAAATGTCTTAGTTGGTTTGTAATTACTTAATTAGAAACACTAACGATATTGAGAAAATAGAAGACAAAGATTTGCTCAATTTCAGCTTAAAATGAGGCCTTTTTCTATTGCAATCTCATGTTGTCATTAAATTTAATATTAGATAGTTTAACCTTTTTCTAAAATCCTCTACCTTTTGTGAAACATGAAAACCCATTTTGTCCAACTTAAACCCATAATTCGTCTTGATGTTCATTTGTGCATAATAATTTCATTTATTATCCCGTCTAACGTTTTGTAAATACAAAAGAAAACATTGTTAATTCATAACGAATGAAGTAAATTCTACTTTGAAGCTCAGTAGCTCGAGTTTGAGTTTCTATGACTTTCTCGTATTATTGTTTACAATAAGGTTATTACTTTTACTAGTGGGGCAGGGTAATATTTTTCCAAACATTGTAATGTACCAAATCACAAAAACGTTTTTGGTCAAAGTTAAACTGGTTTGATCGTACTGACGTTATTTCATGTATATAAAGTAGGAGACGTCAAATATCTTGAGGTCATCGCCGGCCTTCTGCGTGTTTTTCTTACTTTTTTCTTCTTTCGCGCGTATTTTGTTTTTCGTGTAGTGTTTGATCGTTACAACCTGGTTTCCGACACTCTGCTTTTATATGTGTTGTATGTTGATATCCTGAAATGCTAGCTTCTCGTTTGTACCTCAAGTTGTCAAATACAGAATAGAACCAAAACATAAAATATGTTTTATACGTCATGTGTATAACACATATATGTCCGGTCCCATTCCCTCCCCCAGAGTACTCGATATTCCTCGACGTGGTTTTGAACCCACTCCATTCTCGCTAGTAACTTACTTTTACTCTTCAGACGTTACACACTCACCCCGTAGAACTCGATGTTTCTCGGGGTGGTACAAATCAACCCGTTCCTTTCACGCTAATAAATTACATTCGTTCTAATAAATTATCTAAGTCAACACAGACACAACAGAAATACTGCATACTATACTAAATCTAAAAATCCATATAGCCCCGATCTAACGGAACAGCGATCTGTGCCCGCTGCCGTGCCCAAGACTACGCAAAGGTCTGATGATATGCCGAAATATTTTCTTTATATCAATCCTTTTACAATTGAAAAGGTGGTCGAGTGTTATTCTATCCCTGCTTAACGGGCACCGAAGTGGTCGCTTTCCAGCCAGAAAGTACCCGAGCGTTATTCTTGTATGGCCTTTCCTATTTTAGAGCCATTCTCCGTGGACCATGCAGGGTTATTTGGTTATTTGGACCAGTGTTGGCAGGGTTATTTGAAGGTTACTTCATTTTATTCATATTTGAAATTAATAGTTGCATTTTTGTTCTGCTCGCGTCTGAGGGAGTGATAATTGTTTAACTTCTCCCTCCGTGAAAACAGTACACACCGCGCCCACTGCTGTTTGGACTCGTTTTTTGGACGGGTCTGACATCTCTATATTCATCTTTTAGGGCTTCAAACGTTAATTTATATGCATAATAAGGTGCCTCGTTTTTCTTTAATTTTGCCTTAGCCTATCGTATGTTGAAGGAAATGGAGTAACCAGGTAGATTTTCTCTCTCCACTTGGCTTCCTTGGTTCTTATGGACAGCAGCCTCGTATCCTCAGAGAGCGTACCTTTCTCTGGAGTTAGGGTCGAAAAGGGTGTTACATAAGAAATTGTCCGGCATTGCCCATTTGCTTGCATAATATTTCAACGTCAACGTCATTTCTCCTCTTTTAGGGCAGGGGGAACTCTGCTTCTACACAGATGCTATTGAGCGGGCTCGTCCTAAACGCGCCTTCTACTAATCTTAACCCTTGCATGTATTTAGAGTCTAATTTTTGCAGGCGCGTTTTTTTTGCCTAACCGTAGGCCTTTCAGCCGTAGAATAATTTCTGGCACATCAGCCATTTAAAAAGGTTCACCAATTGCTTCTTTCTGCTCCCGAATTGAAATTCGACAGGAATCTCAAGAGGTTAATGACTCGCTTGCACTGGATTTTGATATTCCTGATATGTGGTTGCCGCCTTAGCTTCCCGTAGCTTCGTACCCAACCTCATTGGAGGGGGGACCATGTTTCCTCCTCAGTCTACAGAAGTGGACAGCCCTCGTCTTTCTTGTGGAGAAAGAAACACATATTCTCTCTACAATAGCAACCATTTTGTCGATTGCGGACTGCACTCTTGTTCTGACTTCTTCTAAATCTATACCATGTACGTAGATAGCAGCATGTCGACATAGAGCGATGTCATCATCGGAGGCTCAATACCTTCGACGATACCGTTAACTGCAATCCTAAAGAAGGTAACCGATAGTACTGACCCATGAGGGATCCCATTTACTTGCTTTCTCCTTTTGGATAGCGTACTTCTCAGCATAACCCTCACTTCAGGTTGTTGAGAAAGATCTTAAGCAACTCCGGAAGACTGCCTCTCGTGACGCTCCCGGAGAATACCATACATCGATGTCTTATCATGAGCCTTTACGAAGAACACAGACACGCCATGCTCCCAGTTTAGGAACGAGTCTGAACCTTATCTTCGAAAATAACCACTTGGATGGAATCCCAGCTGATGAATCCCATGATCCCCAGAATCCCGGCTGGTTGCGGCAATAGAGCCCTAAGTCTCCAGACCTTATACTAATCTTTTATTTATAATACACTCAAGGACTTTACCCAGACAGGTGGCGTCTAGCCTGGGCAATGAAGAAGCATCGAGTTAGACTCGCCGTCAATACTAGGAGCTTTATCTTTTAGGCCGTCTAAGGTTTATTCTAGTTCAGCCATAGTTATTGGCCAATTGTAATCTTCTTCGTTTCCGCTCGTAAAGTCCAGTCCAGCCTATTCCATTCTGAGCTTTTCTGTACGGAACCTTATGATGTATGACCGATAGCTCGAGGCATCTTTGTAGCTTATCTTCCTTATTTTTTAACCCTCCCATTGTAAAATATGTTCGTTCATTTTTATTATTAAAAGTATATGCTATTATAATTTGGCTATCGAAGGCATGAGTCATGTCTCCATTGATGATGTGGTTGCGTCTTTCCTTTTTGGGGGTGGTTTGCGGGTTTACTCTAATGTCCACTCTTTTTTCGTTTTAGCCTCCCGGACTCCTACCGAGTTTTCTAGCTGTTTAATATCCTCCGCGTTTACCCCGTAAGAAACTTGCTCAAGAGCAGTGTTATCGTTGGGAATGGAATGATCAGCGGAAGGCCTCAGAGGCTAAGACCTCCTGTCTTATTACCTCCTTCCGTCGACCCTTCCTCATGTTTTAATGGCAGGGTTAGGTGTTTGGAGGGTGCGGTAACACTTTCCACTGGTTTTAAACTATATTGGTGTACATTGGAGTTGGCTCCGTTTGTACGGTCATCTCCCCATCAAAACCTTTTTGAAGCCGACGGTCTGGCGGCCATAATCTGGTCGTGAATACTCACGGCTCCGGAAGGCGGCTTTTTGTTGACACCACGACTGATCTTGGTTTGATGAATCATTTTTGAAATCCCCATCTTTTTTCCTTCATGACCCAGTATCTCATGAAATTCTTGTTTTTTGGCATCTGATTTTCGTTGTCGCTTCCGATCTTTTCTTTGATTATTCTTTTGTTTTGGCTGGACCGTTTCAGTGTCCTCAGAAATTCCGTTTCCATTTCTAGAAGTTTATACCAGCAGCATACGTTGGGTGGTGCTGCTCTCTACACCAACTCCGACGGGGCCCGGGGGAATATTGCCGATGGTGGGCTATGCCTCCGACGTCACGTTTCGGATATGCGGCGTTATTCATTGAATTTTTTGGAACTTGCTTATTTAAAGCACCCTGGGACGCCGAGATAGAAAATTATTGTTGGGGAAGGGTTGTTATAGGAAAGAAAGGTAAGGCTATGGGGTAAGTAAGGGGATGGGGGTTAAGGAAGTCCACCAGATCACGGAAGGAGGGAGGGCGAAGTTAAACCTCTTGCAGTATCTCAGTTTAATATCACGTCGGACATTGTGAAAATTTAGAAAAAAATACATTAGACATCCCTAACGGATGTAATTCATTATAACTCTTCTTTAACCTATATAAAAACCATAAACATTAATATTTTAAGTTAATAATTTAATTGCAAGCGTAAAAAAGTCAAAGAATTGGTAATATTTAGCATAAGAGTTGTTTTGTGGATCTAGTATTTTGAATAGTTGTAATGGTGGGACAGCTAGACTTTTCTGAAAGCCTATAAATTTTATGCACCATAAAAACATAATTTGTCAAAATCAAAGTAGTTCATTACTTTGACCTTTTTTGGGGTAAGGAGGATGAATCCTGTTTTCGTTCAATATCAAGACATTTTTTAAATTTTGACAAAAAAAACAATGTGAATTCATAATATGTGAAAGTTTGTTAAAATTTGATCCTTGAAAAGCTTACAAGAATAAAATTTAATTTAGATTAACGTTCAACTTTTTTTTTTTTTTTTTTTTTTTTTTTTTTTTTTTTTTAACGGAATTTTTATTAAATCTCCATTTACGAGAGTTTTAAATGCATTTTACCACAATAAATTTCTACGGCTTCTAACCCTTTTACAAACTGAAATGCAATCGTTTTTATTACATCATTGATTCGGATTTGCAATTAATCACGGATACAATGCGTATTTTAATGAAAAATCGTATTATCTAAAAACATATCAAGCATTAGTACGTTAAATATACACTGTCAATAAATCCTATTTATTTAAAGCCAAGATGAAAAAAGTCAATCTCAGTAAACAATGAAGTTTTATTACGATGAATAATTGTTAATTGTTTTTCTGTTATATTGCAATTTTATTTTTATTTTAAATTCTTTTATATTTACTTTCTAAATTATGAATAAACGCTGGTTACACTGGGGCAACTTTCTATTACAGAGCATTTTATCGTCGGGCGTCGGTGGCCGCAACGGTTTAGGTGTTGACACGGCGCTCATCACTTCACTCACACTAAAGTAAAGGTCCCGGGTTCGAATCCAGTGGCCCGACTTTCGAACCCGACATACTTACGTTTTTTCAAAAACATAGGCACACCGAGGGTTCATATGACCTCTGCTGTTGCGAACCCTCTTTAAAAATTTTTTTTAAATTTACAAGAGGTTATCTTTTGACAGAAAAGATTAATCCTTTATTAAACGTGTTTGAATATAATTAATTATAAATAAGAATATGAAGAGTCAATTAAATGATAAACACTTGTTTTGTAGAACGTAAGATTTTGTAAAAACTTATTTTGATGGAATTTCTTGAGTGTGATTATTGATAATTTTGTAAAATCTTACATTATTCGTGACTACGTTTTACTGTAATAAAACTTATAAATAAGATTTTTTGATTTTAATATTGGCAGCAGGTTTTTAATTAAACGAAAAAATCAGTTAAGTAAATTTAATAAACTTTTCCATTAAAAAATATTTTTGACGAATGACATTCGATTCTATTGGATGCAACAATTTCCAATGATTTTGTTAATTGGCGTCGCTTTTATGAATATTCATTGAATATTTACAAAAAAACGTTTCGAATTCAAAACTGTTTTTTTTTACAATGGACGTTATATTTAGCCGGAAATATTGGAAGTAAGGCCGAACGAGTCTACACGAGATATATAACTCTTATTGGGTCGACGGCTTGGGTCAGTTGTTAAGCAACAGCGAACAGTTTTTCTCGGTCAAAAGTTTCCCATTCTTCAAAAACCTGTAAGAAAATACAATTGTTCGATTTTTTCTCGCTTTTACCTCTGATATTCACATGTTACCTGGTTTATACAGTTTATTAGCATTCGTTAACCCTGGTTAAAAACCCTGTCTGCACTAAGAGAAAAAGAACAAACCTTTAACAAATTGAGTTGAGATTTATAGTTTTTAAAAGTTTTTACGAGCTAAAAAAATGTCTTTATAATAACGATTTGTTTTTACATTGTTCGCTATTTATTGGAATTGTATTCATATGGTGTGGTGTAAAATATAAGGGGCGATTTCCATTTTTATACGTTCCCTTGATCTCTCTTGTACTTCGTTATAAGATATTTTAAAGGGAAATCCCTTTGGCCGTAAACTTTCTTAACTTTCAATCAACACGGGGTAGTGTTTGAAATAATAAAAAAATTATTCAATTAGCTTTCTTTTCAAAAATTCTTTCGCAATCTGGATTTCTTTCTGTTTAGTTGAATAACATCTTAAGAGGGTCTCTGCCCAAAATGAAAACAAACCTATTATTTTATCACGCCAAATAAGCGGTGTTGGACTTTTTCCGTGCTGTTTAGTGACAGTTATTTAATGGTTATTTGGAGGTCGTGAGATGCGTTCAGGTGTGACATAGGTTTTAGATAAATATTTTCTTTTACCGTGCCAACGTTTCGGTTTGTATTGAGAACATCTTCAGAGCCTGAGCATTATAAACATTGTTTAAATTTTACAAATGCATGTAGGATGTGAAAAAGAAAAAAAGACAAAACAAATTGTACAATGCTAGAAAATTTTATATTCAATCAAAGTATTTTTACTCACACAATGTGTTTTTTTTACGTAATTGTGTCATTCTTGTGTGTCGTGTTGAGAGTGCCAGTGAGATATTGCTGTTAAAGTTTAAATACGATGCGAAAAAAATGAATTTATAGAATGCTAGAAATGTTTGGAATAAAAAAAAAAAGAATTTATACAATGCTAGGAAATTTTAGATTGCATCAAAATATCTGTACTCATTCAAAATGTTTGATTTCCGTGTTGATGTGTCATTCTTATCTGTCTTGTTGGGAGTGCTCATACAATATCTCACTGGCACTCTCAACCCGACACACAAGAATGACACAATTACACAAAAAACAAACACTTAGCATGAGTACAAATATTTTTATTGATTCTACAATTTTCTAGCATTGTATAATTTTTTTAAATCTGATTTTTTCTAGCGTTGTAGACATTCTTTTTTTATTCTAAAAATTTCGAGCATTCTATAAATTCTACATTTTTTAATTTAAAATTTTCTATCAATGTGAATTCTTTTTTTTATACTATTTTTTTAGCATTGTATAAATTCATATTTTTGTATTCTAAAATTTTCTATCATTGTATAAATTATTTTTTTTATTCTAAAAAATTCTAGCATTCTATAAATTCTGTTGTTTTCTTTAAATGTAAAATTTTCTACCCTTGTATAAATTCTTTTATTATACTATTGTTTAGCATTATATAAATTCATATTTTTTATTCTAAAATTAAAATTTCTAGCATTGTTTAAATTTTTTTTAATCTAATTTTTTCTAGCGTTGTAGAAATTCTTTTTTTATTCTAAAAATTTCGAGCATTCTATAAATTCTACTTTTTTTAATTTAATATTTTCTATCAATGTGAATTCTTTTTTTATACTATTTTTTTAGCATTGTATAAATTCATATTTTTTTATTCTAAATATTTCGAGCATTCTATAAATTCGACTTTTTTTAATTTAATATTTTCTATCAATCTGAATTCTTTTTTATACTACTTTTTTAGCATTGTATAAATTCATATTTTTTTATTCTAAAAATTTCTAGCATTCTATAAATTCTGTTTTTTTATCTAAAATTTTCTATCATTGTATAAATTTTGTTATTGTACTATTTTTTAGCATTATATAAGTTCTTATTTTTTATTCTAAAATTTTCTAGCATTGTATAAATTCGTATTTTGATAAATCAAAACTTTTCTAGCATTTTATAATTTTTTTTTCACATCCTACATGTATTTATAAAATTTAAACAATGTTTATAAATCCCAGGCCCTGAAGATGATCTCAATAAAGCTCGAAACGTTGGCCCGACGAAAAAATCGTTTTTATAAAACCTACGTCACGCCAGACCGCATCCCACAACCTCCAAATAATAATCATTATTAATGGTTTTGGGCCGGAAAGGTTTGCACTTATGAGTAATATTTTTTACGTGGAAAAAGTAGGAATGTTTAAAAAAAATAAAGTATCTTAAAACTGGTCAATTTTTTACGATTCTCCCTTTACCATAGCTGTTCGGAATTAGAAAAAAGTTAAAATATTGCAAACACTTTCCTTTGGATTTAAATGTAACTTAATTGAAATTTTAAAATCTGAAATGATGGTAGTAAAAGACGATATGTACCCAGATTTTTCTGATTTTTGCCCTACATTCCCAAATTCTCCGGCTGTTGACAAGGTATGGCACAAAGTTTTAAAATAATATATGTTATTTTAACGTAGGTCTTGGTAAACATTACAACATAGGCAATATGAATACTGAGATTTGTTTGAAATCAATAGTGTCGTATCGGAAGGAAGTAGACTCGGCCCTTCGCTGTTTTTAATGTATACAACGACCTGGCAAAGTTAGAATATTAAACTATTGCGCAAGTTTGATCATGTATCAAAATAAAATAGTGGAAAACTAAATGTTAGTTCCATTTAAATTTTTATTAGTTTAAGAAACCCCATGTTTGAATTCACTAAGAAAATTATTTCGGCATTTCAGTTTGCATAAGAACTTTAATTATTAACCGATTACAATCAACTGGCTTTACCTGTGTGGTAAGTAAGGGGGCAAAGTGGAAATCCGGACGTGGGAACTGGCCGTGTAAAAACACCCCGCCGGAGAAAAAATGTACCCCATTAAAATTCAATTTTCCGCTGAACCGCACCCGGCAGGCCCAACGATACTCCAATTTTATATAGATAAATTGAAATCTTTGAACTTGGGAATTATTCCACCAGTTTATCCGATCGCCTTTGTGCCGGGGCCGGGCGAGTTCTCCGGGTCGCGAGAGTGTTTCCTAATTTACCCTTTATAAGTGCGCCAAATTTAATTGCTTCTGAAATTCATCCCTTTCTTCGGAATGGGCCGAGGGATGTTTTCTTTCACCTCTGATGTTTTGTACAATTCAATTCGATGAAAAAGGCGACGGAATTAATATGAAAGACAGAAAATACAAGCTATTCAGTATAATCTAGAACAAACTAGTAAAAAATGGCATTATATTTTGAAAAATAAAACTTATTAGGGATTAATTGACGAAAAATTGGGTAATGTTGTTTGGGGTGAATACGTCTACCCATGTAATAATACTAAAATTGATTTTATTTTTGGTACTCAACATTCCATCAGTGGTATTTTACGCACACACACACGATTAAATACATTCACAGTCAAATACATTTACGCAAAAAAGAAACGTAAGACTAGATATGTATCGAATATATACATATACAATAATACACCGGCGCCACTTATGCAGAGAAAGGTTGCTCGATGTGTCCCACATAATAGAAGCGTGTCATGCCTTTGCTCCATACAGAGAGCGTGTAGGCATGCCGCCGGACTTAAGAAGGGTTCTCGAGCACGGTAGCGAGTTTCAGAGTCCCCCGTTCCGCAATTTAGGGGAAATTGGGGTGTTTTATTGTGTATAGTATGTCTTGTGTGTTTTGTCTGAGTGCATGCATTTATTAGCGTGAATGTTGAGGGGTGAGGGTGAGATATAACGTCATCCTCGAACGATGAAAGCGAGTGAGTGTGTGTTAGGGGTCGATGGTGGAATATTTATAAAAGTACCCCATCGACCCCAAACTAGTTAAGTTTAAGTATAGGTCGGTGGAGGAATATCAAGTACACCACCGACCAAAAGGAATGTGTACTCTATGGATGTATGTAAGTGTAAGAATGTATTTATTTGTATGAATGTAGTGTTTGAAAGGGTATAGAATATAGAATATATGGATTTAGGTAGAGGCTGAAATGACCTAGATGTCGGAAGCCCCAGCAAAAAAATAAATAAATAATAAAATATAATAATAATACACTCCTGTTTATTCTACATGGGAACAGGTACAAATATTGGGTGGAATTCGTACTCTCTCCCTATAAAGAGCCAATGAATGATACGCCTAAATTAACTGCAGACACACAGAACCTTTGCATGCCAGACACATACGCGGGCTCCAAACGTAAGCGTACGTGTCAAACTCGCTCATAGTTCTAGAGGTTGGAACGTCCCAGATTTAGCCGCGTTTCCTTCCAGACTTTCCACCACATTCAGGCAAATAAATACAATCACTGTCAATACAAAAAAGCTCCCTGTTTCCTCCAAAAATTGCAACAAGTACTTGTACCAGGTTGCATTATTACAAGTCCACTTCCCTCAGAGGAGGAGGTGTCATTTGGAGCCACTTTTCTCGTCTAGCCGAAAATATACTCGGCCCTTGGCTCAAAAATAGATGTTCTTATGTCACCTCTTGTTAGGTTGAAAGGTTCGTACGGAACGCCTTAGACCCCTTACTCTCCACAACTACCGTTAAACGTTCACGCTTATAAATGCATTCACTCTTAATATACACATTGAAACATATGAACATATAATAATAAGATTAGCTGTAGTGTTCAAACGCACTTCTCAATTTGTTAGCGTGTCTACATGCTGTCTTTTAAATTCTAGGAATGACGCTCTTCCAATAAATGTGGACGCATCGAACTATTCTTTACTACCTCATATATATTCTTCATATCAATTAAATAATTTTATTTGGAGTTAATCTAGCTGTACCACAACACATTCGCGCTCGTAAATACAATCACTTCTACTATACACATTCATACATGATGGAACAGGGTATCGAAATATTCACATGCTCATACACAATAGGAATTGAAATATACATCAAATAAATGTGGATATGGAAACTTACGCTACATGCCTAAATTTTTCAAATAAATTGAGTAATTGAATAAAACTAGTCCGACTGAAAATCAGGGATAGTAAGTAGACCAGAATAAACGATCTATTCGTACTACGACGTTTCACCATTTCATTTTGTACCTTCTTTTTTAAATTTAAGCCCGAGAACAAACAGTCCCCTTGTATTTTGAGGGAAATACTTGAAACTTTTGGTTTAATGCAATATTGACTCACAGTGAAACAAATACATGTTAACACAAGTTTACTCACGAAGGACGGCCAAGAGGTAAGCTTTCTATTGTTAAAAAGAAGGCAGAATTTCAACCAATCGTTTTGCCCTTTAAAACCGAGTTTATACACATCCGGTGGCGCGGGAAATTTTAAAAATGGCTTTTGCAGTCTCTGTTTAAATGAGATAATTTAAATGAGATGACTCAATTGACGCTAATGAACTTTTGAAAAAGTCACCAAAACGGCTCCGTGGTGCTTACGGTTTTATCATTTTTTTATTGTTTTTTGTACAGAAAATTACTAATTTAAATATGTCGTGTTAGTGAATGATCTGGCAGGACCCACGTAGATGGCCCATCCATTTTTGTGAAAATCAAAAATTATTTTTTCTCAAATTTTTCCCCCTCTAAATAATTCTGAACTATTTGTATATCAAATTTATCGTGTTTAATAAATAAATACTTAAATACCAGCCTCGATAATATAATTCTACATAAAATAAGTTGTAGATAAGAGAGTTTGAAAGAAAAAAAAAATCCTTCCCTTCGTCAAGCTTTCTAATAATCTTTTTCTTTAAAACTACGCCTTTGATTTACACATTTAATAAGTAAAAAATATTACAATATTAATAATTTTGGCTTTAACCAAAATGAATTTATGAATTTAATTTAACTTAGTGGGCGAGATCTACCAACCAACCATTCTTAATTACAATTCTAACTTCCGTCTTGTTATTGTAAGTATTAATTCCTTTTCATGTATAAATTCTTGGAACGTATTTGTAATGTTTTTAAATTTTATTTGGATGATGGTAATGGCTTTTGCGATGTTTTTTTTTTCTTTAACCATATTGTCCGTTATCACTTTCTCCGTCATCGTTCCATTTTGTTTATGGCGTGGCACGTCGTCGAATCATGACCTGAGGGCTCCAAACACATTTGGCCGTCTACTTTGTTTCATTGGGCACACGTGACCCGCCCAATTCCACTTCATCATTTTATCCTCGGCTTCTCAGACACCCAAAAACGGATCCCTTCTCGATCCGAACCACCTTGGTTTTTCATACGTATCCGCCTGGTTTCTATTTGTATTCTTGAGTCTAGAATACAGAAGGCTGGGATGCAACCTGACACCAATATTCGATTTGAATATGAAACAGGAGAAAAATATTTTTTATTGTATTATTGGACTGGTCGATTTGGACATTCGGACACTTGGCCGGCCGCGGGCCTTAATTTTCTTTGAATGCGCTCACGTTACGTTCCATTCTTTGCTTCTTTTATACGACCAGTTCTACAAAATTCTCTAGTTTCATTCCCTTTACGCTTTTCTTTTCTTTCTTCGAATAATCGTTTCCTTTTATGTTCGCTCCAGAGTAAACGGTAAATTTATTTGTTGTTTCCCGCCGAATATTCCGGAAACCTAAAGTCCTGCCGAGAAAAGGTTTATACTTCAAAACCTGAAGTGTGTTGATGTGCAGTCATTTACAACGTAAATAGATAAATGATAATAATATACAGGGTGTCCCATGAAACGACATCAATACTTCAGGAGGTTATACTTCATATGTAAATTGAACTAAAAAGCCGCTATTCGACAATTCTGATTTTCATAATCTTCCTTAACTAATAAACTGTTATATATTCTTTAAATTCTATTACGCGAATTAAAAAAGATTGAAAACCTTATGAGATTTTTTTTATAACATTAAGCAAAAAATGTATAAATAATTTCATTAATAAAATTTAATTTTTATATAAAATTAAATGTAAAAACAATTTTTTCCATTTATTTATGATTTTTTCAAATATACAATAATTTTTTCAAATTGTATTAATTAATTAATTCTTTTCAGATCTTTCAAATGAACCATTTGTTTTACCAATTAATTAATCTTTCTGAAAGGTATTGTTGGTTGAGATAAAAAAAGTCAGTGTCATGAGCCGGATTCGAACCCGTGAACTTCGGCCCAATACGCCTTTGCTGTACCACTTGAGCTATCGTGACTTCGATCCACTCGGACACTAACTTCCCATCTCAACCTCACCAATGCAATTTTCCCTCCTTTTGGCCATTTTTCAAATGCCGTGTTGTCTATTTGATTCTCAGCGAAAAATTAAATGTCCACGGAGAGCTTAGTGAAAATATAATTCAGTTAATTATTAAATCCATTACAGTCCGATTGACCAATCAACGTTTTTCAATCAATTAATATTTTATGTAAGTTATTGGTTGAAAATTAAAAAAAAAGACATGTGCCACGAGCGGGGTTCGAACCCAAGATCTTCGGCTCAATACGCCGCTGCTCTAACAATTGAGCTATCGTGACTCCGAATCCCGCTCGTGACACCGACTTTTTTTATCTCAGCCAATACCTTTCATAAAGATTAATTAATTGAAAAAAGTTAATCGGTCAATAGTTCCTCGAACTGTAATGCATTTGTTTTATATTTGATTTTATATAAATTTTTTATTCAAAATTAATTGCAATAAAGTTTTGAAGATTTCAATTATTTTATATTTAAAAAATTCGTAAATATACTGGAATTTTACTTGACACGGTTATATTTCATATTATCCCTATAAGTTTAAACTATCTATTCGATTTTTAATGCTTTAAAAAGAAGGGGGTCATTTCAAATTAAAAAGGTCCAATTTGAAGTTAAAACAGCCAATTTGATGTTAAAAGGATCAAGTAGAAGTTAAAAACATCAATTTGAAATTACAGCATGTCAATTGGAAATTTAAAAAATTTCATTTCATGTCAAACCTGTTAATTTGAAGTTAGAAAGGGTTAATTTGAAGGAATAATACTATTTTAAAATATCAATCTATGGGTACAAATGTAGATGGATTTTTCTTTTTACTTTGTTATACTGGATGTCTCATTAGCAGATGTTACTTAATAGTTCAGGACCAAATACTAAATTTCAATTTGGACTAGAAAGTCCGTGTTGTACAATGCCTGATTTTCATTTGTATCCGAGAGATTTTGGTTTTTATTTTACTTCAACCTTTCAAAACTTTATTCCATATAGTCTCTTGCAGCTCGTAATATTTTATTTGTACTTAATTTAATTACATCCATCGTGTGGTGCATTGCGAATTTTATGACGTGCATTTATTGTATGTTAACTTTAAACAAACAAAACACAAAACCATTTCATACAGAAACTTTTACGAGTCGAGTTTCTGAAATTGAGTAAGTAGTGCGTGTGTTTAAATTGTATAAGTCAATTAACGCTAAAACAAAACTAACATTTAATGTGTGGTGATTAGTGACCGTAAGTTGATGGATATTGAGAAATCGTGAAATGCTGTCTGGTGTGATATAGGTTTCTGAAAAACATTTTCTTTATTGTGCCAACGTTTCGAAATTTACTGAGATCATCTTCAGCGCCTGGGATTTACTTTAAAATAATATTTTGATTGAATACAAAAAATATTTATTTGAATTGTATAAATACAATTTTTTCCAAATCCTACATGTTTTTGTCAAGTTCAAACAATGTTTGTAAATCCCAGGCTCTGAAGATGATCTCTATAAAGTTTGAAACGTTGACACACTAAAGAAAGTGTTTTTCTAAAACCTACGTCACACCAGACTGCATCTATGGATTTCTGAATTATTAACGTTTAATTACAAAAAGGTTTTGGTTTGAAAGTAGGTATAAAGATTTTGCGTTAAATGTTAAACGTCAATTTTTGGCGATAGTTGACTTTTGAATAATCAATCACATCTCTTGATTAGTATATACTTTTCTATAAGCTCGATATCCGCCGTATTTACAAAACCAAGAAAATCTTAACTAAACGTTAGGCAAAACCGTTGGAAATTCGTGAAAGTTTATCGTCTAACAGATTTTTTATTTTGTCTGCTTAGGGTTATATTAAAAAAAAAGTGAATCCCATAGGGATTTTAATGATCTTTCAACTGATTTAATTGAATTTACAGTAGGATTGTTATTCCATGATATAAGGCGGATTTCTGGAAAATGTCATGAAAGGTTTGAGTAACCTGAAAAATGAAATATCTGGATTGATTTTCTTTAAATTTGAGGTGTAGAATAACATGAAGCATTTATTGCTCAGAGGACAGCTGTGGATACCGTAATTTAGGCATTGCCAGGATATTATTTTTAGTATAAATTGAGAGGACAACACCATGGTGGCTGTGCTTAACTTAGTTAAATAATTAATGATGATCACGAACAAGGTAGATCCAGGGATGCGAATATAATCAGTAATGATCAAACGGCTGACAAGACCTCTGATGTAAGCTTCGATTCTTAGAATATTCCGTTTGATTGGATGTAAGCGTTAAAACAATAAGGGCCCGCTACACGACTACCCCACTTATCTGAACTTTAAGCATCGGAACTGACGCCGTTTGGTGCTTAAATAGAAGACAACAAACATTAGACTGCTGAGAGAAGGAATGGAAAACAAATCGGTCGGACGGAGTTTACAAACGGTACTTTTGCGTGTTTAAATTGTTCCATGAAATATTGCCAAAGAGTAATGCGCCAAGTCTCGACTCGGTTTCGCTCCTACTGGGGATATTCCGTCAAACTGCATTCCACCGGATTTGTCTGAGAGACGAGCTGTAGAAAATAAATCACGAACCAATATTCAAGTTAATTTTTTTTTTGTTCTCAAGTTCTTCACCTAGGGTTGTATTGCTTTTTTACGCTAAATTATCATTTGATGACTCAAAATTCGCCTTTTTTTACATTCGAATTCACTATTTTTTAATCTTGTATTAACCTTTTGAATTTTCCAATGATTAATTTGAAATAATCCAGTTTTTTTAGAAGCATTAAAAAATCAAGAGAAATTACGAAATATAACCATTTGAAATATTATTGCTGTATATTTAACCATTTGTTTTAATATGAAATAAACGCGCAAGTAAAAAAGCATTTGTTAATAAACGCAAAAGTTATATTAAATGCGTGGGGTTTAGTGACCGTTATTTAATAATTATTTAAAGACCGTGAGATGCGGTCTGGTGTGACGAGGTTTTAGATGTTTTTCTAAGGCCTAGGATTTATAAACATTGTCTAAAATATACAGATCCATGTAGGTTGTGAAAATAGTGAATGTATACAATGCTAGAATTCATAGAAGCATCCTTATCGTGCCAACGTTTCGGTATTTATTGAGATCATCTTCAGGGCATAGGATTTATAAACAATTTTTTTTCTTCTTCTTCTTTAAATATGAAAAAAAATTATTGGTATGTTTTTTGTCTTGTCACTTTTAAAACCACTCAATGCAGAAAATTTTTATTAGCTAGAACATATCCACTACATTCACAAGCATACTTACATAATTACAGAACTTTTTTTTACGGGGGTTCGCAACATCAGAGGTCATATCAATCCACAAAGTACCGGTGCCTCTGAAAAAATCCCACTTGTCAGTATGTCGGGTTCGAATGCAGGGCCGCTGGATTCGAACCCGGGACCTTCACCTTACAGTGATGAGCGCCGTGTCGAAGACGGAAACCTTGCGGCCACCGACGCCCCATAAACATTGTTTAAAATATCCAGATCTATGTAGAATGTGAAAATAGTGAATTTATACAATGCTAGAATCCATAGAAGCATCCTTATCGTGCAAACGTTTCGACCTTTATTGAGATCATCTTCAGAGCCGGGGATGTATAAACATCGTTTAAATTTTACAAATGCATGTAGGATGTGAAAAAGAAAAAATGAATTTATACAATGTCAGAAAATTTTATATTCAATCAAAGTATTTTTACTCACTCAATGTGTTTGTTTTTTGCGTAATTGTGTCATTCTTGTGTGTAGTGAGAAATTGCTGTTTTATGTATATATACGTTGGATTTTGAAGGGGTGGGGATAGAAAGACATTTTCATATGAGGAGTAGGCTTCTTTGAGGCGAAAAGAGCCGACATCTGGAAAAACGTGAGTAATGGTTCGGCCTGATTATCCTTTTAGCACTATATTATTCGGGATAATTAGGAAAAGGAATGCCGAATCGTTGAAGAATTAGACTCTGTAGAAATGTTTGATGTGTGGAACGTGATGATTGTTTTGTACGTTTTGTTGATGTTCGAATCCCCTTCGCGACACTGTCTTTTTCATCTCAAATAAACACCTTAATTAATTATACCATATTAATTGGTCAAACAAACCACGAAAAATAGTGAATTTAATACATTAAAATTAAGTTTAGTTCACTAAAGCTCACCGTGGACATTTCCTTTGTCGCCCAGAATCCAATCCGATTACACAACATTTGAAAAATGGGAAAAAGGAGGAAAAATTCAAAAGGTGGGGTTGAGATGGGAAGTTAGTGTCCGGGTGGACCGAGGTCACGATAGCTCAAATGGTAGAGCAGGGGCGTATCAAGCCGAAGGTCGTGGGTTCGAATCCCGTTCGTGAAACTTACTTTTTTATCTCAACTAAAAACCTTAATTAATCGAATGACATTAATTAGCTAAGCGGAAAACGAAAAATAGTGATTGTAATATTTTATAATATTTCCAAAGATCTCAAAAAGCAAAATTTTTAATTAATGGAAACAATCTGGCATCACTGGGCGACTTTTACCCTCTTTGAAGGATTTCAGTCGGGACGACATGCTGGCCAGTCGAAACTTTGAATTGAAACCTGTTCCAAGTAATTATGGACGATCCCAGCTATGGCTTTGCATCGTCATGCTCAAACAAACTTAGCCAAAAGACAACTTCCTCTGGGAGCACATTTAAATGTATCGAGCAGCTGTTAGGAGGCCCTGGATGAACATCACGTTCGTTCGACCTTACATACAAATGCCTGCCCAAACCATAACACAAATACCTCTACAGCTTCTTCGGAGTGAAAATGTTGTGGGGATATATTTCCAGTTTTTCGAACCTCTTTCGTCAGAAAACCTCAAACAAAACTTTAACTCATCTGATAATTATATTTTAGACGAATCTTTCTTACACCAATTGATGTGATTTCTTGCGTAACTTAATCGAGCTGTTCTGTTCCTTGTGAGGAGTTCTGGATCAGGCATCTTTACCTTACGTTGGTACACTGGCATAGAAATTTTTAGCTTTTTGAAGTAGTTGTTTGACCTCAACAGTAGTAGAATGCCGATTACCATCTTCGTAACAGGAAGTTTCATAAAACCACTATTAATTATGGATGGAAAGGATGGCAGAATCATTTACATAATATGTGATGAGTATTGTAACAAAATTGATAGAATTGTTTGCAGGGCATGCTGAAGAAAGACTGGGAGTCAGGATATTGCCTTGCAATACATCCCATCTTCACTACGTAAAGGGGAGAAATATAAAAATCTTAAAGTACCCTCCCCTTCGACTAAAGGGACTTGCTATTTAGTAATTGCAACATGATTTGCAGGGTCGATTTCAATTAATTATCTTGAAAAAAGTGAAATTATAGATATAGAGAATCGGACAGTCGAGATTGACTGTTTGAATTAAATATTTTAATCCAAAATTGAATGGTTTCTCAATTTAGTCTCTCGTGTTTTTAAGCCGGGTTAATTTCAATCTTGGATTTGGACATTTTTTGTGTCCCCCCAGCATGAAATAGCGACAGTTAAATTTACAATTGGGACTTCACTGTAATGAAAGCCAGCGTCGAATATATAATTAAAAGAGGTTTACACGAATCGGATCTGGGAGATCCCGGTCATAAAGCGGATCTCGCTCGTTTTGAGGGATGAAAATCCTATTGGTCGGAATAAAATTACTCCGAAGCACATTAAGGATTGAAATTTAAAATAAACAACTCTTTACGGCCATAGGCGAGCCGATAAGTCGACAAATTCCGCTCAGCCCTTGTGGCAATAAGGACAGAGCTGCCGTCTTCAACTACGAATTAAATGAAATGACGGTGGAATTTAGCAAACCACTATCTGTGTACTTTGCTGGATGAGTTGTGGATTTAATGACAACCGTTTCATTTTATGAACCTTAATTCTAATGGGTGTACATTTCAACTGTGAGCCCAAATCCCGGGTTCAAGAAATATATATTAAAAAAAAAAAACGTTATAGCTTAACCTGAATCTAAATCTGATGTTTTAAATAAGTCTTCCTCCTACAATGACAAATTCAAATGCAACGTTTAATGTTTTGAGATACAATAAAATTCCCAATTGCCAGGTTGATCGGATTAATATTAATCTCCGCTACTAAAAAGAGAAAAGGATAAAGGATCAAGTTTACTGCATCGCATATATCCCAGTCGTAAAAGTATTCTCGTACAGATGTGCGGTACCGCGGGATTGTTGTTATGATTTAAAAGTTTTTAGCTCACCGCCGCTCTTTTACGATAGAAACGTGTTTCGACAAAACTCGAAACGCAAATATATTCGATATCCCAGTACACGCCCGTTTAAAACAGAGCAAGTGGGTTTTTTCTTGCTAGCTTTCAGGCCATATCCATTATCCTACTGTAAACCTTGAATATTTGGTTCGTCGAATGGTTTAAACGTTAAATGAACACTTTAACTGACTATATCTATGTTTTTTTTAGATTGTAAAACAAAATATATAGTTAATTAAATGGAAATTTTATTTGATAATCAGGCTTATCCTACTACGAGTAAATGCAGCCGGATACTAGGGGCAGTGGTGTGTTTTAGTAGTGATCCCTGTTACACAGGATTGAATTCATTGAATCCAGTGTGATCACATACTAGTAAATTCGAAGAGTAGGTGTAGCTAGATCATTTAGGAAGGGATGGTGAAAGGCTTTCATTGTAAACTTAGATACAATAGTGTGGTCTACAGACTCAGGTAAAGTCTTCAATTCTCATATTTTTGGCTCTGTTTGAGGGAAATAAGCGGGGAAACACACTTACCTGACGCAACGCCATGCGACGCTACCGGACGCAAATCGAAAGTACAATTTTTCCTAAGGCTACATTCCCCCCCCCCATGTGCATCTACCCGATGCTATGCAAACCTACCCTACTCTACGCTACGCGATCCCCACTGTCCAGATATTCGTCGAGTAGCATCGAGTACAGTCGAAGACATCAGAACCAGACGCTCGTATTTTCATTCAATCTACGTGTAATATTGCCGTAATATTAATTACAACATACTTATTTTAATATAAATCAAATTAACCGAGAAAAATTCATTAGTTTTTGTTTAAAAAAAAATGGTTTGATGGAAAATTGATCAGACAGAGGAATACCATATTTTGATACAATGAATTTATCTAACAAGTTAATACACGGTTTAGCTCATAAAATTTGACTAACAATTTATTTCATGGTTTTGATCATAAAATTGCACCATTTTCGTCCAGTAGTTTCAGAACAGGACACTCATATTTTTTGTAGTTTAGTTCAAACTAAGTATATGCAATTGTGTCGTTGTCTTAATTGCAACATTCCTATTTGAATGCAAAACAAATTAAACGGGATGAAAAATTTTATAAAAGTTTTTCTACAAAATATTCAATTATGATGGCTAGGAAGAAAATTTATCAGAACACTGAACAAGTGTGGTGTTTAGTGACCGTTAGTTAAGAATTATTCGGAGATGGTGAGGCACGTCTGGTGTGATGTAGGCGCCTGAAGATGATCTCAATAAAGATCGAAACTTTGGCACGATAAAGAAAATGTTTTTTTTTTTTTTTTTTTTTTTTTTTTTAACCCGCTTCACAACAGACAGCATCTCACGATCTACAAATATTCATTTATTTAAAACGTTTAAATGTAGCCAACAATTTATTACATGGTTTCGCTCAAAATAGTGCATTAAGTACAAATGAGGCGTTACTATTGTGATAGTGTTTTATGATAAACGCTGTGTGTCTGTACGTGGCGTGCTCTTGACGTGTCATAGATGTGCACACCTTACAAAAACGTGGCAAGGCTTTGGGTAGCACGCGTTGTGTCGCATAGCGTTGCATCGGGTAAATGTGTGTAAATAAAAACCCCAACCAGCACGATGATATTTTAGGCAAAAAAGCCTCTTTAAATATGAAATTTAATTGATTGAAAAATTGTTTTCTTCTACAAATTAAGCTAAATTAACTATCTTTAATTAACTTCAAATTAACGTTTATAATTGCAAATTAACATTATAAATTTTGAGCCTTTTTAATTTCAAATTAAAAATTTTGAAATTTAAACAAATTATTTTTTTTTTATATTGAAAATTATCTCTTTCTATAAAACGTTCAAAACCCAAGTGTTGATATGAAATGTATGCTCGTAAAATGAAACTAGAAATTTATACAAATGTAAGTACGAAAAGAAAGAAGTCTTTTTTTTATAATTTGTGTATTTTTAGAAAATATGAAAAATTAAAAAAATATATATGGGTTATTTCTAAACTACGTCGTGAAAATTAATTACAATTAAAATTAAATTATAAAAATTAAATATAAATACGAATTTAATTATAATAATTAATCTTATTAATTCGACCGCTTGTCGACCCCAAAATTTCCGATATAATTTAATTTTCATGATTTTTTTAAAAGGTTCTAATATAACGTTTTTCGAAAGATACTTTAATTACTAAATTTCCAATATAATCTGATTTAAATTTAAAAAAATATTATAATATCACGTTTTTTGAAAAACACTTCAATTGCAGTTAAAATAAAAAATATTGTAAAATTAAATATAAAAGTAGTTTTTGTTAGGGCGTGAAATGACCGTTTATTTTGTTTCTTATTATTGCCATGTAGAATCATACTCGAATGGAAGAATAAAAGGATAAAGATGAGCGTATAATCACGCTGAGACTGTTGCTAATCTGACTCCATTATTATTATTATTATTATTATTATTAGCCATACAAGCCTATGTGGAAATTTTAATTTATGAAAAAACTCACAATTTTAATTTAAAAAAAGAAACAGAAATAAATTTTATAATTGTTTTAAATTTAATGTAACTTGACCTTCGGAATTAAGAATTTGAAAAAGAAAATCAAAGCTTGGATGGCAATAGGATAAATTAGGTTACGAGTGAATGTTTGGAGTCAGAGTTTTATAGCACTCAGAAGAGATAACCTAAAACTAACCTAAACTAGAATGAATAGAATAATAATAATAATAAAAGTAGTTTTTTATTATTAAGTCAACATTACTAAAATATGATATAAACATTTTGGATTTTTCAAAAATCCTTATTAGCAGGAGAATCTTTATAAACTTTGATTTTAATTTAATGAATTTTCATGCAGCATTTTGGATTTTTTTCGTCAATGCCCAATCATTAAAAAAAAAAAAAAAAAAAAAAAAAAAAAAAAAAAAAAAAAAAAAAATAATAATAATAATAGTAATATAATAAGTCACGATCCACTTCGATGTTACGATAGCTCAAGTGGTTAGAGGAGCGGCGTGTTGAGCGAAGGGCGTGGGCTCGAATCCCGCTCGTGACACCAACTTTTTCATTTTAACCAATACCTTACACAAAGATTAATCAATTGAAAATTAGCATTTTGTTTTATAAGTTACGGGTTTTATTAGTATTATTTAAATAATTTTTTTATGGTTAAATTATTTTTTACTAAAAATTGTGTAATAATTGTTCGTTTTTATATTTAATTTTATATAACTCATAATTGTAATTGTAATTAATTTGCAGGCAGTATTTTATTTTAGATATATATTTACATTTAAAAAAATAATCCTTAATTTGTATTTTCATCAATTACACTTTTAATTTAAGGTCTTGGTTGAGGTGAAAAAGTACGTTTTACATGCTGGATTCGAACACACGACCTTCGGCTAATCTTAACTTTACGTGTATTTTACTTTACCCGCTTATATTTTCTACAAATTCCCATGTTGTTTAAAAGATATTTCATTTGAAATTATAATAGGGTCAATTTGAAATGTAAAAAAAAAAATAAATAAAAAAAGAAAATTGAAGTAAGAAAATGGTTAACTTTAAAATAGAAGTGGTTAATTTGACGGAAAACGAAATTATTTTAGATATTTCTTTGAGACACCTTTAGATTCAGAATGAAGCATGTCACCATTCTCTATTAACATCAGAAGGTACACAAAACTTCACAAACCGTCTTCAGAACTAATTAAATTGATGCTGAGGATGTAAACTGTCGCGTCATTTTATTGTTGTACTTAATGTTTAATTTCGCTTGTTTGAATCACCCATCATCCTACTGTTTAGAGAAGTTTGAGCATTATCATTAAATTCTTCAACTTACTATTAGTTTGAATACGTGGTGTAATAAGGCAGGTCTTTAACGTAATCAAAGTACCCATGCGAAGAACACACATTAAAGTTCTGCGAGTACCACTTCATACATCCAGACTCGGCAAGGGATTCCAAAGTTACACCAACTTTTCAAATCATTCGAATTATATTGTACGCAACATTTGCTTATTTAGAAAGTATATGTATATAAATGTTTCACTGTATTGTAACTTAAATAAAATTATATTTCGAGGCAATATAGAAGTTGATGTGTTATTCAAACATGAGCATAAGATTTTACATAACGATAAGTTTTTTTGTTTTTTTATAACAGAACTGACATTAACATAAATAAGTACACGCACGACTAGCATGTAGACATTGATAAAGCTTTATTCTTCGTAAAATAAAACTAGAAATGCCTTAGTTGACCTCAAATAAAATTAAACAAAACCTAGGAATGATGAATATTAAAATATATCCGTCTAATTGAAAACTATTTTTCTTTTTGAAATGCTAATTTCAAAGTTGGTAACGACCCTACGATTCTTCGTTGTTCGGACACCTCTATTCTACAAATCATTAACAAATAGTGAACTTTCTTTAATTAATTTTGACGCGTTTCCCTCCGATTTATTATCAATCTTCGTCTGTTAATGGTAAGTAATGCTAACTGAATCAGTAGTGTCCTACCAGGTTTTCTATAAAAGAGATCTAATGTTAAATCCATCGTATTTCCTGGTCCGAATGACCAAATAACGTCTTTCAAATAATTAATCTTTATGTAGGTTATTGGTTGAAATTAAAAAGTTAGTGTCACGAGCGGGATTTGAACCTACTACCTTTGGCTCAATACTACTCAATACTCATAGGCTTATTTTACTCACTTGAGAATATTTAAATTGGTATTATTTAATTAGTTTTTATATAGTTAAACAATTTTTTACTAAAAAATTGTCCATTAATTGTTCGTTTTTTATATTTAGTTTTATATCACTCATAATTTTAATTGTAATTAATTTGCAGGTGGTATTTTATTTAAGATATTTATTTATATTTAAAACAGTAATCCTTAATTTGTATTTTAATTAATTACACTTTTAATTT
Source organism: Cimex hemipterus (assembly GCA_039619505.1). Taxonomy (NCBI): domain Eukaryota; kingdom Metazoa; phylum Arthropoda; class Insecta; order Hemiptera; family Cimicidae; genus Cimex; species Cimex hemipterus. The sequence continues at coordinate 19,079,658 of CM077100.1, forward strand.
AAGGTTTTGGTTGAGGTGAAAAATCAAGTGTTACATGCGGGATTCGAACATGCCAACTACGCCTCTACTCTAACCACTTTAAGCTCTTCAAGAGGTCACCATAGTTCTAATGCTTAGAGCAGCAGCGTATTGAGCTAAAGGTCGTGGGTTCGAATCCCGTTTTTAGGCTTACTTTTCACCCCAACCAAGGCATTACATTGAACGGTATAATTAATTAACATAATTAATATGGTCCATTATGACAACTAAATATATATGTTGATCATTCAGATGTCTAATTTTACGTTTTTTTTGGCATTATCCAATTCGTTTTATTTAAAAAAAATCAATACTATCTCCTATATATTTTTCTATTACTTTATTTAACGGTTTAATTTAAAGTTACAAAAAGTTAATTTGACAGGAAAATGGTACGGAAAAATTTAGAATAAACATTGTACAATTTATGCATTTTTACCGTAACCTACAATGAATAATAATATAATAAATCGCGATTCACTTCGAAGTTAGGATAGTTCAAGTGGTTAGGGCAGCGGCGTGTTGAGCCGAAGGACGTGAGTTCGAATCCCGCACGTGACACCAACTTTTTCAATTCAGCCAATACCTAATGTTAAATAAATAAACCTAATAAATGTTGTTGTTTTTTATCACAAAACACCGGCACTCTGAGGGTTTATATGACGTCTGCTGTTGCGAACCCTGGTTTAAAAAATAAATAAATAAAAAATATTAAAAAAAAAACCAGTCCATATTTCTTGGGATAATTAGAGATAGATTTCTTCATTAACTATAAACTACACCCACACACCATAATTCATTCACTTGGTATTCCTCGAGGTAATTGGGGACTAGCTCCTCCATTCACGCGAATAAATACATTCCTTCCAACAAATACACATGATACGCAGGTAATTCGTCGATAGTAGAATACTGTTTGAGGATCAAATCTTTGTTTCTCAATTTGAGCGTAAAATTGTAATAATTTTTATTTTTTGAATTTCCCCACTTTATAAACTATTGTAGCTCCATTGGATTCTCAGAAGTAGGGATTTTACTCATGTTAAAGGTTTACTATTTTCTCGTAAGTCCTAACATATAACAAGTGAAATAAAAAGGTCTGCTGTTTTGAATATTAATTGTAAGTTTATATTTAAACGAAGTTGACTAATTTCGTCAGCTCTCATTTTATTAAATTATAAATCAATTTCCATTGTCTAATCGGAATTTTGTGTCAATATTTAACCGTATGTGTATGTTAATCTCAACGCCTCTCAACGGCCTTATTGGAGTAATATACTTCATTAAGACAGCTATTCCCTGGAGCCAAATTTTGTTAAAGCGTGCACCATCTAAATTGGAATATATATGAATACGAGAGCGCCTCGGGGGAGGCACGTCCTATTGTTGTCGCAACTCTTCAATAGGCTCCGGTTAAAATTATGCCTGTACGAGTAAAACGTACTTGATGAAAAGAAAGAAAATGTAAACTTGCTTGTCTATATAAAAAATAACTTTGGCTGAACAGTTCGGTTAACACCTATATCTCATTAAAATTAACAATTTGAATTACGGTTTATTTGACCTGTTAAAAGGGGCAAAATCATTATCAAATTAGGACGAATTTCTATTACCAGCTGAGAACCTGATTCATTCGTATTATGAAGTTACTTCATATGCGATTGTTACTCAACTTGGGGGAAGGAAACTGCCACAGAGTTTTGAATATTTAATAATTCCAGTATGTCATCTGCCACGGCTCGCAGGAATTTACGGTTAAATAGTCTAGGGAAATTCATAGTTAAATCGATGAACATGGGTATTATGTCTTGTCGATCATTCATTTTTGGTTACGGGAAAAATAAATAAATCGTACAACAACTATGAGAAACTTTTCTATTACATTTTCCCGTCAAATTTACACTTTTTTTTAAAACGCCAAATTAACTTTTGTAATTTTAAATTAAACCGTTCTTTAAAATAATGGGAAAACACATAGGAGATTGTACGAAATACGGCTGAAAAGTAAAATTCTTGTTTATGTACGAATTCTTTCTTAAATAAAAACGAATTGGGCACTGCCGAAAAAAAATTAGATATATAAATTAAATAATGATAAACGAATGTATGTGGTGGGCATAATCCACCATATTAATTATTTTAATAATGTCTTGGTTGAGATGAAAAGTAAGCGCAAAGAACGGGAATCGAACCCACGCTGCTGCTTTAAGCATTACAGCTAAGGTGAATTCTTGAAGAGCTTAAAGTAGTTAGAGCAGAAGCGTAGTTGTCCGAAGGCCGTGTGTTCAAATCCAGCATGTAACACTTGATTTTCCACATCAACCAAGACCTTCGATTAAAAGTGTAATTAATTAAAATACAAACTAAGGATTTTTTTAAATGTAAATAAATATCTAAAATAAAATACTACCTGCAAATTAATTACAATTAAAATTATGAGTTATATAAAATTAAATATATAAAAACTAACAATTATTGCACAATGTTTAGTAAAAAATAATTTAACTATAAAAAAAATATTTAAATAATACTAATAAAACACATAACTTATAAAACAACATACTAACTTTCAATTGATTAATCTTTATGTAAGGTATTGGTTAAAATGAAAAAGTTAGTGTCACGAGCGGGATTCGAACTCAAGACCTTCGGGCAACTACGCTTCTGCTCTAACCACTTGAACTATCGTAACTTCGAAGGGGATCGTGACTTATTATATTACTATTCATTTTTTGTTACAGTGAAAATAGATAAATCGTACAATGATTATTCGAAATTTTTCCATAGCATTTTCCAGTCAAATCAACAATTTTTACGCCAAATTAACTTTTTGGATTTTTAAATTAACCCGTTCTATAAAGTAATAGAAAAAATATGGGAGACAGTAAGAAATACGCATTAAAAGGAAAATTATTATTTTTGTACGGAATTTTTTTTTTTTTAATAAAACGAATTGGCATTGACGAAAAAATTACGTAAAATTAGACATCTGAAAAAAATAATGATCAACGTCGACCATATTAATTATTTTAATTAATTATACTGTACAATGCAATGCCTTGGTTGACATGAAAAAGTAAGCCTAAAAACGGGATTCGAACTCACGACCTTTGACTCAATACGCTGCTGCATTAAGCATTAGAACTATGGTCACTTCTTGAAGAGCTCAAGTGGAGCGGCGTAATTAGCCGAAGGTCTTGTGTTCGAATCCAGCATGTAACACTTGATTTTTCACCTCAACCAAGACCTTAAATTAAAAGTGTAATTAATTAAAATACAAATTAAGGATTATTTTAAATTAATATCTAAAATAAAATACTACGTGCAAATTAATTACAATTAAAATTAGGAGTTATATAAAATTAAATATAAAAACGAACAATTAATGGAAATGGAAATCTTTTTAGTAAAAACTATAAAAAATTATTTAAATAATACTAATTTAAAAATTCTCGCCACAAAAAGAAGCGTTTTTAAGATTTAATGTTTATATTTTTAAATTTTCTGCATACTAAATTTCCATATTGTCTCCTATACATCTTATTATGTTTTTCATATATAGTACTTTTACCTCACGTTCTTTTATTTCTTGCCAACTCTTTGGCTTTTATTGTTTTAAAGAAAGGCTTAAATTAAAATGTGTTAATTTGAAGCTTTATGCCAAATTACGAATTTTATATTTTAACAAACTTTCAAATTAAAAGAACAATATTTTATTTTAATTTTTTATAGTAATTAATTCGTTTCCAGTTCTTTTAACAAACCATGTTGGAGCATTGTTTTACCCAGTTGAAAGTCCAGTGTTTGAAAATGGATTAAAAAACTTTTCTTAGTAAATCCCCCAAAGAGAAAGCATGTGCAAAAATAGAAAAATAAATTGTTTCGTTTCAATCTGATTGTGACCCAGACCCCCGGTCGATGTTGATTGCAAGAAATTTTAACGTAAACGGTTGTACGTCAATTAAAGTTAAATCTATTTTAACACTGATAAACAAGGGTATGAAAAAGGTTAGCCGTAATGTTTTGAATCGGTTAACCGACCCTTGACGATATTAGGAAATGGCTTTTATTGGCTTTCACATCTGCATATACGAACGACATGCAATCTTGTTACCGCCGTCTTTTGTACAACTGCTTGAAATAACGAGTGACTTTCCACGAGGGATTTTTTTTAAATGGTTAAACGATCAAAAGTCTATATTCTTTATTTACCACTTACATCCATTTAAATCCGCAAAGGTTCTGGATTGTTTTCTGAATTCCATGGAAGATTACCGATTTTCTCCGTCAAATTATCCCTTTCTAACTTCAAATTTGCTCTTTTTAGTTTTAATAACCTCTTTTTAATTTTAAATTAACATTTTTTGTTACGTGTGTGGTGTTTAGTGACAGTTAGATGCGGTCTGGTGTGACGTAGGTTTTGGAAAAACGTTTTTGTCAATCGTGCCAATGTTTCGAACTTCATTTAGAGCATCTTCAGGGCCTGGGATGTGTAAAAATTATTTGTAAAATTTAAACAATGTTTATTAATCCCAGGCATGAAGATGATCTCAATAAAGGTCGAAACGTTGGCACGACAAAGAAAAATTTTTCTAAAATCTACGTCACACCAGACCGCATCTCATAATTTCCGAATAATCATTTTTATAACCACTTTTACATTAACTCTTTTTAACTTCAAATTTACCTTTTTTAATTTTTAATAACCTCTTTTTATGTTTAAGTTACCATTTTTTTATTACGTGTGTGGTGTTTAGTGATAGTCAATGATTATTCTCAAATCGTGAGATGCGGTCTGGTGTGACGTGGGCTTTAGAAAAACTTTTCTTTTAACGCGCCAACGTTTCGATCTTTATTGAGATCATCTTCAGGGCTTAATAAAGTTCGAAACGTTGGCACGATAAAAAAAGTTTTTCTAAAACCTAAGTCACACCAGACTGCATCTCGCGATTTCCGAATAATCATTTTTATAACCATTTTTACATTAACTCTTTATAACTTCAAATGAATTATTTTAATTTCAAATTAAGCCGTAACCCATTTTAAGTTCATATTTACCCGTTTTAATTTCCAGTTAACCCTTTTTTATAACATCAAAGAAACATAGGAGAAAGTATGATTTATAAGCGTATAAAGTAAAAATTGCTGCATGAAGGGACGGGACTTGTTCACTTGTCCGGATGATCGAAAGTCCGGATAATCCGAAAATTTGTGCTTTTATTAGGATCGTGACGTAAATACGGACTTAAAAACACACACACACAGACAAAACCGAAAGTGTACACTTTTATTTATATATCAAGTTACATTTCAAGTAATAGATAGTCTTTTATTAACTTTTGTCTAAGTCTGGATAAGGGATTCACGAACCATTTATAACAAAAAGTATGTATAATTGAAAAACCGTTTTGATGGAAGCCAACATACGAATAACACGACACAGAAATTTCTAATTAGCATTTTCTTTTAAAATAGAATACACCTTTTATTAAATTTTTTTTTTTTTTTTTTTTTTTAAAGAAAAAACGTGACTGTATGCCTTTCCGACCTCCTCGATCGCGTGACTAGTGAAAGAGCGCGATTTGGCGGCCTGTACGAATTTCAAACGACGAATTAAAATTCTCATAGTTGAATTATGAATTTTTAAAAAAAAGTAATACACATAAAATGAGAATTATGAAAGATGATAAAAAATATTTTAACAGACGGGTCCGGAAAAACGGGTTTTCACTGCATCTCTACGTTTTTCAATACATTCACTAATTTTGTGGTCTCCCTGACCAATTTAATAAATTATAATTAATTAACGTTTTTAGTTGAGATAAAAAAGTTAATGGCACGAGCGGGATTCGAACACACGATCTTTCAATATCAGTATAATTAAAAATTTAAATATAACCCAGTAGTCTTTTAACCTCCTCATAGCCGGCGTTCAGCGGCATAAACTCTTCGTTTTCTCAGGCTGCATATTAAAAAAAAAAAAAAAATAAATAAATAAAATAAATATAAGCCTTCCTACAACCGCTTTAATTTGAAAAGGGGATTCTAGAAGAGGTTGAAAGTACCATGTTAATTATTAGATTTGAGAAGCTTATGAGGCTTATTATTCAGTTACTTTCTTCTATTTTTTTCATAGTTCGAACAGCCAAGCCGGCAACTTATTATTTTCCCGATTGACCTAGAAAATCGCAACTTCAAAACATAGCCTATCCACTCGTGTGGACAACACACGTCGGAGGGGCCTTTTAAATTCCACACCCTTAAAATCACGCACGCGGACGGAATTGTGTTAAACGATCAAGGTGTCCTTTTTGAACCGTACGCCGATAACAGCGTCGGAAATCTTGCAGTTTTATCCCTTCAGCCAATATACTGAGTTGACCAATAATAAACGTTCCGTGGCTTCGCAGCAACTCATTTTTATATATACATAAAAATGTATTATTAAAAAATGAACTTTTTAACGTGTTTATAATTGAAGATGTTGCGGAACGGAAGCAGTGATCTGTGGCCGAACATGATTAATCCTCGGGGGCCAATTTCTAGACCGAGCTAACCACTCCAGATAAGATTTAGTCACGAATTTCATCCTTTGTACGCTTCTCGAAACATAATTTTTAACGTCGAGCCAACTATTCGTTGACAATATTACAAACAGTGTTTATTTTAACAAAAGTGAGGTTTTTTTTTGTCGTACGCCGTTTCTCTCTGGCTTACGTTTTATGTAGGCCATATGTTTGTAGGGATTATGTGTGTACTATGCGCAGATTCTCATTACGAACTGTCGTTCGCCGGACTTTTTGTGCAGGGGATATTGAAATATATACTAGGGATGTAAATACAATCGGAAATCGGCTTAAGTCTAAAGTTTGTATTGATGTGGTTAAGGAATAAACGTCTGGTTTGTATTTCTTGCACACTTCGGGTCTGTTGGATAGTCTGAGTAAAAAAAAGCTGATTCCAGTTGTGTCCTTTCTGTTCATTTCGTATAAGTTTAATATTATTATTATTGCAATGTTAAATTAATTATTTAAAAAACGCTTCATATTTCTGGTATTTGTTAGTGAACGGTTTTACACTCTACGCGTGCTATTAATGAATTGATTTCCTAATTCCCTCTTTATTTCATAATTGCTATTGAATTGATTAAACATCTAAAGCTTGATTCCACTCGATCACACTCATAGGAGTCTCATGGTAAAATAAATTACAGAATACATTGGAAAAAACTTGGATCCAGAATTACAGCACAGCTGGATAATGACGAATGATAATCGAAAAAACCTCCATAATTTTTTGCGTCAACCAGTGTAATTTTGGAAATGTTGACTTATGTGGTCAATTAGTTCATTAGTTGAGAGAAACTGAATACATAGATTTTTTCGTCAAATTCAATTATTAATTTCAAATTAACCATTTTAACAACTAATAAATCATTTCTACTATCAAATTAAACTGTCTTTTAATTTTACACCAATACTTTTTAATTTTAAACATTTTTTAATTTCAAATTTACACTTCATTTAAACAATTTGAAATTATAATTAAAAGTTGTATTCATTTAAATATAAAAGCAAAGTTTTTTTTAAATTGAAAAGCATAAAAATTTAAAATTTGTTCATTTGTAAAACAACATATAAAAATTAAAGTATTAATTATCTCCGGGAGAGCACCATTTTATGAAAAGTTTTCTGACGCCGAATTCAATGACCCGGATGATTTTTAATTTTGAGTAAAAATTCTTGTTATTTGAAAAAAAAAATCTGAACATTGTTATTGCGTACACCGAATTCTCTAACTACATGAAGTAATGGTTAATTTAACCAATTAATTCATTTAGCAATTAAATCGATTATCAATTTGTTCACTTTGGATAATAAAAGCAATACAAAAATAGATAGCGGTACGTAACCTCATCGTGTGCATTCCAATTTTTTGTTAAGAAAATTCTTCATTTTTCGATTTGTACATTTAAATTTATATAATTTTTAATTTTTTTTTTTTGTTGACTTCTATCCACTCGGATACCAACTTCCTATCTCAACCCAACCTTTTGAATGAAAAATGTCAAAAATGAGAGAAAATTCTAAAGGTTTGGATGATATTGGAGGTTGGTGTTCGAGTGGATCGAAAACCTGATTGCTCAACTGGTAGAGCAGCGGTCCGATATAGCCGAAGGTCGTGAGTTCGAATCCTGCTCGTCACCGTGACCTTCTAATCTCAACCAATATTTTACATAGAAATTAATTAATTGATAAAACAAATTTTTCATTTCATAGATTTAAAAATATGATTAATTAATACATTTTCAAAAAATTATTTTATATTTTAAAAAAATCGTAAATTAATAGAAAAATTTGTTGCTATATTTAATTTATATAACTTTTAATTTTAATAATTTAATTTTCTCTTAAGTGTACAAAAAATTCCATAATTTTTTCAATCCTATTTCAATTCGCTTAACAAACTTTACAATGTACATGGCATTTTATTGGCTAAGATAGACTACGAGAATCAGCCGTTTAGTCCTATTTGAAAGAGTAATTTGATCAATCCTACCACGAAATGTAACGAATTCCTAGAAATGATGACCAGTGGAATGAGTGCAGTGTTCAGTCATTTTAAAAAGACAATTCGTACTCACAGAAAGTTGTTTTTAACGGACGGATTTCGAGCTTATTGCTCATCATCAGGTTGAAGATACTACAACCACGTCTCTCGAACCCCGCCAACACGACGTTCCAATGCCGCTCAATTTTATACGTGCGACAAAACGAAAATTATAACGCAAGTAAATGTTATATTAATATTTACTTACGTAATTGTATTACTCAATCAATATCTATTATATTATTAATGCATTTATCTCCATGTGCAATTTTAATTTTTTTGAATTTCAAATTCTAATTTTTAAAAATCTAATAAAATCTAGTTCCCTCCCTTTGTTGAAACTATTTAACACTGTTGTATTTAAATTTAAAATTTGTTTGCTTATTTTATATGATACTTAAATTCCGAAAATTGGTTTAATTTAGGCAAGTGATCTGCTAAAAGCTATTCTATAGCCTTCTTGTTTAAGAATTTTACAAACTCATTTACCTTTTCGTAGTCTATTGACCAAGTTACATCTTTCAATTAATTAATTATTCGTTTGAAAGTCTTGGTTTAGATAAAAAATTCAGCGTCACGAGCGGGATTCGATCCCACGACCTTCGGCTAAACACGCCGCTGCTCTATCTCTTCAGCTACATGACGTCGATCTTCCCGGACACCTACACAGCATCTCAACCTAAAACCTATCGTTTTTTCCCTCTTTTTGTCATTTTCACGTGTCGTGTAGTGTTATTCTTTTAACTAGCAACCTGTCAATAAATATTTCTAGATACCAATTGTTTTTTTTTGATAAGGTTTTAATACTTTCTAATTCTTTTGTGTAGACTAATTTCTAAATCAGCGCTGGGCTAAACCGATTTTGAAATTCACATCCTCCTTCGAATAACAAGTTGAATTTAAAAAAATCTACATAATAATGGCGCAAGCGGCTTTTCATAAGAGTATCAGGAATAATTAAACGGGCGGGAAAAAGCGAAGAGACGTGCCTTTTTTTCTTTGATCGGCGTCCCGTCCTACGGAGACAAGTTGATAACCGACGGGCCAGGCACATGATGAAGATACGGCCGCGTGCGATCGAGTGAAGGAATCAATATGTCATCTCTTTTTTTTCCTTTCCCAAACAAAAATATGAATTAATAAAATCCGGCCGGAGCAGCGGCTTCCAAGCACATTTACTCGGCACTCTGTTTTCCCGAGTGAATTTATTCCGGACACGACAAAATTCAACCCAAATTTATTTTTCTAACGCTAAGTAAGAGCTAAGTAAGCTAATAGGTCTAGAACATTTTATGTCGGATGGAACCATGACTATAACATGTGAGGTTTGACATAGGAATAGAACTCTAGAATCATGATGTGGTCTGCGGTTTTTTTATGGTGAATTTTTCAGAATAATGTTTTAAACGTTGGTAAAAACTTACTAGCCCAAGGAAATGGACTGACGCCTATGATTTTTCACCTTGACTGGAATTAGTTGTATAATTTTTTTTCTCTTAAAGTAAAATCATGTAATCGATAATCGATTAAGTTTCGTGGTCCGATTGACCAAATAATTTCTGTTCAATTAACTAATGTTTAAGTAACCTGTTGGTACACAACTGGGAGAGCAGTTGAGAATTTAGCCTAAGAAAGTGGGTTCGAATACAGATGTATTAGAAACGATAAATGTATATTAGTGAATGGTTTTTATTGAAAACTCAATCATAGATGTATTAAGTTTTTACAAAACAAACACGTCTCAAAACAGGATTAATTTGTAATTTAAAAAATACTACTTTAAAATTAAAAGGCGCTAATTTACCTTAAACAAGAAATTATATGTGGCTTAATAAAGTATTCATCACTGTTTCATGTATGTGAAATTAAAATTACAAGAAATTAAATTATGTGGATCGTCAAATTTACTTTCCTAATGTTCGCAATGATTATTCCGTTATAAAATTTTCACGCCTCAAATTCAAACACTATAAATTTATCAAAATGTCTGGAATATGGCTTTATTTTAAAACAGAAGTTGGGGTTGATAAGGTGTAGAAAAAATTAAGTTTTTGGAAAACAAACACGTCTTAAAATACTGTTAATTTTTAATTTAAACAAATACCAATTTGAAATTAAAAGGCGTTAAATTACGTTAAACGAGTTAAACTGAAATCGAATAGAGTTAATTTGAAGGAAAAAATGTTAATTGGACGGCAAAAAAATCATACGTGGCCTAATAAAGTATTCATCACTGTTCAATGTATGTGAAATTAAAATTGCAAGAAATTAAATTATGTTGATCGTCAAATTTACTTTCCTAATGTCCACTAATTTTTTCACGCCTCAAATTCAATGTCAAATCAAAATGTCTGGAATATGGCTTTATTTTAAAACAGAAGTTGGGGTTGATGAGGTGTAGACAAGATCAAGTTTTTGGAAAACAAACACCCCTTTAAAAATGCGTATATTAATCCAGATATTTGAAGGGGAACGATTTTTCAGAAGTTAATCCAAGTACGACCCAAGTGTGCTCCGATGCCGTACGGGATTTTCTTTGACTTGCTAGCTTGGATAACACAGCTCATTGACAAGTGGCGGCCAAAAACGAAAGATTTGTGAAACAAAGGGGCCGAGAGAACCCCATTCCACGTATCGTTCCAAACCGAAATTATTGCTTCTCCGTTTCGAGACACTTGAAGAAGGCCGAGTGCCATTAAACTACAGGGCAAACACTAGGGAGAAAAAAAAATATTCCGTATGGAAAAAGACATATGTTCTTTACTGCCACTACAACCAGGGCGAACTTTATTCCGAGTCGCGTGCGATTTTTCAAGATCGATCGCTGGGGACATTTTCAAGTTTTAAACCAACCGATTTAATAAACTGACCGATTATTTGTACTTCATTAGTGAAATTAAGAGCGGGAATCATAGAAAAATCATAAAAACAATAATATTTTCCCCTTAGGAAAAGCATTATTAAATTAAAAAATCAAAACTATTAACCTATTTCAGCAATGGAATACTTGCTGTAAAATTAAGCAGAAAAACATGCTTTTAAATTTAAATTATTATAATGATTTACGAATCAAAAAGGTGATTTTTTAACTAACAATACAATGTGTTATTTTTCAATTTTTAATTTGAATTAATGCGATTGAGTAAAGAGAGAGGTAAAGTTGAAGGAGGACCGCTATTTATTTTAATTAATTTATTTGTTTTCCTGAGGAATGTCCTGAGGAAATACTTGTCTAATTCACAGCCGAAAATAATCATTCTCTTTTTCAAAACATGCCACAATGAACTATAAAGGTAATTCCAGTCCGTGGTCCGATTGAAAGAATAAAGTTTTTTAATTAATTATTCTTTATCTATTTTATCTCAACCAATACTCTATATAAAGATTAATTAATTTATAAAGGTAATTGTAGTTAATATTTTTCTTGATTTGATTTGATTTGATTGAAAAACCAAGTATATATAAATTTCTATTTTTCAACTCATCACCTTACCCCACGTTTTATTTTGTCTATTCTTATTTTATTGGTTACATAAGCTATAACATAGATTAGTGTAATAAATACGGTTTTATACTTTTTTAAAATCTTTTTTGTGTTTTTTTTTAAGTCGGTTTGCATTTTTTATAATCCCCTGGTGCAATTTTTCTCAGATTTCGTTATTCTGGTTACATTGTATGTGTCACATTTCGTTACTTTCTACGAAGAAAGGAAATCATTGAGTTAAATAGCTTAATGGTTTTGGCGTCACGTCCAAAATATTCAGTGAATGCATCAAAAATCCCCAAAACCTAAGAAAATACAACAAAATAACCTTCGGTGCAGAAATATAAAGGAGATCTGAGTAATGAACAAGCAGAAAAATTGGCCAAAGGAAAATATAATGTAGCCAAAGCACCCAGGAGAACCAGACCAAAAGTAGAATAGTAAACAGTATCTCACAGTAAGCCCAGAAGAAACAAAAGAAGAATTGAGCTGAATACGAACTCCACCGGTGTCGGACACACAAAAGAAGAACTATCACCAAAACAGGAATCTGAAAGGCCAGATTAGTGAAATTATTTTTCTTTTTTGTTGTTTTTCTCCTACCAAGTTTCTCCAGAAATCACAAATATGGTGATAAATTAAAAATGACTCTCCTATCCTGGAAGAAAACAGGGGCTTGGGAGCTTATAGCTACAATGTCAAACTTGGTTTCCGCAAATATATTCCGGAGATCCAAAATAAAACATTTGATATCTTTTTGCTTAGGTTTATTCTTAATTTACACTTATGTTTTTCCTTCTTCTTTAAATACGAAAAAAAGTTTATTGGTATGTTTTTGTCTTGTCGCTTTTAAAACCACTCAATGCAGAAAATTTTTATTACCTAGAACATATCCACTACATTCACAAGCATAATTACATAATTATAGAACTTTTTTTTACGAGGGTTCGCAACATCAGAGGTCATATCAATCCACACAGTACCGGTGCCTCTGAAAAAATCCCACTTGTCAGTATGTCGGGTTCGAATGCAGGGCCGCTGGATTCGAACCCGGGACCTTCACCTTACAGTGATGAACGCCGTGTCATAGACTAAACCTTGCGGCCACCGATGCCATTCACAACTTATTGTTAATTAAAGTCAATAGATAGTAGCACTGAATTGGTATTTATTGTGGCTACACTACTCATATTTACATTATTTATTCATTTATTAGGTTTCGTGGTCCGATTGACCAATTAATTTTTAATCAAGGATTTTGTTGAGATAAAAAGTCTTGAAATTTGAAAAAAGTTGAAAAATGGCAAACACGAGGGAAAATTCAAAAAGTGGTGTTGAGATGGGAAGCTAGTGTCCGAGTGGATCGAAGCCGCGCTAGTTCAAGTGGTAGAGCAGTGGCGTATTTAGCCGTAGGTCGTCAGTTCGAATCCCGCTTGTGCCATTGACTTTTCTATCTAAACTAAAACCTTAATTAAAAATTATTTATTCAGTTAGCGGATTTATCTAAAAAGTTGTCTAACATCATAGAATTCACTCAACACAGAATTGGTTTACAAAAATTTAGAACAAAAAATAAAGTCGTTAGTTGACTCGATGTGGTGAGATGCGTAAGGTTATGGAAGGACTAAGTTGTGTTAAGGGAAGGATTATGTTACGAGAATTAGGATTAAGGTTCGTTTGGGTTAGGAACGGGTTAGTCTGAATTACTTTAAACAAAACCGGCATTGATGGGTTATTAGTTTATTTTAGTTGAAGTTAGTGAAGAGGCGTTTCCACAGACGACTATACAACGAGCCGGAAGAAAGACTGGAATGGGTATATAATAAATCACACAACTGCCAAATTTTCTTTGTTAAAAAAATTAAGGACAGGTCAGTTTATGTTATTTAGGATAAGAGATGTTAAAAGGGTGAGGTTTAATACATAGTAGGAGAAGGATTATGCTTTATTAATTAGTATTAGAGTTAGGGAAGGTTTTACCCTTGTGTTTCTCGCATTTATTGGAGAGAAAATTTAAACCTTCCTGGCGTAAACTCAAACAATATAAATTAAATAATCAAACGGTTGTAACAGCCTGGACATTGGGTAAAATCAAGTGTAACTGAGTGCTTTTTAATGTATTCCGGACATCTAGGAAGAAAGGATGACTCCGGCGGATTTCACCCGAGGAAAAAGTTTTTATTTCAATGGAATCTCGTATTTAAAGTTTTAGAAGGATACATATATCGTACGTTATCAGAATTTTTTTTTTTTGGTTTTTGTAACATTCTGTACAGATTTCGTCCACCAATGTAAACCTCTTTAACTTCAGCTGGAAACGTTTTTTATGTCAAATTAACAATTGTTAATCAAGTCAAATTGACTTTTTTAAAATTGAAATTAACTCTTTTTAATTTCAAATTAACCCTTTTAATTTCAAATGAACCCTTTCTTTACATCGTTAAAAAAGTCAGACATGCTGTGCATGCGCGAAAAAATTCCCCTACACGTGCAGAACTTTTTAAAACATAGATATTTGCCGTCAAATTAATCCTTTTTCATACCAAACTTACCTTTTCTTTAAAGCATTAAAAACATTACGAGATGTTATGACTTGTATCCATGGAAAGTGTACTGTATATTTTAATCCTTAAAACAAGGTTAATTTTAAGCTTAAAAGAGTTAATTTGAAAGTAAGAAAGTTTAATTTGAAATTATAAAATGTAAATTTGATGTTAAAAATGGTTATTCATTTGAGTTAAAAATGCTAACCTCATTTAATACAATCCTGCTTGCTTTTTTTTATTCTTTTTCAAATTAAAAATGACTTGTATAGAAATGCATGAGGCCTATACAGTACTATGACAGAAATCCCTATTAAGAAAATTATAAATATTAACTGAAATATAATTTTCCTCCTAGTATCCTTTGGCAAGAAAGCTTGAAATTTTTGGCCTATTATTACCAAAAAGTTTTATTTGAATCGGTGATCCCACGTCCGTAGACGCCCCTTGTCAGTGGTACAAATTTAAGTAATTTTGAAGAACAATTTTTCGAAATATTGAAAATTTTCTAACGAACATTACTTTTTAACGTTCTCCCTTTAACTTTGATTTTTACCATTCATATTTTTTTACAAATGGTGTAATGCGAGTAAATGTTCGGACAAAATAATCTGGAGATACTTAAAGTTCGAATAAACCTTCTGTTTATAGCTACTACTTTCAAAGCTATTAAGCTATCTGACAGCATCAGCACGCACATGTCGGTTTGCGTCCATTTTCATTATGTCCCGTGTCAAAATCCAAATAGCCTATATTTCTAATTAACAAATTGCCGGAGGAAACCACTTGTTAGTGAATAAAATATGTATGTTATGAAAAAAAAAAAAAAAAAAAAAAAACGGTTCTAGTAAAATGAGAAAAACGATACTTTTTTTCACGCTTAAGATCGAAGGAAAACAAATCACACGTAAAACTGCAAACCCCAATACATTAAACTTGATTTACTTAAATATGTGGACTTGCGTTTGAACGTATGCAAACTGCATGCAAAAATTTTCTGAATCATGATCATTCCGAATTGACGATACTTTCATATGGCCAGCAAACATTGCTGGAGTCTTCCAGTTTTCAATTCAGATTGGTAACGGCGGTTGTACAACCAAAATCGCATGTTGGTTATTAGATTTCAAAGTTTGACCCTAATAATGGTTTACTTTGACCATTTTGTGGCCATGCTAGATAGTTATCTTAGTTAGCTAGATAATTATCCAATTCCAGAAAGCCTCTAGTCAGGCCATTAGTCGTTATGTGGTGCATTTTCTTATGCAAAAACAGTTCATTTTAATTTAATAATAGAAATTTAAAATAACAAACAGAAGCTAGGGGAATGGGATCTACGATTTTAATAAAACTCTATTTTTCTGATACTATGCCGAAAAATAACATGCACAATTATGTGCCGGGCGTTCATGCCAATTAAAGCCTAGAGCAGAGTACAAAATTAAGTAATTTTCTCCCCTTTTTTTTGTGTGTATAGCACAATTATTCCACATGATTTGATACGTTATTTTATGTAAAATAATAATATATTTTGTCAGATTTAATTAAATGAGATTAAACGTACGTTAAAAAAGTTTGGTAGTGAAAAAAGTTAATTTGTTGAATAGGGTTAATTTATAATTAAAAAGTTAAGTTAAAGAAACTGGCAAATATAACGTTTTTTTTTATTTTCCATGCTTACATTTCATAGGATCTCCTAAATTTTTTTTTTTGCTTTAAAAAGTGGATAATTTAAAATTGAACTTTACTTAGAAATTGTGATATGCACAGAAGGTTAACTTTTAGAAAATTATTGAGATATCGTGAGATGTGGTCTGGTGTGATGTAGGTTTCAGAAATTTTTTTCTTTTTATCGTGCAGACGTTTCAATCTTTTATTGAGATCATCTTCAGGGCTCAAAGTGTTTGTCTTCTGTGTAATTGTGCCGTTCTTGCCTATCGTGTTGAGAGTGTTAAAATTGAACGTGTTAATTTTAAATAAAAACAGAACTTTTTTAAAAATTGTATTTGGCAGCTAGCAATACCACGGAAATATTATTGGATTTTTAAATTGATAAATGCTATAAATAAACGGTAAATAAATAATCTGAAATTAAAACGGTTAATTTGAAGTTACAAGAGTTACTTTGAAATTGAAAAGTTAATTTTATTTTTAAAATAAATATCAGTTTGAAATTATACTGGTTAATTTCAACGTAAAAAGAAAATTTGACGGAAAATATAATTTTAAATTTTAATTGCAATTATTTTTCCTCTTGTAAAAGCAAAACATTTTATTTGTTTTACACACAAATCGCACGTATACATGCGTCTACTTGAATCTTATATCTACTCCGAATTTTTTTTCTTTAATGAAGGGATTGTTTTGAAATTAAAACGTGTTAATTCGAAGTTAAAAAGAAACAAAATCCTTTTTTGCACCCAAAACACATGTGAATAAGTGTTTTAGGAAAAAAATCTTCGAAAATTACAAAAATAACATGAACTTTGAAACAACTGCACATATCCACCTGTAACTTTACAAGATTAACAACAAAATTAGAAATGAAAAAATAAAATGAAAGTCTCAGCCCGCTTGTCAAATTTCAAACTTCCTTTAAGTACACTTGATAAACGTACCTGACATATCTGGACCTAAGGAATAGAATTGCGGTGCTCAACCGAAGGCTCAAATTCGAAAATAATTCAGTGGCTCCAGTCAAAAATTCTCCATAACTTCACCTGTACTCCATTACATCTTGAACCTTGCCCTACTCACCAACCGCCAAATTCCAATTGTTAAAGAACATCCTTTACTTTTCCTGCCTTCAAGCCACTTAAATTTTTTATATTATAAATGTATGTTTTATGTGTTACCTATATGTTTATGATTTTCCTACTAACTGCCAATTTTATTAACTTGTATAGTAGTAGTAATTATAATATACAGTATGCTGTATAATAGTAAATACAGATTTAATTTTTAAAAAAACTTTCATTTTTAATTTAATACAATCTTAAAGTTGTTGACATACACTGTAACAAAAAATATTCCGTTGTCCACGGTTGCATAAAAAAATGGATTTTTATAAATGCAGAGACGTTAAACAATTTTCGCTCCCTCCTGCCACGTGCGTGTATATGGCAGAACTAAACGCCATTTCCCTCGCGCTGAAATTGATCAAAAATAAGAACCACAACTCTCTTTGTTATGTACCGAGGCTCTCAGTGCAGTCCAGCAGCTCCGGAGGAGTGCCTACGTAAACCTCCTTACAAATAAAATAAAAGAACGTTTAAACTGAATCTATGCAGCTGTGAAGAAGGTCCTTAGGGAAAGCCGGGACCGAAGATGAAGACAGGAAGCCCACGACGTTTTCCAACCTGAACGCCCAGCCGACCTGAAACTACTAAATGCAAACTCAATATAAAAGGATGGAAAAACCGCTGTGTTCTTAGAAATACAAATGACCCTGCTAAATCCTGGCAGTTTAAAAGAAACGTTAGTCTCTGTGGTCCACGGAGAACTGTTCGCAAAGGGGAAAGGCCGTACAGACAAGACTGCGCATAGGTCATACAAGAATAACTCAGGAGAACTTTCTGACTGGAAAGCGACCTCAGTGATGCCCGTTTTGCAACGGATGAAAACCTTTTCAATTTTATAAGGCTTTACGTATGTAGATGACATTTTGTCATATCATGACCTCTGACACGACAGGGAGTACCTCAGAGCTATGGGAGTTGTTAAATGTATACGGTGTTTTTATGTGGGTTTATGTCGTGTATGTATTGACTTTATGTTAATTTATTGGAATGAATGTGATTTATTAGCGTGAAGGAAAGGGTTATTTAACTTTCAACTCCGTACTTTGAAACGAGCCTGGAGAGTAAAGTAAGTTATTAGCTACAATGGAATCGGCTTAACCTTGCCCAAGGCACATCAAGTCCTCTGAATATGGCCAGACTATGTTGTCTTTCTATTCTGTTTTTTATAACCTGAGGTACAAACGACAGGCCAGCATGTCTCAGATATCGACGTGGTACACATTTAAAGGGAGAGAGTCAGAAGCCAGATCGAGTCTCTCAAATGGCTGCAATTTAAAATAAAATACGCGCGAAAGAAGAGAAAAAGAAGGAAACCACGCAGAGGGCCGGCGATGACCTCATCTGTTTGTCGGCCCATAAACCTCCTACTTTATGATTATTATAAATCCATAGTAGTTATGAATATGTTTGTAAATCACCAGCCCTCGGCAAAAAAATAGTGCCCATTAGATCTAGCTCAAACATACATTTTTTAAATATTTTATTGCTATGATAATTCATATTTAACTGCATGGGGCGTCTGGAACCACACATGGTCTCGTTAGCTGCCGACCATAATGCTTTAAATATTTCCTTTTCATTCCAAATCAATCCCTTCATTAAAGAAAAAATTAGAATTTAGGAAACGTAAGCGAAACAAGGAAAATGCCTATATTTCAGATTTTTTTGTGAGAGAAAAAAAATATTGAGCTCTTATAAGACCGTGTGAAAAAAATGCAATTATACTTTAAAACCATATATATCCTTTTACCGTCAAATTAAGCATTTTAAACTTCAAATTAACTTTTTAATTTCAATTTCCCTTTTATGATTTCACATTAATCCTCATCGTTATCAAAACCTTTTCTTTAAAAGGTTAAAAAATTCAAAAATTTAATGTGGACGGTATCCATTCTTGGGTTAGCTGCCAAAAACAATTTTAAAATATTTCTTTTGTATTTCAAAATACCCTTTTTACTTTCATATTAAGCACAAGTACGCATTAAAAAAATATCCCAAGGGTTTATATTAAAAAAAATCTTAAAACAAATCAAATTTTTTTTTCAACGAAAATGTTTTTTGTGCTGCTTTAAAGGAAATATATTTTTGTTTATGTAAATTTTTAATACGATCCTGCATATTATTTTCATATCCCAAGAAAAATTCAAATCGACCTGTATATAATAATCTTGAAATGTACACATAATAAAGAGAGAAAATCGTATTTTACAAGGATAATTTAATAAAAAGCTCCCTTTTCTGCATTGGATGGAATATCCGTCTAATATTTTTCCATGTAGAACGTCTAAAACATTATTTTTATTGAACTAACCAAACCAGCCACCTGAGACGCAGGTTGTGTGTAAAATGCTTTTGTTAAAAGTTACATTTTAATGTTATTGTTAAGACTGAATCGGGTCAGTAATGTCTAAAAGGGAAGCAAGCGTCCATATTTTATCAGTGGTGCGTTTTAAGGTGAGTTGACTTGTACATTTTACACTTAATTCAGCATCTTTTAAAAAAGTTAATTAATATTCAGCCCAAGCCCTCTGAGTAAAAGAAAATGGATTATTATTTTGTGTCCTCCGAGTTTATTATAAATTAAAAGATAATGCAAAATTAGCGAGAGAGAGTTTTAAAGAGGAGAGGAGAAAAGGGTGAAAAAAACGTTCCCCGTTCCCTAATGAGACGGAGAACTTTTTCTATTAGGCAGGTCGTGTCAACATTGCATGGCATATCGAAAATTCGTTTAGTGAGCCGCGGGAGGATATGAATAAATAAAATCAAGCTGATAAAACTAAACCATTGCGACGATACACGCTTCAAAAATTAATTGATATTTACCAAAGGAGGTTACCGCGGCCCCGGTGTGGGCTTGCATAAACTATGTACTTTTCCACCCTCGACTTTCTCCTTATTTTCTCTTGTGTACTTTGTATAAAAAAAAGGAAGAAGAAAAACGAAATAACCTGATCCAGCGTCGTAGTAAATATCCTCTGTTTTTATACTGTTGAAGGCGGGCCTAATAGAGGTCGATCGTGCTGTGGCATATTTCGGCTTGCCCTTAAGAATAGGTGATATTTTACCTTTATTTATGGGCATTATTGCTCTACCGACGTTGGCTGATACAAGCAGGTTGTGAAAAAACTAAATTTAAACTAGACTGAATTATAGGATCCTCGCTTTCTTTTTTAATCCTCGTTTGATAAATCTCACAGGAGTTGCCCTACTGCTAAAACGAAAAAGTATACATAGATAAGTGGGTATAAAAACTAAAATGGACTTTACCTCGACAAATGTTAACTTATAGGATGTTAATCTAATTAGGCCACATTTGACAATTTATGAATTATATGATTCAACAATACATTTGGGTGTGTGTGGTGTGGTGAACCTATAATTTGGTCCGTATGGATATTTGGGATTCGTTTCATCTCTGCCAGACGCGTTTCTATCTTTCACATTTTTTTAAGACCATTTCATAAAATACATGAACACATTATCGAATAAATGAACCGATAGAGTTTTTAGTTTGATGTAGTTGGATTTGCATTCTATTTTGGGCAAAGGATTTAATTGTTTTATTGTTTTCTGACTAGCAGTGTTTAGTTTATTGTATGAAACTAAATGGATTTTGTCAATATAGAATTGTATGATAAGGCATAACATAATTTTTCCCCAGCTAATTTCCATCTTTTGTTTTATTCCGTCAACTTAACCACTTCAAATAAAGAGTTTAACTTTTTAAAAGATCCCTTGTTTAATTTTAAATCTGCCCTTTTTAATTTTAAATCAATATTAATTAATTTCACATGAACTTTTTAATTCAAATTAATCATTATAACTTCAAACTAACTTTTTTTAATTTTCAAATTAACATTTTTCAACTTCAAACTAACTTATTCATTTTCAAATTAAACCTTTTTAAATTCCAATTAGCCATTTAACCTTTTACATGATCCTTGTAGGATTTAAGATCAACCCTTTTTAATTTTAAATCAAGATTACTTAATTTCACACGAACTTTGTATTTCACATTACTCATCGTAATTTCAAACTAACTTTTTTTAAATTTTCAAATTAACCTTTTTCAACATCGAACTAACTTTTTAATTTTCTAATTAATCTTTTTTAATTTCAAATTATACCATTCCGACCTTCATCAAAAACCCAAACATTCAGTATGTCTACACTACAACTATGATATAGATAAAAATAACATAAACTTCAAATTAACCTTTTTCCATTTCAAATGATTCCTTGTTTAATTTTAAATCGACCCTTTTAAATTTTCAATCAACCCTATTTAATTTTACATGAAGCTTTTTTAATTTAAAATTGATCTTAATAATTTCAAACTAACTTTTTATTTTGAAATTAACCTTTTAACCTTTTACATGATACTCGTAGGATTTTAAATCAACCCTTTCTAATTTTGAATGAAGATAAACTAATTTCACATGAACTCAGTATTTATTAATGATCGTAACTTCAAACTAACTTTTTTAAGTTTTCAAATTAACCTTCATCAACTTCAAACTAACTGTTTAATTTTAAAATTAATCTTTTTTACCTTTAAATTATACCATTCTGGCCTACATCAAAAACCCAAACATTCAGTATGTCTGTGCGACAACCATGATATATATTAAAAAAACTTTTCAACATCAAATGAACCTTTTTCCCATTTCAAATGATCCCTTGTATAATTTTAAATATAACCTTTTAAATTTTCAACCAACCCTATTTAATTTCACGTGAACTTTTACAAATTTTAAATTAAGCTTTATATGTTCAAACGAATCTTTTTGACTTTTTACCTTTCAAACCCATTTTACCTTCAAATTATACCATTGTGACCTTTTAATTTTAAACCAACCTTTTGAATTTTCAACCATCCCTATTTAATTTCACATGAAGCTTTTTTAGTTTATAATCAAACTAACGTTTTCGATTTTCAAATTAACCCTTTTTACCTTCAGATTATACCGTTTTAATTTTCATCTAAAACCAAAATATTCTATATGTCTGTATAACAACCACGAGAAATATAAATGAAAAAACTGTTTTAACTTCAAATTAACCCTTTCTTTAAATAATTAAAACAATTTATTGGTATGTATTTTTTCTTCGAATTTTTAAAATCTAGTCACTTTTAAAATCACTCGATGTAAACAAATTTAGTTAGTTATAATTTATCCATTATTTTCACAAGCATACTTACAGAATCTTATTCAAATTGATTAAAGAGATATAAGACTCTTTGTTATAGACAATGTTAATTATGTCAGCCTTTAAAATACCTAAATAAATTATTTAAAAAAAATTAAATAGACTTCTTTCACATCGATATTTTCAGGTTTGCGTTCCGAAGAAAAGGTTCAGAAATAATACTCGTCTGAAGATGAAGCAGTTTTAAAATTATGTCCACACATGTTCTTGTTTATACACATTAATAATGTTCCCCCTTGGAGTATAATAACTTTCCCCATATTCCAGCCGTAAACACCGAAGAGTATTGTATACGCTATGAATTTTCATGTTGTTTCAAGAGGTATTTCCTTTCGTTCGGTCTGACTAAATAAAGAGTAACTACAGGCCAGTGGCACAAACTAGAAATCAAGGTGACGAAAACAGTACAAATGAAAAATTAAAATAAATTAAATACTCTAAGAAACAATATTCAAATGAGTTTTCAGACATAAATCAATAAAAACAGAAACCACTCAATAAACGCACATTCGGTGAAGTTTAAACACTATTTTGACGTTGTTTTATAATGAAATAATAAATAATCAGAATATAATGTTTATTATTTGTTTTCTCCCTTCTTCTAAAAAACGTTACTAAGTTCAAAAATTCTAAAGTTTAATACTAAAGTCAAAAATATATAAGCCCTCCTCTACTATACTTCAAAACCATCTTCACAAGGATTTTTACTTAAAAATATATATACAGAGTATCCCTTTTAAAAGGCCCGGTTGAATTTACCTTGAAACAATGACGCTTTAAAAAAACACATGCTTAGTATTTTTACTCTAGTTACAAATTTTGACATTTTTTTTTCGGAGAAAAATTATTATACAGGGGCCTAGCTCAACGTCAAAATTTCAAAATGACCCCATCCTGACGGGTCATTTTCAAGGATGTTTTACGCTAAAAACAAGAGTGCAATCCGATTTTAAATTGTGAAAATAAAGTTATGGCAAAAAGAAACCAGTAGCGTAATTTTTACGAGCAGCTGAATGTATATTATTAAAAAATGCATGTTATGTTTTTCCATGTTATAATTTTAACAAAAATGATCTGCTTATATATAACTTATTTTACGTTGTTTTATTACTTTAAATAAGGGGTTAGTGTGAAATTGAAAATGTTAATTTGAAATATTTAGGCTTAATTACCAAAAAAATTTTCCTTAAAACCTCATTTAAAATATTGGAAAAACATTATTGTATATTACTCAATTTTCAACTTCTCGTGCAGAAATATGTGGTGTTTAGTGACAATGTTCATTGGGAGATCGTGAGATGCGGTCAGGTGTGACGTAGGTTTTAGAAAAACATTTTCTTTATCGAGCCAACGTTTCGATCTTTACTGAGATCATCTTCAGGTCTGGGATTTGTAAACATCGATTAAAATGTACTAATACTTTTAGGATGTGAAAAAAGTGAATTTAAACATAAATAACTTAACTTTATAAATAGCTAACATAACTTTGTAATAACTAATTTATTAAATTTATTAACTTAAATTCGCATAAATAAATATTATGTAGTTATTAAATAATTTTAATTCAAATAAATTAACCTTATTCACATCCTACATGTATTTATAAAATTTAAACAATGATTATAAATCCCAGTCTCTGAAGATGAACACAGTAAAGGTCGAAACGATGGCACGATAAGATGATTCTATCAATTCACTATTTTCACATCTTACATATTTTAAATAATGTTTATAAATCTTATGCGCTGAACATGATCTCAATAAAGGTCAAAACGATGGCACGACAAGATGATTCTATGAATTCTCGCATTGTATAAATTCACTTTTTACATCCCGCAAGTATCTGTAAAATTTAAACAATGTTTATACGTTCCAGGCCCTGAAGATGATCTCAATAAGGGTCGAAACGTTGGCACGAAAAGTGTGCTTCTATGAATTCTGGCATCGTATAATTTCACTTTTTTCACATCCTACATGTGTCTGTATGTTTTAAACAATGATTTTAAATCCTAATTATTGAAGATGATTTCAATAAAGATCAAAATTTTGGCATAATAAAGAAATTGATTTTCTGATTGATTCTGACCTAAAAAAACCTACAACACACCAGACCGCATCTCACGATTTCCAAACAACCAATTTTTACCTTTCAACAAGCATTGATTTTAAGAAAGTTTTATTAAAATTTACAATATTCTGAGTCTTCTTTAAGCATTTACCTAGTGCCATACATGGAGCAGTAAAGTAATTCTCGTTAAACGGAAGTGCTACACGTCCTAACTGCAGGTTAGGTACTGAGGACGGTAGACCAGGGGCTACGCTGTGATTCCAATCAAGAAAACTAGAGTTTTTTTTTTATTGGCATATTTATGAGCTTATATTAATATGTTTTTATTAAAATTGAAAAAGCAATTTAGCCAATTATGCCTGATTAATTTGGCTCTTTATCTTTCTTGTATGTAATGTCGGATTAAACATCCATCAATATTGTCCAATTTGGGCATGTTTGTCAATTACCCCCCCCCCACAACGGCGATCGTTCCATTGCTACTTAAATAAAATTACGAAGTGATTTAATGAAACTTCTAAAGTACTTATTCGACAGTTTAAGGAGATTACGTCAACACCCTTTATGCAGAGCCTTAAAAACTTAACGTTCAGCTTTTGACTTTTCATCGTCTAATATTTTTTTTTTGTTTTAGCTTCAATCGGCTGAAGTCCATAAAATTTTAAACCTCTGCTTTGATTAATCAGTCAATGTATTTCCGAGGGTGGATTATTTTTTGGAGTTCGTCGTTCTTTAGTAGGTTTATACCCATTAGACACTTAATTAAAATTTCGTATTTAAATCATAACGAAAGTGTTTTGTCAGTTATGACAGTGTTTGTTGTGTGTGTTGTTAGAATTTTAAATTATTCAGCTTTCCACCATCCAGTAAAAATATGACATTATTTAATAAATTTTGTCTAGAATGTTTTAGTATTCGGATGGTAAATCATTGCGTGTGCTGAAACAGTAAATGCTAAGGATTTATGGTATCAGTGCATTTCGCACTTAGATATCGATTCGTGTTGCCTTTTGTAAACCATAAAAACACGGTCAAAATTATAACTTAAAATAGGAAAAAATCCGTGGTTTAAAATTATAAGGGCAGCTTTAATGTAAAGCAGATGTTGTTAATAATACAATTGAATTTTTCGTGTCTGTGAATCTGTAACTCCAGAAAATGAAGTGTCCCCTACAGAGATTCCTTATTTCAGGTTCCACTGTAAGACAAAATGATAATAATTACTGCTATATTAAATAATAAATATTGTCCAACGTACTAAATCCGATACTAAAACAAGATCCTATATAAAATATGCATTTACAAGAGGATTTAAATATTAACAAATTACTAAAAATTTCCAAACTCAAAAATATTTAAGGGTAATATACACGTTAATAATTTTAGGGTTGCCAGAAGGAATTTGAATCACATTAATGAAGTGTAGAGTGCGCGTGTAATTTATTAGCGTGAGTTGCAGCATTACACCTTAATTACCCCAAGGAATATCGAGTACTCTAAAGTAGTGTGAACGTAATTTCTTAGCATGGATGTTATGAGATGGTTATACCCAGTTACCTGAGGAATACCGAGTATGGTGGGCTAGTGTGAATTCAATTTATTAAGACGAATGAAAGGATGAACTCTAGTCACTCCGAGAAATGTCGAGTAGACTGCGCTAATGTTAGTAAATCGTAGTGTGGGGATGCAGGGCCGCAGGATTCGAACCAGGGACCTTTACCTTATAGTGATGAGCGCCGTGTCAACGCCTAAACCGTTGCGGCCACCGACGCCCCCTATCCACCTAATACCTAAGTTCAATTCTAAGTTAAATCCAACTCTGAGGTGAAATTAGTAATTAGATTTAAAACAAATTTTGGTTCGTCAACCCTATTTACATTAAAAATTTAGTTTTGGTAAAACGGACAATTTGCAAGATATATCCATAATGAAGAAAGTTAATGTATTCCACACAGTTACAAAACAAACAATTGTAATCATAAAAGGATGTAGATGTAAATGGAAGGTAGAAGAGAAAAAGAAAAGAAAAGAGCAATTCAATAGAAACATAGAGCGAGTAGGAAAGAATAAAATTTAAAAGAGCGTTTTTATATTCTCTGATTTTAATGGAACACCCTTCTATTCATTATTGTATTTGAATATTCAATCTTGAGATTAGAAAATATGCAAAAGACCAGTTATATTTTTTATTTATTTCTTTTACAACAACCGCAAGCAAAACGTTCGGCGCACTGGTTATACCATTCCGCTACACTTCTCTGTATTACATAAAGTTTGGAGGAGGGAAGGACCCAATTTTCAAAATAAAGTTTATTGTGAATAAATGCATCTTTTGCTACGTTGAAACAAATCCAATGAGGTTCCGAGCTTTGTAAATGGTAGATTTTTGTAAAAGTCCGATCACGTGTATGGCTGTGTTTCCCTTTGACTAACTAGCAACTCTCTTACGCTGTTTGAAAAACTTTTTATTTTGCATAAATTCTGCGTTACTGCCTTACCAATCAAAACAAATTATACCAGCACTACTGCACGTAACAATGTATCCTTATGGCGTAAATTAGCCAGCAACTAAAAATTCTAGCGCGATTTGAAAATCTATCTTTAATCTCGTGAGTAGATGTACTTTTTCATTTTTCAGTACACTTTTCTCCAAATCTGTCTCTTGTACATTTTGCAAGTTATTTTTTTTTAACACCACAACAAAACGATCTTGGTTATCAATGTTTAAAAAAAATACTGTTGAGAGAAAAAATAAATTTATTTGTATGAAAAATCAATTGGATTGGATTTGGAACTGTTCTCAAAAAAAGGTCTTTATCTGTTTAATAATTAACTTTTTTCAAATCTCAATGTTCCTATCACGAAGTAATTGACTATTTTGAAAAATAAATACCACCGTTTTAAGACAGTTAAAATTCATAAAATCCTTAGTGAAAAAAATTTTGAAAACATACTTTTCTTCATTGACCGTGACAAACTGCACAGAATGATATTTCCGGACCGTTTTTTTGTTTTGTTTTTCCCGAAAGTAAAATATTATAATCGGCCGAAGAAAGAGAACTCCATAATACGACTCCATCAATTCTCACTCCAATTTGTCTTACTGCCGAAATAAAATGTCTGACTGGCAAACAACGATTCAATAAAAAGGAGAATAACAACGTTATAAAAAATATAAATTGTAATATATTGAGGATAATTAATTTTAGAAATTAAATGAATATGTAAAAAACTGATTTGAAAATCTATCTTTAATCTCGTGAGTAGATGTACTTTTTCATCTTTAAGTACACTATTTCCATATCTCTCTCTTGTACATTTTGGAACAGTTATTTTTCTTATTTTGTACCACCACAAATGCTAAACGATCTTGGTCATCAATTTTTTACAAAAAATACTCTTGAGCGAAAAAATAAATTTATTTGTATGAAAGATCTGTTGGATAAATAAAATCAGCTGTTGTCAGAAAAGGCCTTTATCTGTTTAATAATTATCTTTTTTCAAATTTTAATGTTCCTATCACGAAGTATTTGATCATAACCCAGAGGAATTCGAGTTCTCTGGCGTAGTGTGAATGCAATTTATTAGCATGAATAAATGTATTTTTTACGTGTGTTCGCAACAGGAAGGATCATATCTACCCTCCGGGTGCAGGTGTTTTTGAGAAGAAAAAAGTTATACGTATGTATTTAGGGATCAAATTCAGGGCCGCTGGATTCGAACCCGTGGTCTTTACCGCTTATAGCGTTCCGACTGAAGGTAGTTAGCTCCAATTACCCGAGGAGTATTGAGTACTCTGCAGTGTTCTAAATGTCATTTATTAGCATGAATGCAAGGCTAGTGAAAGGTTTCAAAATAACTGGTATTCGAATGTAATTTATTCGGGCCCATATGAGTTGTAGCTTTTTTTCGTCAAATTAACCGTTTTAACATTTTTTAAATTTGAACATAACCATTTTTAAATTCAAATGAACATTTGTATTTTCAAATTAACCCTTTTTTAACATAAAATTGAATCTTTCTTGAAAGCAATACAAAACTTCAAACTATATTAATGTTAATAAGCAATTGAAGCTAAATATTATACACAGATAAAAATAAATTATTCTTCTAATTCTAATTAGTGATTTCAAAAAAAAAAAAAAAAATAGAGAGCTGTTACATAAAATACCTTATAAACCTTACGTACAATTAAATTTTAAATTTACTTAAAGCTAAATTTTAAAATACTTTTACGGTTAAATTTTTTTTTAACAAAACCTAAGTTTAACTTCTGGCCTTTTTTTTTTTTTTTTTTTTTTTTTTTTTACCACGTCCTTTTATGAACTGAACCATATTATCCATGCGAATTAGCATTGAACAATTAATTTACAATCAGTAAATTGATGAAAAAAAATTTTTTTTTAAGAAGTTGAACAAGGAATTTGTTTTTTGGCAAACTGTTGAGTCGTTGAATGCAGAGTCAAAAAACTTTTAAAATGCGCTTCGGTGGTGTTTATCTTTCATTTCAAAATATCTAAGCTACTATTCTTATCCTACAGGGTTAGATCTAGATTTTCGACAACGAGAAACTAGACAAAAAAATTAATGTTTGCGTGTTTTGTTTTTTTTTTACAAAAACGACCCAATGAAAATAAATAAGTAAAATAAAAGTTTAGACGTTCACAGACGTTAAAATCAGCCGTTATGCTCAAAAATGAAATGAAAGAAAAATAAAAAAAAAAAGATAATTTTTTAACATTAAATTGTAATTGAATTTCTTTGAAAAAACTCGTTCATTTTATAAATGAAAAAGGATTTATTTCAAATAAAAAAGTGTCAATTTGAAATTAAAAACAGTTCATGTTAAGGTAAAAGGGTTAATTGGGCAGAAAGTAAGTACACATAGAGCCACAATTCAGTTCGATTATTACAATGATTACATTTCATAAATCAAATCTGTTCAGAAACCTGTTTAAAACGTTTGTGTAACATATATGGTGTCCTTTTTAAATGGCCCGGTATTTCTCTTAAACGAATAACCCCCCCCCCCCCAAAAAAAAAGAAAAAGTATACAATATTTTTTAGTATAGTTTTAATTTTTCACCTTTTTTTTTATAGAAATGTTTTATATAGTACATCAGGTCTAGTTCAATGTCAAAACTTCAATAAATACTCTATACTTCCAGACATATCATTTTAAAGGAATTTTTACACTGAAAACAATAGTGAACTCGGATTTTAACTTGGTCTAAAAATGAGAAAGTTATGGCAAAAAAGTTTGAAAAAAGGTATTTCCTTTGTTTCCTTGTTAATCTCGGTGATTTGCTTCTTCACTAAAGTAAACTTGAATTGCCTTTATGGTTTACCTCCTGCTATTGTTTGTCAAACTCGTATTACGAGAGAAAATTTTAATTCCTGGGTGTGAATAAATTTGTTAATACTGCCTATTCGTTAAATTCAGTATTCCTTTCATAATGAACGTTTTTCCGATGAACAGCGAGTTGATACAATTGTTTTGTTGGTAGTGGTGGTATGGCATGTCGTTCAGTCGAGGTTTTCAGAAATTTCTAGATCGCCCCCCCCCCAGTAAACTACAAAAAGTTCATTCGTGTTGCTCGCGATATGGGAAGATACGGATCAGTATTCAGTTCCATCTCCATGAAATCGGCAGCGTAATTTCGAAGAACTCGATATTTTACTGTGTCTTCGCGAAAATCCGAATACCTCACCGAAATGTTAGGAGGGTTTTAGGTTCCTCCCGACTTACAAGCAGTATCGCTCTTGCATTTCCTTGCACAAATGTCGATGTGGGAGGCTTAAGAAAACGTTCTTAGATACATCCCGTGGACTGTTGATTCCAAATTCACCTATAATGGCATACTAAACCTTTGGAATTTTCGAACGTGGGCAAAGAAAAAATCCGAGAATTTTGTATTCTCGCCATTGTCAGGTAGACCTAAAGTTTAGACCTAAAACTGTCCATAATAAACAGCCTAATAGAAATAGATGTATATAGAAAACCCACAACTACAGACACTATGATACCCGCGGATTCTTCCCACCCATGGTCCCAAAAGGCTGCTGGTTTCATTTGGCTCATAGACCGAATGAAACTTCCGCTAACACCTGATAACTATAAAAAAGATTTAAAAACTATTAAAACCTTAGCAAAAAACAACGGGTATCAAGAAATATTTATTGATAGGTTGCTAGTTAAAAGAATAAAAAAATTAACTTTAAACGAAACAACAATAGGACTCAGTTACCCCACTATAAACGAATCATTAGGTTTCCGTTGTTCGCCGTACATTGGGGAATTATCAGAAAAAGTTAGAAAAATTTTTAAACAAGAAGGGTTTAGAATAGCTTTTAGAAGTACGGGCTCACTTAGAAACATCCTTTCAAGACCTAAAGACAGAGTAGACAATTTGGCAAAAAGCGATGATGATTGTGATATTAAATACATAGGACAAAGCGGTAGAGAAATAAAAACGAGAGTAAAAGAACACTTACCTAAATCGAACAAATTTTCCGAATTTAAGGACCATCTAAAAGAAACAAAACATAAATTCAACCCAAATTTAAATACGAGAGTGTTGCATAGTTTCAACAAAGGGAAAGAACTAGATTGGTTTGAGAAATTTGAAATTAAAAAATGTAAAATTGAACATGGTGATAAATGCATTAATAATATAACAGATTTTGATCTACCTCCCATTTTAAATATGTATATAAATAATATCAAACATCCAAATAATTAAACTAATTATTTTAATTGTTATTATTTTTATTCTAATATTTTTTGTGTTATAATTTCCGCGTTTCGCACGTTCAAATAGAGCGTCATTAAAAATCAGTTGTTAATTGGAACGTCGCGTTGGCGGAGGTATCAGCGGTTTCATTTTGGCAATGCACGTCGAGAGACGTGGTTGTAGAAGTCCTTCAACCTGATGATGAGCTAAGAGGCTCGAAATCCGGATCGTTGCAGAACAACTTACTGTGAGTAGGAACTATCCTTTTAGAAAGTAATGAACACCACACTCACCCCATCATTTAACATTTCTATTGTCAGGTAGTTCACAGTATCAACGTTCGCTGTGTACTTCTCGGAAATAAATCAACTGCGCCTTATTTCTATAAAAATTATTTAGATGGTGCTCATTTCTTCAATTTTTAAGGGAAGTTTTATCAACACTATTAGATTATGTTCCTCTGCAATAACGACAAAGAATGACTCCCCCGTTTGATGGATGCCCCGCACATAATTCTTTGCAGGTGAGAAAGTTAATTTGAATCGCCACTTGGGGTAGGTAGAAAAGTCACGGTATTTTATTCTACTTGTCTATTTCCAGGGGGGGGGGGCATTTAAAATTTAAAAAATAGTGTCCGCGCCAATCATAACCCAGAGACCACAATTGAAGAACTGCGGCAAAAAATAAAAAATGCTTGTCAATCCGTCTCCCCTGACTCTATCTCTCTGAGCACCGAAGAGTAGTTAAAAAGAGCTTATCTTTACATCTTTACGCAAGGGAGACAGTTTTTTCAAACTTTTTGCCGTAACTTTGCCATTTTTCGACCAATTTAAAATAGGTTTACCCCTTTGTTTTCAGAACAAAACAGCCTTCAAAATGGATTTGAAATTTTGAAATTGAACTGGGCCTGACGTATTCCTTATACTGTCTCCCCCCCCCAAAAAAAAAACCAACAAACAAATGAATAAAAATTTGAAACTAGACCAAAAATACGAAACATTTATTTTTTTACGTAGCGTCATTAGTTTAAGAAAAATTCTACCTTCCATCTAAAAACGACACCCTGTATAAATATGACTAATTTTCTTGCGAAATTAAAAAGAAAAGATCACTCGTCTTAAATCTTGCAATTTGATAGGCAATCGCGTTATCACCGGACCGTTTTTTATAAATGCTTTGCATGGTTCAGATGGAAATATCTTCCAATATTTCGTATTTAAAGCATATTTGTCGTCAGGACGGACCGACCATTAGACTCTCTTAAATTACAATACAATAATCAAATACAGATCGTATTTTTGACAAAATTTAATAATGGAGTTTATGGCATATATTTAAACAATTTTCAAAGTGGTTACTTCCGTTTAGAAGAAAATAAATCTTCCGGAGCCTGTACCCCGCTAAAATATAGCTTTCCTTCCGTGCCTGTCTCCATGGACCGTATGATTTCTTGTGCAGTCCACGTGTCGAGGTTCTTCCTCAGTTTGGCATAAAAGACAATCTGGTTATTGGAAATTCTTATTCCCCTCAGAGGTTTCGCAATGGCCAGTTCGTTTGAAACGTACCCGATAAGAAGATAGAAAGAACTGGTCCGGTCGAACTCCCAACGCGTTTTCTAAGCACGAAGTTGATGTTTCATTTTCTGATTCAGAGTTGAGCATCTCTATAAAGAATCGTTCCATGTGAAAGCTTGCTTTTCCAAAACTGTTACAATATACGATCCTCTGTCCAGGAACCGACTGGAGAGTTTGACAGTCTGTGATGTTTCTAGACGTATTCCTCTTATTGCAGATTGAGAACAAATAAATAAAAATAATAAAATAAAACACCACTTCTTCATAGTTTGATTTTGAACTTTCAATTTTCATATATTATTTTAGATTAGAATAATTTTATATTATTAAGGAAGTCTCAAATTTTCATAAAATACGTTTTATTGATTCGTATGAACTCAAATCCACGTATGCACAAGTACTCATACGAATAGAGATGGGAGCGTATTACTTCTTACAGTCTACCGGCAATTCTAGCTGTCGTACTTTACAATAAATTACCGGGAGGCTTCAAAAACCGGTTAAGACCTCGATCCCTCCAGCCACCGACGTTGCGCTCTGGGTTCTGCAAATAGCTAGTTCATTTCGGCCCTAATCCAATCGGTTTCTACATCCAAACCTACTCATTCTATAACTAATCTAATTGAGGATTGATAAGGTTTCATATATTCCGCCACCGGCCATCTCATACTGCACATTCTCGCTAATAAATACATTCACTCTCAATACTCACTATGGGGCGCATAAGAATCAGTAATGTATACAATAAAAAAATCCCCTATTCTATACGGATCCTAAGAATTGCAGCCTTCAGTTAAATGAGACATATACAATATATTTTTCTGCGTGCTGGAATATTCCCGGGCATTTGCTTGTGACCATAGTGAAAGAATCTGTGTGACCGTAATCAGAAGAATTTTATTTTTAATATTAATTAATTTTTTAAGGGCCTCATGAACTGTGCATATCTAGCCAGATAATATATTGCGTATTCGTTTTTTTTTTGGGGGGGGGCATCGTGGAAAAAGGGCCAGAGGCGACGGCGGGAATCGAACCCGCGACCGCGGGGTCTACTAGCCGAGAGTCTCTCACGCTAACCACTCGGCTACCGCCTAATTTGAAATAAAAAAAGGGCTAACTTGAAGATAATCAAGGTCTTACAAAAACCTAATTATTTTCTATTTTTAAAAAATTCTGAAATTTGAGGGATTTTTTTTGGAAAAGTAATGTTGTTTAAAAAAATAAATTGACAAAAACATATATATATATATATATA
>CM077100.1:19129053-19166977 GCA_039619505.1 Cimex hemipterus
TATGACTAAATTAGTCATGCCTCGTATTTAATGTTAGTCATGACTAATTTAGCCATCAATCACATATCGTGACTAATGACTAAATTAGTCACTTACTACCAATCATGACTAACTTTCTGAGTGATCAATCATTAATCATTAGACATGACTAATTTTTGCCCAACACTGGTATAACTAAACAAAGACATAAATGCAGACATAATATGATATATTTTAATTTACCCCACATTTTAAACTCGTATCAGCAATTTCCAATTAATTAAGGTTTTAAGTTGAGATAACAAGTCAGTGTCACACGCGGGATTCAAACTCACGACCTTCGGCTAAATACGTCGCTGCTCTACCACTTGGGCTATCGTCACTTTGATCCACTCGCGAAGTAATTTTCCATTTCAACCCCACCTTTTGAATTTGACCTCCTTTTTGCCATTTTCAAACCAACAAAACACCTTAATTATTCGAATGATAATAATTTGTCAAGCGTGCCACGAAAAGGAGGGAACTAGTAATTTTGTTGAAGCTGAGGTGTTGGCTATTTGTCATTTCTGATCATAATGATCAGCCATCTTCGCATAAGCTCACATGGGATAAATAATACATACGGAGAAATTATGCTCAAAAGAAAAACATAAAGCGAGATTAGGAGTACCAAAGCCCATTCAAACTTGACACGAATGTTTTGTTAAGTTTACTTCGTACCTGGCGATGAATGTTTAATGCTATAAATTCGGATCCGAACAAGATATCTGTGAGGAACCATCGTTTACAAAAAATGAAGAAAAAAAGTCTTTTGCGATTGTTATCATCCCGCTATCAATTGAGCCATTGTTGCTGATATATTTCGAGTTTTCCTCGCTCAGGAAGCGAGTTTGGAAGGAAATTTAGGCCGAGGGTAAACCCCTGCAGGATGAACGAAGACATTAGTCTCGGTGAACTTTTTGCAAGGCGATACTTCCACGACATTTCCTCTGAAAGCATTAATCGGCCACCCTTATCGATACGAGGCATCAACCTTTACGCAGGCACGCTTTCGTCCACTCCTACAACTTATCGGGCCCCGGCATTACCCCCCTAAAGATATCTCGATTTCATTTGAGGTTCTATATTAGCTGAATATATGATCAATGGGGAGGCGTTTGTCTTTTCTGGAAATTAATTTCCACAACCCCCTCCCCCCAAAGACAACCCCTTATCGCCGATTAAGTCGGCTTTTATCGGACAATAAATTGGGGGAAGCTCTTTTGGAAATTTATTAAAATCAAGGGAGTGTTACGTCGGGTTTTATAAGGAAATCAGAGGAATTATGATTGTAATAATAAGCGAAAGTCTCGGAAGGCCGGTCTCGTAATGCCTGCGGGGGAGATCTTTTCGTAGATCGGAATTTGCGCGAGTCGCCACTGTTTTATAATTAAACCTGGTATGAACAACGCAATCTAAATCTGTTCAACAAAAATATCCAAATATTTCATTTTCAAAAGGCTTGGTTTGAACGTTTAATATCTTACTCCTCAAAACACTAATGTATTCTGTTAGAATATTGCATTTAATCCACCGTCTAATAAAAACCCAGCGATATTACTAAATTATATAAATACATTTTAATACATTTAATGTCAAAATTATAAAAAAAACTTGTTAGAGAAACCTAATAAAATATTGAGTCTACTAACGGCGTCAAGTGACGTTCACATTCAAATGCTTGCAATCAATAAATAACGCCATGCAAACAAATCCACTACCTCGGGTTCGATGGAAGGTTACAAACTAAACTAAAAACACAATAACTCAAATGGAAGCAGAAAATTCAAACACTTACATGGACCTAACTGTACACAAAAACTAAAGATGTAAAAACTTCGGATTTACCGAGTCGAGTGTAATGCTTCCTACATGCAAACAGTCCAACCCTTTCAATCGAAATCCTCCATCCTAACCAACCCTTGGAAAAAGACTTAGACAATTGGTGACGGAGTACCACTTCAACCTCTACCCCCGACCATCGTCCTAACGTATAAACTCCAAGTCGCCTAAAAACACACCAGCCTTATGACCTCCTAATATAATTGAAAAATGCTTAAAATTACTTTTCTATAAACATTTTCTAAAACACTGATGTTGGTATGAAATTCCCTGTGAAATATTTATTTTTTTACTCGCACTGTTAATCGTATTTCTTATGAACTGAAAAATAACGATTTTAAATATTAAATTAACAATTTTTAAATTCAAATTGTACATTTCTAATATCTAATGAACTGCTTTAAAATTAAAATTAACCCAAAATAGTAAAACATTACTAGACACATTATTTTTAAGTCATATTTTCCTTTTTCTTTTGGTTTAAAAGAATGACATAACTTTGTTCTTTCAAATGAACCCTTTTTTGGTTTGAAAAGTTTCCTTTTATTTTCTTTAAAATATTAAAAAAAAAACAACATCGATTTGGTATGACATATAAGCATGTAAACTAAAAATTCGCGTTTTTGAGAATTTTTTAGAATATAAATAACTGAGCTTTTAGAAGACCTTTCTTTAGTTACAGTTAAAATTAAACTTTAAAAAAATAAATGAAGTATAAAACTTAAGGATTTTTGTTTTAATTGATAGTTTAACAAACAAACACGAAATTCGTAATTATATAAATACCACCGGAAAATTAATAAAGGTTAAAGTAAAAAAAAAAAATTGAAATTATCTATCGACCGAATTACTTTTTTCAAACAATTAATCTTTTTGTGTAAGGTTTGGGCTGAAATTAAAAAAGCTCGTGCCTCGAGCTGGATCCGAACCCAAGGCATTCGGCTAACTCAACCCTACAAACTTTCAAATTTTCCCTAATTTTTGCCATTTTTCATTTTCGAATCCCGCTCGTGGACGTAAATTTTTCATTTCAACCAAAACATTAATTAATTGGAAAAAGTTATTTGGTCCATCGGACCTTGAAATCTAACGGATTTATTAAGTAAAACGAAGTATAACTTAGCGTAATTAACCGAGGGTCGTGGGTCCGAAAACTTCGCTCGTGGCACTGACTTTATCATTTCAACCAAACCCTCACTTAAAAACATATTTTTTTAATTTCGTATTTTATAAAAACATGTGATTTCTCTAAAATGTAAAAAATTCAAAACTCTTTTTAATTAAGTAAAATTAGCCATTTTTTTTAAAGCATTACATATAAAAACATTATTATAATGGAGTTGGTATGGAATATTATATATTAACATCTACTGTAAAATTCCCGGATAATTGTATTTTTTTAAATATGAATTAATTTGGCTCTTAGGAGACTATGAAAAAAAAGAATTTAGTTATATTTATACTTTTAAAAATCGCAAATATTCAAGAATATTTTTTTTCTATGCTTATACTCCGTACCATCTCCTGGGTTGTTTTTTTACTGTTTTAAATAAAGGGTTAATTTTAAATTAAATAGATTAATTTGAAGAAAAAAAAAAGATCTTTTCGAAATTGAAAAAGTTTAATTTTACGAAAAAGGCTATAGACATGTTCCAGTTTTAAAATTTGTAATCCTCACTGATGCCGATACAAAAATTATGGACTTTAATAACTTATTTGAAAATTATTCAAAGACCTTTCAATATTCGTTTAGATGATAAAAAAAAAATCCAAAAAACCAATGGACGAATGATTGGCGACGAGTATCGAAGGCCATCCAGTTTTTGCCTTGAATTCAGTATGTGGTCAATAAAGGCGAGAAGTTAATTTCATTGTCACTCCGCCGCTCGAATTTTGTTTAACCCTATTTTCCTCGTTCCATAGGGTGACATTTTCTGCCACACTCGACCTGAGGACAGAGAAATTTCCTTAAAAAATTTAAAAAAAAATATATATATATATATATATCATGAGACAAAGGCGTTTTTTTCCCTGGCCGAATTGCAAAGCTTGTAAAAATTTTCATCATGAGAATTACATACTTCAGAGATAATACAAAATTCACTTCCAACTGCGTTGCCAGTAAAGGAAAGGGCGTATTTTTCTTTATTTGTACTTTTATTACTATGTTCCATAAAAGAAAGGGAAAAAAAATATTGCACGGGCGGGAACATACGGTTCTCTAAGAGAAAGGTTAGTTTCATGGCCATCCTTGTGATAAAACTGGCTATTATTTCAATAAGTAATTCCAACCGGGGTAAAGCACGGGTGCCCCGGTCCGAGGAAGACGATGTACAAGTAATCAACGAGAGAACGGCCTAAGGCCCACGCATCATTTTATTGTTTGTAATTCCGCAGAAGTACAAGCCATATCTAATTTGCTTAATAGAGCAACGAGCTCTTTCTCTAGAAAGTAGCCCTAAAGGTTTATTGTGACCCATATTGCGATCACTTAGTAACGTACAGTAACACTGACAAAATATGTACATGAAATTATGGATAATAAATTTTTTTCAATTTTTGCCACGGTTATTTATGCTGTAAAATCATCAAAGTATATTAAATATAGTAACTTCTTTCAAAAGTTATTTTTTACATATAAAATATTAATTTTGTCGCTGCATTTGATGGTGGCTTTGCTACTGTATAATGCATTGTCTCATTCGTCTATCTGGTTATTTTTAGAAAGACGCATCGATTTCCTACAATTAATACAATCGTGTTTTAACGAGCAACCACGGCAAAAGTAAAAATACTGACAATTTAAAGAAAGAATACATATGAAATTTGGGCATTACCGATCTTTTTAACAGTTTATCTCAGGGTTGTGTCAGACGCCTTCTGTCTTTCGCCAGCTTCAATGCCTATTAAGTTTTATTATTTATTTAAAAGGTGGTATCTGCTGGTCTCATCCGGGACTCGAGAACCGCTAACCTTGTAAACACGGCTCGGAGCCCTAGTACTCAGCCTCCATCCGTAGTGTACACGGTAAATAGGAGAGGACCTAGTAGATTCCTTCCGGTACGACTTGTCTCATTTGGTAATACGGACAGTTGGTTTTAATAAGTGAATAAGTTTAGGGAAAGAGAGCCTGCAATCGGATAGAACTCTAGTCTAAATTAGAGACAAACCGGTTGCTACGAGTGTAACCTCTGGTTTTCTCAAACAAAAATTTAGTTTATATAAAAAAAAAATCAAAAAGTACTTTTTTACCATAAGGCTCTCGTAAATAGGTTGGTTTGCAAAACGTTGCAATATTAACACGATAAACTAGACTTTAGTCAAAAAATTTTTTTGCTTTTATATTAGCATGACAGAGTGAGATATATATTTTTCCAAATTTACCCTTTAAAACATAAAATTTACCATTTTGAATTGCAAACCAACCATTTTTAATTTAATAATTTTCAATTTCAACTCTAGACTTTTTAATTTTAAATGAAGTGATTAAAAATTTAGGATAAGGTTTGAAAAATAAGCTTTACATAAAATTCCTATGGATTTGATTTTTTTTTCAATATACAATAACGGGGCACTTCGAAGATCATATGGAAAATTAATTACAATCAAAAATTAGGACAATAAATTAAATATAAAAATAAAGTGTTTTTTGGAAAAATTTTTAAAATCAAAAAGGGTTATTGTATAAAACACCACTGTAAAAGTAATTAAGACTAAACTAATAACAAACCATGAGGGGCGTCGGTGGCCGCAAGGTTTAGTATTTGGCACGACGCTCACCACTGTAAGGTTAAGTTCTCGGGTTCGAATCCAGCGACCCCTGAGTGGTTATATGACGCTGTTGCGAACCCTCGTTTAAAAAAAACCGCGTCATTGCTGGCCTTGAAGATATATAACCGGAAGTATTTTTAACTGATATAAAATATACGCCTGCTTTTAAAAGTCCCATGTTGTTAAAATACAAAAATGATAACTTGAAATTAAAAAATGTTAATTTGAATTCCTAAAGGTGAAATTCCAAAGTTAAAACGGTTTAATTTAAAATTAAAAAGCTTTAAATTGTTAACAAAACTATAATTTGATTTTTATATTAAACTTCAAATGGTCGATACCTTCTCTTCAGTAACAAAAGTCTATTACTACATTTCATAAAATATTATTATTCAATTTAGAAACTGCTTAACTTTTACGGTAAAGTTAATAAAAAATTAAAAAGCAAAAGAAGCGGCCATAAATACGGGTTTCTATATTAATTAATACATATCGTTGTTCAAAATGTAGTATCCTGATTAGTGACAAGGAGACATTGTTCCGTAACAAAGGATGGCCCTGCCAGATTGAAGCTAATGATGCGGATGAAACTCCACGTCACTTAAAAGCATCTGAAATACACCCAGCTTCTTCGAAAAAGGGCCAAATTATGTTAACGCTCAGGTTTTTACTACGATGTCGCAAGTCGAAGCGGATTGATTTTTTTCTTATTTGTCACCGTTTCAAAAAGGGAATCGATTATTTGAAACGAGTGCGTGTACCAGTTGGAAATAACGTTTGACGATTCTGTTTATAACGAGGATTTTTCTTCTTGAATAATAAATTTCCACCTACCTACGGATGCACATACTGGATTAGGCTCCCTTTGAATTTTTAACCTGATGCAGTCTCTAAACTGCGCATTGTCAACATGTATTGTCACATTGTTTTATGTCCTAATACTACCTCGTCATTTATAAGGATTATGAGCATCAATGTACAAGTTAATAAATATATATTTTTATTAAACTATTCAATGTAATTAAACACAGCTGATATTGTTTACAATTTACGTTCTAAAAGTTAATAATAATAAGTCTGTGTGTCAAAAAAGAAGTTTGTTTTATTAATAATTAATTTTTTTGTAACATGTTTTTTTTTTCAATTCTCCTTATCGAGTTTGAAGGTCTTGACAAACATAAAAATAGGGTTTTTTGTACGTTGCCTTATATCTGAATTCATAACATCAAAGATTTTTCCATTTCACCAAATTTTTTAAGTAAATTATTGTACTAATTAATGGAACAATTAAATACGAAAATGAAAGATAGAAAAGTCATAACTAAAATAATCAATGGACAAAACCACCAAATTTTACATACACGGTGAAGATGGGAAATTGATGTCCGAGTGGATCGAAGTCACAACTCAAGTGGTAGAGCAGCGGCGTATTTAGCCGAAGGTCGTGGGTTCGAATCCCGATCATAACACTGGATTTTTTATCTTAACCAATACTTTATTTTCAAATTAATTTAAATTAAATTAAAAGGTTTTATCTTTTTACTTTATTAAATTTACAATAAATACCATTAAAATTAACAAAATTAAACGAAGTTTGCTTACAAAAAAACTGACAAATCCAGAGGAATATCGAGTATTATGGGGAAATGAATGTGACCAGAGTTAAACATATAGGCTGTTCTGCATATGTTAATTTACTAGAATTTATGTAATTTATTAGCGTGAAAGGAAGGGGTCATTCAGCTAGATATGCCGCTGTCCACTAGATCCACTCGGACATCAACTTCCCATCTCAACCACACCTTATGAGTTTGAAAAATGACAAAAGGGGGAAAACTCACAAGGTGGGGTTGAGATAGGAAGTTGTTGTCCGAGTGGATCGAGGTCACGATAGTTCAAGTGGTAGAGCAGCGGCGTATTTATCCGAAGGTCGTGGGTTCGAATCCCGCTCGTGCCGTTAACGTTTTTCCATCTTAACTAAAAACCTTAATTAATTGTCATTATTCTCAATGTATGTATATTAATTTTGTAATGTTCGTAATTCAAGTATGAGACTTTTAATTCGTCGTTCGAAATTCGTAAAGGCCATCAAATCGCCCTTCCACTAGTCATACGATCGAAGAGGCCGGGGAAAACTGACTGTCGGAACTTTTTGTTAAAAAAAAAAATATCAATTAATTAAGGATTTTAGTTGAGATAAAAAGTCAGTGTTACGAGCGGGATTCGAACTCACGGTCTTCGGCTAAATAGGCCGCTTCTCTACCACTTCAGCTATTGCAAATTCGATCCACTCGGACTTCAATTTCCCACCCCACCCTACCTTTTAAATTTTCTCTCCTTTTTGCAATTTTCCAACTGTTTTGTGATCCAATTTGATTCTCGGCGACAAATGAAGTGACCGCAGATAGCATTAGTAAAGTTATACTTCATCTAGCATGGAATTAAATAGATAAATAAAATAAAAAATAAATTTAAAAAAGTTGTAATTTTAGAACACTAGAGATTGTTGAATCATGTTGTTCCTATGTTGGCTTCCATTGAAAAGGTTTGTTTTTTATTACGTGTATTTTTCTTAGGCATTTTATACTTAAATTTTTTTCGAGAAACGCGTGCCCGGGCTTAAACAAAAATAAAAATAATAAAAACTATCTATTCTTTAAATGTTACTTGATATTTTAATAAAAGTGTTCAAATTCGTGAGTGAAAGCACAAATTTGCGGATCATACGCAGAAGTCCCGACCCCGGATAAACGGATTTGTACAGTAAATTTAAAAAAAAATCAACTTGTGTCATATATTGCCTAATTTTGTATCTGATAATTAAAATAATAAATTTCGGTGTATAATAAATATATAAAGCCATTTTATAGTATAGTTTCATGACAAATTAAACGTATAAAGAATTTAAAATCATATAAATTCTTTTGATTAAATATATGAGTTTAATTTGCGTTTTATTTTTTATGTCAGAAAAAAAATGACTTACACCTCTTACATTAAGGAAATAAATTATCTAATTCAATGCGCTTATGTCGCCTACTTAAAATGTTCCAGCAGTGCCATATTTTTCCAAACGTAGGTTAATCGAATGCCCGGTTTCGAATGAATTATTCGTCCGAGTGCTGGCAAGGGCGGTTCCGAGGTATAACAAAATTACAAATTAATGCAAAATAGGAAAGCTTGAAAAGTTTTCCAAATTGAAATTATAATAAGACTGGCTCGATGGTGAAATATTGTAGGGGTACGGCTAAAACGGGCCCGGAGGGTTGAAGACGAGATTTGTCATAGAAGCATTGCTAGAAGTTATGTGATAATTTGGAGAAGTTGATGGATGCCGGGTTGGTGGGACACGCGATATTTCAACTTAGTCCTTCCCCTTCCGACAATCAATAAGTATTACGCGTCTGGAACAACTTGAATTAAAACTTAACAGTTTCGCTTTCTTTCTTTTCCAGTTAAGAGAATATTTTCGGTTTGAAAATTTTACCGTTCACCTTGCTCAAATATTGCAAACAATGTAAAACAAAAGAAATTCTTGTAATGCCGTTATATTCTGAAACTTAACTTAAACAGAGGGATAGATTGTTTTAAGAGTTAGATGATATGTAATAAATCTATTGGTTTTTTTAGAATCATCTGGGCCTATCAGATGTCTGTTTTTGTTCATTCTTCCCTGTTAGCCCTTGGGTTTGATTAATTTTAATCATTTTCTTTTATATGTTGATGAAATTTTAAAAAAAATTCTGCTTAGATAGTCCATTTATGGTTTCACGATTTTTTGATGTATAAATTTTGTATTTTCTATAAAAGATTATAATTTACTAATAAATATTCTTTTGCATCATCTAGCCTAAATGTTATATTTAAATTACAAACGTTTCAATAGAAAAACCAGTATGCTTTTGTTATACGATCCCTTTCATTGTTGTTTCCGTAATGCTGTTTGATGTTGATACCCCATACGGTTTGATGATGGTTTTTTTCCCCCTTTGTCCCACTGATAAACATTATCTGGCGTACAACATGCCCGCGAAATGGCCCCCAATTTAGAAGGCCAATAGGTTTTTTGCGATTCAGCCGGCGAAAATGCGCGTCCCCTTGGTAAAGTGAAACGAAATTGGCCTGTTTAAAACTGTTTTAACGCAAGGGCGAACCTCCACGACTTTTCATCCAGCCAGATAAGAACAGGTCCGACAAAGAGAGGGAGAAAAATAGAGATAACAACAAGTACGGGGAGCGTAGGTGGATAAAAGGGGTTGGGAAAAGCATTTCGAAAAGGCTCGCGCCCCGACCCATTTATAACCGAATGTTTCAAAATCTAACGTGAATTTTGTTCGAAATCATTTTCTTACTTTCCTTTCGGTTCCAGAGATATTTTAATATATTTAACACAACTACT
The DNA here is from genome assembly GCA_039619505.1 of Cimex hemipterus. Taxonomy (NCBI): domain Eukaryota; kingdom Metazoa; phylum Arthropoda; class Insecta; order Hemiptera; family Cimicidae; genus Cimex; species Cimex hemipterus. The sequence continues at coordinate 19,139,084 of CM077100.1, forward strand.
CTTCTTAATTATAAATAAACGATTTTAACAATATATGATAGGTTTTACTAAAGTGCTTCAGTTTTAACGCAAAGCGATTTATTGTAAAATAATTTTAAGGCAATGTTAGGCTTGTATATAGAAAGATAATACGAGAGTCTAATTTCAAAACAAACAAAGCCTATATAAAGAGGGCAAAATAAAAATAAAAAACATTATTAAGTACACAAAAAAAATTATTTTAGATCTTATTGCGTAATTTACGTATGTGTTAATATTCGACGGTTTTTTTACATATTCATTTAATTTCTAAAATTAATTATCCTCAATAGATTACAACTTATACTTTTTTTATAACGTTTTTATTCTCCTTTTTATTGAATCGATTGTTTGCCAGTCAGACATTTTATTTCGGCAGTAAGACAAATTGGAGTGAGAATTGATGGAGTCGTATTATGGAGTTCTCTTTCTTCGGCCGATTATAATATTTTACTTTCGGGAAAAACAAAACAAAAAAACGGTCCGGAAATATCATTCTGTGCAGTTTGTCACGGTCAATGAAGAAAAGTATGTTTTCAAAATTTTTTTCACGAAGGATTTTATGAATTTTAACTGTCTTAAAACGGTGGTATTTATTTTTCAAAATAGTCAATTACTTCGTGATAGGAACATTGAGATTTGAAAAAAGTTAATTATTAAACAGATAAAGACCTTTTTTTTGAGAACAGCTCCAAATCCAATCCAATTCATTTTTCATACAAATAAATTTATTTTTTCTCTCAACAGTATTTTTTTTAAACATTGATAACCAACATCGTTTTGTTGTGGTGCTAAAAAAAAATAACTTCCAAAATGTACAAGAGACAGATTTGGAGAAAAGTGTACTGAAAAATGAAAAAGTACATCTACTAACGAGATTAAAGATAGATTTTCAAATCGCGCTAGAATTTTTAGTTGCTGGCTAATTTACGCCATAAGGATACATTGTTACGTGCAGTAGTGCTGGTATAATTTGTTTTGATTGGTAAGGCAGTAACGCAGAATTTATGCAAAATAAAAAGTTTTTCAAACAGCGTAAGAGAGTTGCTAGTTAGTCAAAGGGAAACACAACCATACACTTGATCGGACTTTTATAAAAATCTACCATTTACAAAGCTCGGAACCTCATTGGATTTGTTTCAACGTAGAAAAAGATGCATTTATTCACAATAAACATTATTTTGAAAATTGGGTCCTTCCCTCCTCCAAACTTTTTGTAATACAGAGAAGTGTAGCGGAATGGTATAACCAGTGCGCCGAACGTTTTGCTTGCGGTTGTTGTAAAAGAAATAAATAAAAAATATAACTGGTCTTTTGCATATTTTCTAATCTCAAGATTGAATATTCAAATACAATAATGAATAGAAGGGTGTTCCATTAAAATCAGAGAATATAAAAACGCTCTTTTAAATTTTATTCTTTCCTACTCGCTCTATGTTTCTATTGAATTGCTCTTTTCTTTTCTTTTTCTCTTTTACCTTCCATTTACATCTACATCCTTTTATGATTACAATTGTTGTTTTGTAACTGTGTGGAATACATTAACTTTCTTCATTATGGCTATATCTTGCAAATTGCCAGTTTTACCAAAACTAAATTTTTAATGTAAATAGGGTGGACGAACCAAAATTAAATCTAATTACTAATTTCACCTCGGTGTTGGATTTAACGTAGAAATAAATGAACTTGCGACATTAGGTGTATTGGGGGCGTCGTTGGACGCAACGGTTTATGCGTTGACACAGCGCTCATCACGATACGGTTAAGGTCCCGGGTTCGAATCCAGCGACATTTTATTCGAACCCCACATACAAATGGGCTATTTTTTTTTAAAACACCGGCAGCCTGAGGGTTGACATAACCCGTGCTGTTGCAAACCCTCGTAATAAAATTAATTAAATTAGTGGTATTCACGAAGTTTGTAAGATACTAACTCGTGTTAACTCGAATAGAGAAATGCCCAGTAAGATCGTGATTTTCTTCTTTTCTTTGAGTGGTAAACATTAATTGTTCCACAGTGCTAAGCGTTGCGATTGGTAGAACCAAAAATAAAGCTATAACAGTTCTTGAAGGCTTGTTGTTGTTGGTTCTGATTTTGTTTTGCGTTAAATTGCAAGATGCCAGAAATTAATCAAAAATTAAAATTAATAAACTTTTTCATTCAAAATGTTTTGTCATTATCTTGATTATAGTCAATAGATGTCGTACAAATTCTTTGTATGCCAGTGATTTATACATTAAGGTGATGAGAAGAAAACTTCAGACCTCCCCGGTTAGACGGTTACCTTGCCGTATTAACTTTATTTTCTTGTTTGAACTATATGTATTTCTTTTTCTTCTTGTGTGCAATAAACATATTATTATTATCATTCAAAATTTAATCTATGCCCTCGAAAATTACAACCATTAACAGGCTTCAATTCGTGACGGCGTACCTACCTCAGAAATTAACGGCTAACCGCCAACAACTTTATAGCATAGGTGATGTAATTATTATGAATGAGAGTATAAGGACAGGTCAGAAATTAACAAAAGAAATGTATTGGTCGGATTTACTTAATGCTTATTTCAGAACAAAAACATGTGGAAACAAAAAACAGCTGTTAAATCCATGGCTGCCATGTTGGTTACCTACGCCCTGACGGATAGTAAAGTAACTACATTTTCGACCTATCATTGGCTCTATCCTGTTCGACAGAGCAATGTTAACTAGCCGATTCTTACAAGTCTGCGTCATAATTTTTCTCCAGCTAACACAACCTATTAGAGTTAACAGGGTTAACACAAAGATCGTGAATATCCATATTATCTACAGTCATCGAATAAATAAAAAACCAAAAATATTTTCTTTTTCTATTTTACAAGAAAAGTATCCAGTTGTTGGCGTTGACATAAGACTGGTGAAGTTGCTTCACAAAATATACTTTTTATTTAAGACTCCATTCGAATTAATATGGGTGTTTTATGTAGTTAAAATCTTTGCTTAAGTGAGTAAGTCTAATGTGTAATGTTTTATTCCTGGGCTTGTATGGGGTAGGGGAGTTCTGCCATTTGGCTCGGGCACGTCGCTTTTCTCTGATTAGATTGCGTATGTAAAGCGGAATGTTAGTACGTGTATGAGGTCGTGTTGTTATGTGTTGTGTTGTTTCACGGTTCTGGACTGTATTGGTGATTGTGAAATCCAGTAGAGCTCGTCTAGAACATTAGTTTTCAGTGGACAACGTTAGACTCAAAGCAAATTGTGATTTATCAATTTGGTTGAATTGTATTACGACCTGTGTCAATTACAGATTGCAATAACAATACTGGTGGTTGTTCAACAGTTACCAAAAGGTTTTTGTAGGTTATTATTTTGCGCCGGGCTTAGATGATAACGTATTAGGATAATAAAAGTGATAAGAGAGAGAGAGAGAGAGAGAGAGAAAGTGAGAGAGACTGAATGAATGAATGAGGGTTTATTTAAAGACGCAGAATATGTATACAATTACATCCGCACAAACTTGGTCACATGCAAGAAGGGATTTTGGGATTCTGAGACCGTTTCCTACAGGGACAAAACAACCAATGCACAACCAGTAAAAATAAAAATAAAATAGATCGTATAAAGGCGGTGAAATCCGACGAAAGGTAGAGATCAAAGAGATTGACATAAGGATAAAATGTATGAAATGACCGGCAATGTCATTTCTTCATGGGACGGCAAATGGATAAAAAAACCGGCTAATTGGGCCTCATTAAACAATCATAGGATGACAGGCCGCGCCAATAAGAGATGGGAAAAACTAGAAAGTTGGAGCCTTGGGTAAAAAAAGGACTCGTTTTTGCACAACAGTTTAAAACAAACTTTATTTAATTTTAAAAATATTAGATCCTTTTAGCTTATATGGAGAAAAAAATTGTCTGACCTCGATAATGCTTCATAAAAAAAAAAAATGCTTGAAATGAATTAAGTTGTATTTTTATAAATAAAGTATACATTGTGTTGTATAATATAACGGATCTAATATAAACTTTTTTTCCAGGTTCGTGATGATTGGTCCTGAGTTGACAGTTAAAAAAAGAAGACAATTAGATAAGTAAAATTTCATCGTTCTCTCATTGTCTCGAATACGAAGATCTTAAAAATAACTGAAGAAAAAATGTAATAATCTAAATATAGTAAAGTCGGCCCAATATGATATGTGACAGTAAAAACTTGTTATACTGAAAAATTCATACAAATGTGGCTTATTTAATTTTGCTTCACAAAAGCGAACAATGCGACAAATTGCATGCAACCTAAAGGATGATCTTCAATTTTGGTTCATGGCACTGACCATAAGGTGGAGACCCGTTAGAATTCTTAGTAGTAGTGAGCGGCCTCATGTCTGCAAGTGTTTCTCATGGCTCTATCTAGTGACCAATCCTATTATCGGTTTTAATATTACTTCGTTTAAGGAATGTAGAAAACGTACTTTTCGCTGTGATGATGAAAAAATTTTACAAGTGCCTTTTTGGTGGGAGATTCAATTCCACATTTCATCCTTAGCCAAGTCCAGTGATGAATTTGATGAATGAAAACAGAAATTTTTTTCCAAGTTTAAATTTTATTAAATATATTGGAATTCGTGGTTCGATAGACCAAATACATTCTTTGAATTAACTAATCTTTACGTAAGGTATTGGTTGAGATAAAAAAGACAATGGCACGAGCGGGATTCGAACCCACGACCTTCGGCTAAATACGCCGATGTTCTTCCACTTGAGATATCGTGACTTCGATCCACTCGGACACCAACTTCCCATCTCAAGCCGCCTTTCAAATTCTCCCTCTTCCTTTTTTTTTTTTTTGGAATTTCACCTTTTAGGAATTTCAAATCAACATTTTTTAATTTCAAGTTATAATTTTTAATTTTGTATTTTAACAACATGAGACTTTTGAAAGCAGGTGTATATTTTATATCAGTTAAAAATACTTCCGGTTATATATCTTCAAGGCCAGCAATGATGTGGTTTTTTTTAACGAGGGGTCGCAACGGCAGAGGTCATACAAACCCTCAGGATGCCGGAGTTTTTGAAAAAAAAAAGCCCATTTGTAAGTATGTCGGGTTCGAATGCAGGGCCGCTGGATACGAACTCGGGACGTTGACCTTACAGTGATGAGCGCCATGTCAAAGACGAAACCTCGCGTCCACCGCGCCCCCCGAAGAGATTATTTAAATGATAAATCGCAAACAGGAAGGAAATTTCGGTGGGATGAAGTGGGAAGTTGGTAGGTTTAACTCCACTCCCGCTAGAAACTCACTTTTACATTCCAGACGTCACATAATTAATTGTAATTAAATTAAATTATATATTCTTAACATGAAATTTCTGATTTTGTAAACAAACGCCTTTTCTCGTTTTTTTCTTCATTTTAATCCTGTTGTAGTCTCTTTAATCATGGCAAGACTTCACCTCGAACCTGAAATTCGCATTATTGTTGTGAAAATGATTCACCGAGTTCACTGGCAAGTGGATAGGCAGTTGGCGTTTTTCAGGACATCGTCATCCGGGCTTTAACCCTTTTCCGAGAGAGTGGAATTGTCAATAGGAGGCCTGGTAGTGATCTCAGCCAATTACGGCTCTAAGGGAGGACAGATGTTTTTGCTGCAAGACGCACGCCTCTCCATATTGTCAGTTAGATCCTAAATGGAATATAAGATGTTTTAGCATCCGTAATCCTTTGTGCGAAGTGGGCCTCACATTTTACGCCCCTTTGAAACAACCCACCATCAGCCACTCAGGAGAATATAGTGCACCGAGCGCCTCCTATAAGTGAGCAGCAGTTGGAATGCTGTCATGTTTGAGTTGCGGTTCTGTTCGTATAGTGATAACAGGCTGAAGTCTCTACCGAGCACAGTGGATGCCAATAATGCACCAGTTCGAGCCCACTGTGCATTCACGCAAATAAATACATTCACTCTCAGGACTATATATAATAATAGAATTCACTTTTCTTTCAAGAATCTGAACAGGAAAGTCAAATACTTGCTGCCCGGATCAGTTCTTAGGCTGGCCTCCGGGTACAGTCAGCAGGTAGGTTATTTTGAGAGCCGATGAGGGATTCAATATTCGGTCATCAGGAATCCCACTATACTTTCACGCCAATAAATACATTTACCCTCAGTTCCAGTTCTGTTTGGAGGAGGTGGTGTAATTATCTGGGCTGGGATTGGAGGACAAACTGTACTCCATATTAGACAGCCTCACCGCAGGCAATTATGTCCACGAAGTTAAAGAGGAATACATCATTAAAAAGGAATCTCATTGGAAGGGATTTTTCGGTTTCTGCATGACAATGCCAGACTTCATAGAGACAGAGTCAACCTGCTAATTTCACATCTGCCCCTACCTCATTGTTTCCAGACCTCAATCCCACTGAGAGTAGAATGAGTCTCAGAATTTTTTTTTTTGTATGGATACCGATGGATACGAACCCCGGACCTTTACCTTACAGTAATGAGCCTAAACCTTGCCACCGACGCCCCTATGTTATTTTTCACAACCACTTAGTTCAAATTTCCTTCGGTAAAAAACATAATAATTTCTAATAAATTTTAATTCAGTTTATAATAAAATTAAATGAAAATACTAGGGAAAGTAATTAATTCGAAATTCGCAAGATCCCTATTCATTGTTGAGTAGGTTTAACATTAAATTGATTATAACATATTGATTAAACAAACTGGTTTTTATTTACACTTGATTTTAAGCCGGCCGTTATTAGCGAAAGTAATCGCAAAAGGAGTTTTAATTTAAATGAGAACCGATTCTTCCCGTCTGTTAAATTTGATTTTTCAGATAATGCTTGAAACGTGATATTTAATAAGGGAAAATAAAATTGTTGAGACAAGAAAAAACGAGATTACCCCTTTTGCAGGACAGAGTCGTATTTTATTGGGCTTTTTGAATTATAGCATTTAATAGAGACGTCCCGGTTGGGTGGGACCGTCGGGGAGCCGGCGACCACCTTTCGGAAGTGACGAAAAAGAGGAAATAATTTGTGACAAGTAAATGTTTGACATTGTCTACTCCCAGGGGACATTGTGATAAAATTTTCCATGTTCCATTTACTGGCTATTACTGCCGAGATCACCTGTTCTCCAACAGGAAAAACTCAATCTCATTTATTGAAGAGTTGAATAAAAAGTTACCTTTCTAGTTCGTGACACCTCAGCGCTTTAACAACTTCTGCAGGTAATGTCTCCTCTACATAAAATACAGTTATAACTAGAAGTTATTTAATACAAATTTTTAACACGTTAGCAATTTATTAGGTCGATTACCTTATATTTTTTCATATTAGTCAACCCAGATTGAAGGTGAATTTTTTAGGACGGAATATATGTCAGAAATTTCGAGGCCAGAATTGGAATCAAACCGAGAATCTGTCAAACCAAGTACCCATAGTTTGCAGTTTATTGAAGATGCTTAAATTTTATTTTCGACAGGCAATGTTGAAGCAGTGTGCTTGAGTAATAGTTGCTTAAAATGTTTTAATATCACTGGAATTATATATTGGACTATTTGACAAAATTTTAATTTTTCGCAGGCTTCGGAATCGTTGACATCTAGCTACATTTTTCACAATTCACGAAAAAATAACAGCCGCATTTTCTATGATTTATGAAAATTTAGGTTTATCCCGATTTCTGACGGAAATAGAACATTCATGATTTTTTCATAGGTGTAAAATTTCTGTGGTACAAACTTTTCTAATATATTATAATTTTTTAGGCATAATGCTTGCATGAAATATTGACTAGAAAACGTTGTTACAGCAGGGCTGTTGTTTTATTAAACTAGAATTATTACCGTCAACTGAGAATTTAAGGGTGTGAGTAAAACCAATTAGTGCTTTTTGTAATTTTAACCTAGAGTAATAAATTAAAGGTCATAATGGATCGAGATAAAACGGATAGTATAAAATCCAGGAAGAGAGGATATATATAAAGTTGGAGTTTTATGGGCCGACAAACAGCTGAGGACATCGCTGGAACCCTGTGTGTTTTCCTTCTTTTTAAAACAGCAGCCATTCGAGCGTCTCGATCCGGTTAGCTTCAGCTTTTATCGATATCCCAAGGTGCTAGCCTTTCGTTTGTACCTCAAGTTGTAAAACAAAGAAGAGAAACAAACAAAAATTTAGCCAAAGCATTCTTCTTACATGTGATCTTGAGGATTTAGGAGGATACTCTTGGGTCGGTCGGCCACAGGTTATTCTTTCACCTCTTCGCCATTGCCACCTCTAAAGAAACTAACGTAAGGTCAAATGTTATGCCAAAATATTGTCGATTCACACCTTCTTCGATTGAAAATGTGCTCGACCTTATTTTATCCTTGCATAACGGGCACGTGCGCGGTCGATTTCCGTTCAGAATGTGCCCGTGCCGTTATTCTTGTATGACCAATGGGTGGTCTTGTCAGTATGGTCTTTCCCTTTTAGAGCCGTTCTCCGTAAACCAAGGACCGAGGTCTTTCTTCGCCTGCCACTCTTTTGACAGGGTTATTCTATTTTTACGAATCCAGGGTTTTTACATTCTCCTTTCATTGCATTTGAAATTAATAGTTTTAAATCCGCAGGGTGTGTAGGTTGGGGAGCGTCGCACAGTAGGGCAAATAATTGAAATTTGAATTTTTTAAAATGGCAAAAAGGAGGGAAAATTAAAAAAGGCGGGGTTGTGATGGGAAGTTAGTGTCCGAGGGGATTGAGATCACGATAACTCAAGTGGTAGAGCAGCGTCGTATCAAGCCGAAGGTCGTGAGTTCGAATCCCGCTCGTGCCATTGTCTTTTTTATCTCAACTAAAAACCTTAATTGATTGTTATATATTAATTGGTCAAGCGGACCATGAAATTAGTGAACGTAATGAAATAAAATGACGTACACTTCACTAAAGCTCTCGGGGGCCATTTCGTTTGTCGCCGAGAATCAAGTAGATTATACGACATTTGAAAAATGGCAAAAAGGAGGGAAAATTCAAAAGGTGGGTTTGAGATGGGAAGTAGTTGTCCGAGTGGATAGAGAACGCTCAACTGTTAAAGCAGCGGCGTATCTAGCCGAATATCGTGGGTTCGATTTCCGCTCATGACACTGACGTTTTTACCTCGACGAAAAACTGTCCTTACAATATTTGATCCAGAGAATAAGGCTGTAATAATGCTTTTACGGCTAAAAATGAACCAGTACCAGTAACAACTGCTGAAACGTGAAAATTATAAATTGTGCGAGTTGTAAAGTTATTTTCTTTACATTCCCCTTCCCAACGATGATCGTTGAAAAACGCTCACCCCAATTTTTCTTACATGTTTGTACATATATATGTACAATGTACTATGTAATATATATATATATATATATATACAAGGAAACACTTGTAACCCTTGTACTTCATTAATAGAAAGTTTGGTCATTATTCAGCGGACTCACTAAATAACTCATACAACCAAATTAAAACGTTATGATCGTTCTTATGTGTGAAATAACCTAATTGCTTGCAATTTAGTATAAAGGTAATTTTAGAAGACGGAGACAGTTAGAATTGTTAACAAAACTAGAACATTCATATAGCTCTTTTTTTATTGTCATTGCTCAGAATGAACGAGCTAAGGATTTTATTTCGAGGAAAACCCCTTCGAAAGAAACCATCTAGAATTAAGTTACAGAAAGCTACTGGTCGTAAAACGCTCCTTAATTCTAAAAAGTCGTTTGATATAATTAAAAATGTCGTTGAGGTCGGAGTAAATTTTACAGCTGAAAAAATTTGATTAGGAATTTATAGTTTTAACTACTTACAGGATAGCTGTGAATGGAAGAAAAAAATATCAAAATTGTGTTTTTCTTTAGCGAGTTTTGAAATACGGTCATAAATAAAGGTGCTCTTTGGAAAAAATGCCGTTTTTCGAAATCCAAGGGTGTCCAACTTTATAAAGTGTCTGTTAAATATATAATCCAGTGTCGGTCTGGTCTTTCAACTTTATCGAACAATTTGCAAAATATTTTTCCTTGGTATGATCTGTGATCAATAACATTTGATAAAAGTTGGCTGGATTGAGATGTCCTCTGATTGATTGACCACCATGAGCATGGCATATCTCATGATATAAAAATCAAAACAATCTACTAATGAGAACGTTGTTTTAAATTTTATTCGTGCCGGGTCGTAGAAGGGATTCACCGGGATTTAACGCCGTTCGAAAGAATTTGTGGAATTTCAACCGGATTTTCAGAGTGTCGCGTTGCACCGTTGCACATTTCCCACATGTTGCGGTAACACCCATTCCATGTTCAACATTAATTGTATGAAATTGTGTACAATTACGCTGAGCAAATAAAATCATAGTTATGTTAATTAAGTTTTTATTAATTATATTATGTTTCTAGTTCGTGCGAATGTAATTATTAGCGTGAATGATGTCGTGCAATATCCAGTTCTTTGTGACTAGCAAAACATTGATTAGGCCACAATATATGTACGGAGGTACGTTGTACATGAGTTGCAGAGCCTTTTCGCCAATTAAGAATAATAATAGGGCTCTAAAAGTTCGATCAGATCCGCCTATTGGAGAGCGGAATAGGAAAAATTAGGCCTATTACCTCCCGCTGTCCACCGAAAATTCCAGATTTTATAATTCAGAATAAAGGCGGAGAATCAACCACCTCGGGCGTATACAGCCCGGGTTAGTCCTCAGGTTGGGCTCCGGATGCAGTCAGCAGGTAGGTTATTTTGAGAGCCGATGGGATATTCAATATTCATCAGGAATCTCACTATACATTCACGCCAATAAATAAATTCACTCTCAGGACTGTATATAACAATAAAATTCACTTTTCTTTCAAGAATCTGAACAGGGAACTCAAATACTTGATGCCGTATTTAAAAACCATTCGTGTGGCACTAAGGACTTTGGATTTGTGCAGCCCAGGAATCGCACACTTCGATGAGGTGGGACACATCAAGAAACTTTTCGCTACATGCCGGACCTAAAAATTATGCGGACGTATGTCATCTTCGGATGGCCTATTCTTAATCGGGTGAGCATGACCCTCATGAAAAGTCAAGTCTTCCGAGGATCAGCTATCGACAGTTTTCATCAAACGTGAAAGTTTCTCTGCCGATACGTCCCACCGACGCTGGTATTTTCTTTTAATCATGGTTTAAATCCATTTTTGGTGTTTTTAGGGATGGCTAAGACCAAACCATGGCCACCTGGTCCACATTTTCTTTACACTTGTCCGAGTACTTAGACAACAAACATTGTTTTACAGAAACGCTTATGGTAATTTTCTGATAAGAGCATATCAAGAGGATTGAGGAAGGAACTGTCATGGACAGCAGTAACCGCGCTTAGGGAATCTGTGCAGACTAGATTGGCAGAGATGGCCATCTTCACGAATCGTCTCAAGCGCGCGCCAAATCTCATATAATTTTCCGTATAAACGCTACAGTGTGCAGGAGCATATACAAATATAACAGATTCTCATGGTACCAGATTATATTATGTACTAAATTACCGGTTTAAAATTTAAAAAATAATTATATCTATTTTTGATACATCGTTCAAAATGTGGGGTTCAGAAAAGTGTTTGTTGCGAATCAAGTTCGGTATCAAAGTTTTCAAGTATAACTTGTATGAAAACGTCAATTCCACTCGTTTCATTAACGACCACCGAACCCTATTTTGCCGATCCTTACCTTTTTCGCTGTCAACACACTACATCAGGGTATGTGTGGTTAAATAAAATTTCTCTCTGAACTGGTTTTAACTTACAAAATGCATTTTTCATGAAAAAGCTAATAAATGAAGCAATTATTAATTTACGCCAAAGTTATTTTAAAAAACTGCATTACAATATATAGCCCGCGCAGTGAATTGGGGGCTGACGTGACTTCAGTGTCGGTATCTCGCCAGAAAAAAAAAATCGAAGTTAAACACTTTTCCCCAAGTTGTAACTAATTTTGCAAAATCCAGAACTATAAAGATTCAGAACAACCAACAAGCAAATTGGACATTCGAATAATTTTCATTTTTTAAGTCTAATTGTGCAAATTAAAAAAAAATAAAATAAAAACCTGTTTGACAAAAACCTGAAGAATATGGATTCCTTATCCCAGGAACTTTTATTCACAATCCCTAAGTTTTAATGTTTTCGTTTAGTGAAAAGTTCTTTCCCATTAACCCCTGGCTGTTGGTGTATTTTTATCAACAATTTGGACGATTAGATCATTAGGTATCCATAAATCAATTTTGACTTTTCCGTTTTACCTAGAACCTGATAGTTTGAGAAGTGTTTTCTTTCACGGCGAGCATGACAACTCTTTCGTCCTACAACGCCATTCACTCGATTTCAAGTATCTCCAGCTAAAAACTACAAACCAACGACAAATTCGTCAACTTTTTCTTAAAGCCGAACTTTTTTCTGCCTGTGCCGTGGAAGAACCGAGTGTAAAAGGTCTGTAAAAGGTATGTAAAGGCAAGTCACGTGTCTCGTTCATATTTGGCTGTATTATAAAATGAATGTATAATATAGGATTAACCGTCTATTGTAATATGTAAACATGAAAAGAAAATCGCTTGATCCTCCACGAATTTTTGAAATGATAAAAACTAAAATTTTATCGTAAATAAACAGTATAAGGTGACTTTTTAATTTTTTCTACAAGATTGAACTATGAATGCTAATTCTAAAGAACGATTTGTAAATTCATTTTATTTTCTAAAATTCCACTTTTCCAGATTTTGATATTTTTAAAACTTTGAAACTTTTTTTTTACGAGGATTCGCGACAGCAGAGGTCATATAAACCCTCAGGGTGCCGATATTTTTGAAAAAACCATCTGTAAGTACGTCCGGTTCGAATGCAGGGCAGCTGGACTCGAACCCGAGACCTTTACCTTACAGAGATGAACGCCGTGTCAAAGACCGAACCTTGCGGCCACCGAAGCCCCCGATAACGGGTAATGAGAAGAAAACTATGTCTGTAATGCTGATAGTTCAGGCTCATCAGATTTCACTTACAAACGTTGGAAGCCGGAATGCCCAGCTGGTCGAAAAGTTGCAGAAAACAAAAATATTGCAAATACGGAACTGCCACTGTTATATTTTATGTCAAACAAGGTTGCAGATCTTTAATTGAATCTTGCAGCATTCCTCGTACTTATGATTAATTTTTCACTTCATTGTGAAAAATAGCACTAATTTTTGAATTATTTTAGGTTTCGACGCCCCCTGAAACTATAATTGATGTTTTAAAGGACTGTTGATGGGGCTGTATTCGCAGAAATTATAGTCGAATTTATCCGTGAATACTTTTTAAAATATGAATTCATTACAAATTTTCTGTGACAATTAATAATGGTCCTAAAAGAAGAACAAAATTTCCATGTTCATTGTTGAAATTAAGTCTATTTTGACATAGCCAATGGATTCTTTTTCTGAATATTGCTCACAAAATTTGGAGACATATTTATATATTTGGAGTGGCATAAATAAGTCTATAAAGTCTATATTGCCAGCAAGAAGAAGCAAAAGAAGTACATGTCCTTCTTTGATGCAAAGGCATAGCAGGCAAAGCTTTCGTCTCTCGTGAGACGAAAAATGCTGAAGAATACCCACGGAAGTCCTTAAATAAGCATTATTCCTAGACATATGTACAATAGACCAATACTGGTCATGGCGGGCAGGTCGTAAAAACTTTAATAATTTAATCAATCTAGACAGGGATGCGTCCTCAGCCCTCTCTTGTTCTCACATCAATGCCTTTCTCAAGCAAGTGTTTGTAGGTTGTTGTGGCAGGTTAAATGGACGGTTTTTGTTATACGACACTGAGCGTTAACCTCTGAAACATTTGGTTTTTCCATACTGAGTTTTTATAATTTTCACATAAGCCAAACTAGCCGGTTCTAATTCGGCAAATTATCCTTTTGATACGAGCGCCATCTTCGATTTCTCCCAACGTAATTGCGGTTCATATTTCACCTGGAATAACGTTTAACGATATCCATGGGAGTCTTTAAATAAGCATTATTCCTAGATAAATGCCCAATAGACCAATACTGGTCGTAAAAACTTAATAACTTTAATAACTGAATGTAATCTAGACAGGGATACGTTCTCAGCCCTCTCTTGTTCTCACATCAATGACCTTTCTCATGCAAATACTGTAGTACTGTTTGTAGGTAGTGTTGCAGGTTAAATGGATGTTTTTTTGTTATACGACAATGCGCGTTAACCTCGGAAACATTTGGCTTTTCCATACAGAGTTTTTATAGTTTTCACATAAGCCAAACCAGCCGGTTCTAATTCGGCAAATTATCCTTTTGATACGAGCGCCATCTTCGATTTCTCCCAACTTAATTGCGGTTCATGTTTCACCTGGAATAACGTTTTGCTAAAAGCGATACTCGCGTGTTGTTCCGTTTATTTACTCATTAACACACTCGGCCCCGAAGGAGTGATCATTGCGTGCAGTGGTCTAAAATTATCATATGGACTTATCGCCCGAAACCAAATATGTTTCCGTGAGAAATCACACTGATGGCTGTTTGAAATTCTATTCCCACCCACACATTCGTTCCTACTATTCGCCTTTTTTTTTTTTTTTAATTCTTAGGGAATTTTTTGTATTTCCGATATTACCATGTGAGCGTATTTTTCCATTAGATCTTCATTAAGCTTGAATTAGCTTAAATCAATGAAAACCTTGTACGTTTTAATTAAAAACAAATACCAATTAAAGATGCATGGGTTAAATGTGTTTTAGCTACTATACCCTGCTGAAAATTTTGAACCCAAGCTCTCCATAGGTTACGGAATTAATATATCTACGCCTTAATATAACAGGGGCATTGTGTAACTATTCCACTACACATTTTTGTACAAAATGTGGCTTTTGAGAGCGCCAACAGTCACCTGGGATAAAATGAAATAATGCCATATTTAAGCAGCCACAAAATTCCGGTGTGAATTGAAATAAAATGAGATTAGGATACCGGACAAAATGAATGAAAAACTCAACTTTGACAGACCCTAAGTTGTCATAGAAAATATAGATTATTGAGACCTCTCGGAGAAACGCAGCCCCAAGTTTCAAGAATGGGCTCTATACGGTGCTCAGATGGATCGAAGATGGAAAAGGGGAAGTAGGACCTAAGTGTATTAATCCCAATAATATTCCAAGCCAAGATCCATGCAATACAATGCTATGTACAGGAGTTAATAAATATGAAAGGTGCATAGATTTACATACTTTCACAGAGTAAGGCAGATGAAGTCACTAATTGAGTGTATGCTTTCAACTCCAAGCTTCTCTAGGAGTGCCTAAATTGCCTTAGTATTCTCTAGCAAAACACTTCTAGATTTCCTCGAAATGGAATCCAGGACGTGAAATTATTGAAGGAAATGAACAGGCTGATTATCTAGCCTTTCTAGCCAAAAAGAGACCTATGAGCCACGGGACAAGAACCATAACTAGGTGCACGGGAAGGTGTGCTTAAGTTGGAACTGGAGAAAAGTGGTATAAGGCAAGCTAAGAGATTTATAAATCGTTCGAAAAGAAGGCAAAACAACTGCTTCAGTGTTGGGCAAAAATTAGCCATGTATAATGATTAATGAATGATCACTCAGAACGTTAGTCATGATTGGTAGTAAGTTAGTCATGACTAAATTTCGTTAAATCCTATTCGAATGGGTGCTCAAAAGATGAAAAATACACAATTTCTTCACTTTTGAAAAAATTCTAACAGAAATTTATTTCATCAAAATGAAAATTCTTCCATACCTTATTTAACAGAAATCTATCTTCCGATTATAAGTAAAACTACGTCGTTATGAAAAGCCAAAAAATAATGATAATAATAATAATAAATAAATAAATATTCGTAAAACAAGCTACACTTTGAAAAGTAAATCTGCTTACATAATCGAAAAAATATTTCTTTGAATTAAAATTTATTCCATTCGAATGGTGAGATTTCAACATTAATTGGAAATTACACTCTCTTGGGGTCTTGATTGTAATAAAATACACATGTCGGTGGTTTTCGGTTGTGGTCACATTTTTTGAAGGTTGGCCTTAAGCACGACCCTAATCTCAAAATTTTTATCCTGAGTCTGTTGGATTTCGGTAAGTGGTCATTGTAGCTAGAGTGGGGCAAAATCTAACTAATTCAATCATGATTAAGATTTTTGATTGAAGTTTAATGAATCATTATATGATTTAGTCATGATTAATTCAATCACGAGGTATGACTAAATAATACAATGATTAATTTACTCATGACAAATTCAATCATGATTAAACTTTAATAAAAAATAATAATCATGATTGAATTAGTTAGATTTTGCCCGATTCGGAACTCCTTTCCCTCAGCAGGCAGGATTTGAGAAATATTATAGACTCTTTAACGGCTACTCTTAACTACCACCTAAAATGATGAGCAAAGCGGAAGCAGAAACATGCAGATTCCATCAGGAAGAATCAGTAACAACGGCATTTGTCTCTGCGAATATGAATCATTAGCACCGTTAGTAGTAAGTTAGTAGTTAGTAGTTCGTAAATCCTTGGGCTTATAGGAAAAATCAATATGTCTCAACATATATTTTACGAAATGCTGCCCCTACTCATTTTTACTGTAAATTTTCAAATAATATTTTAAAAATGATGATTAAAATATGACGAAGATGATAATAGTACAATATATTTCTTACTCCTTGGTCAATTTTAATGAATCCATTGGTCGTCTTCTGCAGTCACACTGCATAACTGTATAATACCATGGTTGTTGAAAATTCCCGTTGACTACAAAAATGGGGATAAATTTGAAACGACTCTCCTGTTCCCCAGGAGACTTTACCGAAAATATCTATTATTTGTTAATTTGTTTAAAATTAAAAAAGGGATTTAACTTTTAAATAATAAACTTATCAAAAGATGGTTTTTTTAAAAGGGATTTTTTGGAATTTAAGTCAAGCAGGTCCCACTTTTATTTCACCGGCGTCGTTCTCTACTTGAAAAGTGAAAATAAGTAGAGGATCCTAACTTCTAATGAAGAAGAATCATGGGTTACCTCGTAACTCTTTCATTTCCACGACTTTTTCTGCCCTCGGAATATTTCTTACTCTCTGTCTCATTTTATTTATCTCGGTTTAACAATTTCACATGTCTATAATACTTGCGAAAATCAAGCTAATGACATCGAAACGGGCACGGACCGTTTGTTTGACTTTTATGTATATTATCATATGTATATCATCATGATATTTACACCGCTTCATTAAAAAAAAAAAAAAAATTGACGCATTTTAAAGTTTTTATCTTTTTTCATATACTTGCCTTTTCAGTAATATTAAGACCGATATTTTTTATAATTCAAGTATTTATTAAAACATTTCGTTAGCGTGAAAATAATAATACATCCATAAAAATAGAGTACTTGAAAAAAAAATTTTTGGGTATGAACATATATCATTAGAAAATATTGTTTTTAAAAGGGTGTATTATTTGCTAAATATCTTACTGTATACCTTCATATAATTAAACCTTTAACCACTTTTTAAAGAATTCCATTACAAATCTCAACTAACATAACTTTCAACTCGGCTATTTGTATTTTTGACTATTTCTTCGTTTTGACAAGTTCCGAGCTTGGCTCAAAATTACTGAATGGGATTCAAATCAGGGTTACGGACTGGCTTCGTAGAGTGTAAATATTGACATGTCAAAGGTACTGCATAAACTGGTGGGCGACAGTTGTTCTTGCATTATCTTGCATAAAGAAAAATTCCTCGCCAATAAAAGGACCGAATGGCAATACATTTTCTCAAGAATTTCAGTCACGTAGATTTCACCATTAAATGAAGACCTATTAAAAATGTGTAACTTCGTTTTTGCCTCCAAGGAAATTGCACTCCACAGAATAATTGTTGAATCTTCTCGGAATTCCGGTAATGTTGTGTTGGCTGTAAAGCTCTACAGCTCCACGAAAACGTCCGTATGGTGAATGGAAAGAAAACTGGGACTCGTCTGAAAAAATAGCTTTCCGTCATGACGGTTTACCCAACAGTCCCGACGATGGTCTCTGGTAAGTTCGAGTCCTCTAGCCTTATACGATGTAGACTTACTTCTGAAAGCCTCGTTCTTACTGTTCTCTTATTACCGGTGAATGCCCAGCAATTGTCGTTTTTGGAAAAATACCTCCTGCAGCGTAACACTGATTTCCATCTTCAACAAGTGCAATGGCACGGGCAACTTCTTCGCTGATCTTGGGCATTTTGGTAATCGCTTTGTTTGGTGCCACCAACGCATTACTGAACAAAGTTTTGTTTTAAGTCTCCTTTTTAAATCAAATTAGTAAATACATGATTTACAGTCGCAGTTAGCGACAAACACAAAGACATTCGGTCTAGCTATAATTATTAAATCATTTTTAATGTAGTAAAACAAAAAATATAGTCAAATCAAAAACGAAGTACGCCAATGTTTTGTGAAGCAGAGTATGTTCAAAAAAGTCCGAGGAATGGAAATTGAACTGTTCGATCTGCGATATCTCGCGAGTAGAAGCTAAAATGGTGAAGAAAGAAACTGATTGAGTTTGCCGTGATCACTGTCAAACCTTTTTCCACTACGAGAGGAGCCGAGCGATTCGACGTGGGCGAGTAAAAGCTTAAATCAAAAATAAAGAAGTTGTCGTTGACTTTGCATTGGCCATCGTGCAACCTGTTTACATTGCAAAAGAAGCCGAGCGATACGACGCGATGTTTCGCGAGTATACGCTTAAATAACAAAGAAAGAGCCCTTTGTTGAAATATCAGGGAACAGCATGCTCCAGGTTAAAACCGGTAGCACAGCCAAGAGCTTCTGGGCGGCATGCTAGAAGCTAAAATCTCAAACAAATAAGGAGACTGAATGGATCAGTGTAGACCCCTTTAAACAATGAACAAACCCGAGCGATGCGATGCGATTTCCCGCGAGTAGAAGCTGAAATCGCAAAGAAAGTAGCTGTTTCCAACTTTATATTAATTAGTGTGAAACTTTGACTCGAGGCTGTTAGGTGCCAAGCGATATCACGCGACCAGAAGGCAAAATTGCAAACAAAAGAGATATCGTGGGTATTTACAATGTTTGTTATATGTTAACTCATGTTAACTACAGCAGAGAAATGTCTAGTATGGTCGTGAATGTCCTCTTCTTTTCTTAGCATGTGAGATGGTAATTTTTCCTCAATTCTGCGCGTGGCGATTTGTAAAACCAAAAATAAAGCTATAACAGTCCTTGAAGGCCAGAAATGATGAATTGTGGAGAGAGTGCAGTGTAGAGTTGGGCAAAATCTAACTAATTCAATCATGTTTAAGAATTTTGATTGAAGTTTAATCATGAATGAATTAGTCATGATGAAATGAATCATTATATGATTTAGTCATGATTAATTCAATCACGAGGTATGACTAAATCATACAATGATTAATTTACTCATGACTAATTCAATCATGATTAAACTTCAATCTAAAATCTTAATCATGATTGAATTAGTTAGATTTTGCCCCACTCTGGCTACAATGACCACTTACCGAAATCCAACAGACTCAGGATAAAAATTTTGAGATGAGGGTCGTGCTTAAAAGGCCAACCTTCAAAAAATGTTACGCAAACGAAAACCACCGACACGTCTATTTTATTACAATCAAGACCCAAAGAGTAGAATAAATTTTAATTCAAAGAATTTTTTTTTCATTAGTCGATTATGTAAGCAGATTTACTTTTCCAAGCGTAGCTTGTTTTAAGATTATTTATTTTATTATATATATATGTTTTTTTTTTTGGCTTTTCATAACGAGTTTTACTTATAACTGGAAGATAGATTTTTGTTAAATAAGGTGTTGAAAAATTTTCCGTTTCATGAAATAAATTTCTGTTAGAATTTTTTTAAACGTGATGAAATTGTGTATTTTTCATCTTTTGTGCACCCATTCGATTATGATTTATCGAAATTTAGTCATGACTAACTATATTATGACTAAATTAGTCATGCCTCGTATTTAATTACTAGTCATGACTAGTTTAGCCATCAATCACGCTATCGTGACTAATGACTAAATTAGTCACTTACTACCAATCATGACTAACGTTCTGAGTGATCAATCATTAATCATTAGACATGACTAATTTTTGCCCAACACTGGTGCAGTGTTCAATCCTTTGAAAAAGATAGTTCTATTCTAAGTTGTTTTGCACCGATCCTGATTTCGAGCTTGAAGCTCATCATCAGCCTGGAGCAGTTCTACCGCGTCTCTCGACATGAATTGCAAAAGTGAACCAATCCGATGCCCCCGCCAAAGCGATGTTCCAACGAGAAGCTCGTTTTGTATGCCGCTCAATTGTAAAGTGTGAAAAGCGGCAAGTATAACACAAGAAAATATTATACAGGGTGAATTGCTACTCGTGCTACATACTTCTCCAGTAGATTCTTCACCCTAAAATGAACAAAAAAGTTCATATTGACCATGGTCCGATTCTCAACCATTTCAGAGTAATTTCGCTTTTTATCGATTTTGAAAGATATCACGTCCTGGGGTCGGAAAATCGTGATATCTTTTAATCTAAACATTTCTCTTAAAATCTAATAGCACCGTTGAAATTCCCGTTAATTTTTCAATAAGAAGATGACGGTGGCAAAATGTTTGGGCTAATTTTTTGTGTTTTATTTCAGCCAGAACTACAAAAAGAGTGGAAAATTGTGTAAATCGGAAAGTGTATAAAGTAATCCAGAGTTTCTAATTTTAGTCTCAGAAGGCAGCAAATTTGAGGAAAACTACCTGATTTAATAACGCTTCCAACGCACTCGTCATTTTCTTATTTAGTGGTTGTGAGACCAAGATGTTGATGACAAAAAGAGAAAAAATGGTGGTTCAAGGATTGCTAATGTTTGAGAGTTCAACTTTTTAGATTGGAAAAAACATAGAAACTCACCAATAATTTTTAAAATTCATTTATTTTTATTCATTTTAGTTTTTGTTCAAATTGAAAACCGTTCTCCGAAATACACAAACGTGCCCGTTTTCTCATACTTCCAACTGTCACACCAAAACTGAGAACACGTCTAAGTTTTTCAGCAGCGGTGAAGATCATTGCTCTCAAATCGTCGACGTTTGTCACTTCAGTGCGATAGACTAGTTCCTTGAGATATCCCCAGACGAAGCAATCCATGGGGTTAAGATCAGGAGATCTTGGTGGCCATGGAACTGTCCCACCACGGCCGATCCATGTTTCGAATGTTCGATTCAAATACGCCTGAACTAATCTAGAGGAATGTGGAGGCGCACCATCGTGCTGAAAAATTATGTTTCGTCTCAATTGTAAAGGAAGGTCCTCCAGCAAGGTGGGCAGCATGTTTTGGATAAAATTTAAATAAATTGGGCCAGTTAATCTTGCCGGAAAATCTAAGTAGGGACCGATGAGGACATTTCCAATAACTCCCGCCCAAACATTGATTGAAAAACGTCTTTGGGAATGTTGCTGACGACTTGCATGTGGGTTTTGATGGGAGTATTGGTGCAGATTATGGGTGTTAAATACTCCGTCTCGGGTGAAATTTGATTCATCTGACCACAAAATTCGATGAAAGAAGTGATGTTCCTCAGTGTCAGATTGTACAAGCCAGCAACAAAATTCCTTCCTACGATAATTGTCACCAGTATGCAATACTTGAATCTTTTGAACGTGGTAGGGATATAGTTTTTCCTTTTTCAAAATTTCACACACCTTGAACTGGGAGATCCTTCTTAAGCATTACATACTAAATGGGCATTAAATTAAATTTAAAAAATTCAATGGAATTATGATTTTGAGAGAAAAACAAAGTGAAAAAACTTTTTGTGGTTTTTACAGTTTTTCTCTTTTTGTCATCAACATCTTGGTCTCACAACCACTAAATAAGAAAATGACGAGTGCGTTGGAAGCGTTATTAAATCAGGTAGTTTTCCTCAAATTTGCTGCCTTCTGAGACTAAAATTAGAAACTCTGGATTACTTTATACACTTTCCGATTTACACAATTTTCCACTCTTTTTGTAGTTCTGGCTGAAATAAAACACAAAAAATTAGCCCAAACATTTTGCCACCGTCATCTTCTTATTGAAAAATTAACGGGAATTTCAACGGTGCTATTAGATTTTAAGAGAAATGTTTAGATTAAAAGATGTCACGATTTTCCGACCCCAGGACGTGATATCTTTCAAAATCGATAAAAAGCGAAATTACTCTGAAATGGTTGAGAATCGGACCATGGTCAATATGAACTTTTTTGTTCATTTTAGGGTGAAGAATCTACTGGAGAAGTTTGTAGCACGAGTAGCAATTCACCCTGTATTAGTAAATACTGTAAGAAAATAATTATAAGTTAGAGATTAAAGATAAAAGATAAAAATTAAATTGGAATAATACCTTAATAATAGATTAGTAAATTATGATCAAATTAATAACATTTAAAATTATTAATTATTTTCATTAATTGGAAATTAATTCAATACTTATTAATTTTATCATAATTTACTATATAATGTAGTACCAATGACACGAATCAATTGGCACCTTGCATCCTAACTTCTAACAGCCTGCAACTTTATAGGATGGGGGATTTATCTTTTATGAATGAGAGTATAAGGATAAGTCAAAAATTAATAAAAGAAATGTATTGGTCAGATTTAATTAATGCTTATAGATGAATAAAAATTGGTGTAAACAAAAAACAGCTGTTAAATCCACGGCTGCCATGCTGGTTACCTACGCCCTGACGGATAGCAAAGTGACTACATTTTCGATTTAACACTGGCTCTGACCTGTTAGATCGAGCAATATTACCTAGCCGATTCTTACAAGTCTACGTCATCATTTTTCTCGATCTAACAGCACTCGAAAAGTACTACTAACAAGTAACGCTTCAATTCTTGCCGACATACTTAACTTGAATCCTAACCTCTAACAGCTTACAACTTTAAAAGATGGGGACTTAGCTATTACGAATGAGAGTATAAGGACAGGTCAGAAATTAACAACAGAAATGTATTGGTCTGATTTAATTAACGTGTATTTTATTATTGCACTCGTTTTAACTCGAATAGAGAAAAGCCCAGTGAGGTCGTGAATGCCCCCTTTATTTTTTAGAATGTTAAACGTTAATTTTGGTGGTAGAACCAAAAATAAAGCTATAACAGTCCTTGAAGTCTTGTCGTTGTTTTGATTTGCTTTTGGTTCAAATTGTAAGGTGCCTGGCGTTAATAAAAAAGGAAATTTAATCAACAGTTTCATTCAAAATGCTATCTATACACTTGAAAATATTAGCAAATGACACGCTTCAATTCATGACGGCATACCTAACTTCTATCCTAACGCCTACAACTTTATACGATAAGGGATGTAACTATTATGAATGAGAGTATAAAGACGGGGCGGAAATCAACAAAAGAAATGTATTAGTCTGATTTAATTAATGCGTATTTAAGAATAGAAATACGTGTAAACAAAAAACAGCTGTTAAATCCATGGCGGCCATGTTGGTTAACTACGCCTGACGGATAGCAAGGCGACTACATTTTCGACCTAACATCCGATGTTAACTATCCGATGCTTACAAGCATCATCATTTTTCTCGACCTAACAGGCTTAATAGAGTTAACACTAACAACATGATTATCATTATTGTTGACTTTGCATGGATGAGCTTACGGACTCATCTGTGAGCGGGGCCGAGCGATTCGTGCAACGATTTTGTTTTCTTGACAAACCTCGTCGTTCCAGTATTGTGGGCGAGCGTTTTTAATATATTTTGTTCATAAATTGGACGATGAAACATTTATAATACAAAACTTTTATATTTATTATTCAGACATAGTAGCTCATTACAATTAAATGGTTAAAAAGGGATTTCTGTTGAATTTTTTATTATGTTATTATTATTGCCTAGCTGAAAACAAAAACGTTTTTACGTGAAAAATAAAGAAAAAATTGTATTATACTAGTAAATTTTGATAATGTGTGAGATTTCTATCATGTGCAATACGATAGTGATAAAACATCCGGACCGAAACATAAATATTGCCTGACGTCGTTGAGTGCGCGTCTTTATATATTGATTTTCCAATCGGCATAATACACTTGAATAAATTTTGCCGTCAGGATCATTTCATTGAGAAACAGCCTCGCCACTTACTCGTATACACTTTTGCATACACTCAATCTCCATCGCTCTTTCAATCTCTTTCACTCTTTACCCTTTAGTCTGCTCCACTCACTCGGTCCCGGCCTCGAGCCTTTTTCACGAGTCGACGTGTCTCTTTGGGCAAAACGAGTTTAATCCCTTCCTTCATTTTTTATGTAAAAACCACAATTTAGATGTTCGGTTTGTACGGAATCATTGTAAAATTTTAATAGCAAAACCTTATCGATCAGTTGAATTTTTGTCTTCTACTATTATTTATATAACACTTATATGTAATGTTGATGTAAAATGGTAATATTGTGTGTGGTGTTTAGTCCGTTAGTCAATGATTATTCAGATATCGTGAGATGCGGTCTAGTGTGACCGTGAAAGTTTCCAAAAAACATTTTCTTTATCGTGCCAACGTTTCGATCTTCATGGCGATCATCTTCGGGGCCTGGGATTTAACGTGTTTAAATTTAACAAATATATGTAGGATGTGGGAAGAAATAGGTTTTTTCGACGCCCAAAAAATTATTATTCAGATATCGTGAGATGCGGTATGGTATGATGTAGGTTTCAGAAAAGAATTTTCTTTATCGTTCCAACGTTTCGATCTTTATTGAGATCATCATCAGGGCCTTGTCTGTTGAAATGAAGACTACACAATGCCTTGAAGATGATCTCAATAAAGATTAAAACGTTTGACCCAGTAAAGAAAACGTTTGTCTAAATCTATGTTACACCAGACCGCATCTCAGGATCTACGAATAATTTATTCTGATATTAATAACTCTGATTAATTTTTATATTACTTAATCACAAGAGAGTTTTGATGGAAGTAAAATTTTATAAGCAAGTGACATGTTCAAACAAGAGAAAACTTCAAGAATAAAACCATATTCGTTTGTTCCTCTCAACCCCCAGGAATAATCGAATAGGCCAAGAAAAAGCACTCACGTTAAACCGTATAACCTATGAATAAAAAAAACGCATTTATTATTATAGCCTGTAGTAATTCTCTGCGTGTCCGTTTTCTAACGTGTGAATATTTAAAGGACAGGCTTGTATTTCTTAGCAGATTTGTTCATTTGTTGTCGCCTTAGGGAATCGAATGTTTGTTTAGGATTCGGCTCAATCGGATGCTGAAACAACCTGAAACAAATACCCCGTTCTTTGGGCCCAATACTTGTTCAGTCCGTCGAAACTAATCTTTTAACATTGACGAACAATTCTTCGATAATATTTTTAACTTTTTCTTTTACTTAGATATTATTACTAAATTATTACTCCAAAAACTTGTTAAATTTTTAAGGTTTAAACAAAAACAACATTTCTCTGACTAGGTTCGAAGATTTTTTCGGGGGCGTCGGTGGCCGCAAGGTTCCGTCTTTGACACGGCGCTCATCACTGTAAGGTGAAGGTCCCGGGTTCGAATCCAGTGGCCCTGCATTCAGACCCGACATACTTACAAATGGGCTTTCTTTCAAAAACACCGGCACCCTGAGGGTTTATATGACCTCTGCTGTTGAGAACCCTCGTAAAAAAATCAATTTTTTCATTCATTTTGCAAAAACCAATTTTTAAAACGAAAACAGAGCTACTAATAGAAATTACATGTTTAGAAACACTCGTTTTTAAGGTAAAAAAAAATCAACCAACTCGAATGTATTTTTGACTGAAAAACTGAAGCCATAAAACAATATTTGTAACCTGTTACTCTTAATTTTTTGTAATTGTTAATTTCAACCTGTAAAGAATTATTGCGTGAGGAAATTTTACATTCTTGATGGAGATATGTGAGGGAATAGAGAAAATCACACCGTCTATTAAATCATTGAAATCTTGGCCGTAATTTTATCTTGTAGCAATATTAATGCTTCCAACAATTTTTCGAATCATTTAGTTTTCAACCCCCAGTTAACGTTGTAGAAAAATATTTTATTATATTTTAAATTTTTTCCGACAAAAATTAATCTTGCTATCTTAAAAGATCTTATTAATTAGAATTCGAATTTTTTCAATTCGTTCTTAATTTTCATGAGTAATGAATTTTAATTGTTGGAGTTAAAATAGATTACTTAATAGTACCCCCGACTTCCACCGTCCTTTTTATCTCATTTTACGTTGGTGTTATGTTATTTTTTTAAATTTAGTTTTTATTTCTTTACGAGGGTTCGCAACAGCAGAGGTCATATAAACCCTCAGGATGCCGGTGTTTTTGAAAAAAAAAGCCCGTTTGTAGGTATGTCGGGTTTGAATTCACGACCACACGATTCGAACCCGGGACCTTTACCGTACAAGTGATGAGCGCCGTGTCAAAGACTAAACATTGCGGCCACCGACGCCCCCATTTTGGTTTTATTGAGTATGCTCGTGATGATTACTCAAAAGTTCCGCCAAATTCCACCTAGTTTTTAACTCGTTTTGAAGGTGATGATTAATCAAAACTACCCAGAGTTTTATCCAGCTTTTTATCTTCTTCTTTAGGTGGCGAATGCTGAAAAATACACCTGAATTTCCCCCGAGATTTTTATCTCATTTTATTCGTGATTATTAGTCAAAATCCTGCCTCCGAATTCCATCGAGCATTTGTCTCGTTTTTTAAAATGTTTATTCAAAAGTACCGACGAGTTCTACCGACGTTTTTATCTTATTTTGTGTCCTTCAGCTTATAACCTTTTTTTTATGACAATTACTAAAAATGACTGCTGAGTTACACCGGTAGTTTTAGATCATTTTATGAGGACAACTACTCAAATGGACCCCCCTCTCGTTCACTGAACATTTTATCTCATTTTGTAGATGACGATGAGGATTGGAGACGATGGAGGAAGAAGAAGATGGGAAATTCCCATATTTTGTACAATGTTAAACAATTCTGCCTCTATGAGGTTAGCATTGTCATTCCGAGAGAATGAGACTCCTGGTTTCAGGAATGAATTGCATAATCATTACTTGGACTGCGATGATGCCATTGTAGAATGTGGGGTCCAGTTTCTTCTCCAGTGTAAATTCCAGCCCAGACCATTACTGACCCTTTCCAAAGTGCACTGCAGTGAAGACATACGCTTCCCTTGTTCTCGGTAGACTCTTCTATGGAGACTGACACGAGACTCTTAAACAAACGTAACAGCTTTCCTAGTCTTCAGGCGTTCGCTGCACCATAATCAGCTGAGTTACTGGCGGCGGGCTGTTGCTGCACCCCTTTTCAAAGGGGATGCGTCGTACAGCAATGACAGTATTTCTTCCTCCCTTAGTGTCGTAATGCGTTAAGATTCACTACCAGGCCTCCTATTGGCAATTGCAGTCCCGGGTGACCACGCTGTGAAAAACGCCAACTGCCTCTTCGATATCCACTTGCCGGTGACCTTGAAGACACATCCACACAACAATATTGCGAACTTCTGCTTCATGATTAGTTGGTTAAAAACAAATACAACGGGATTAAAATTTTGAAAAGACTAGAAAAAGTGTTTGTTTACAAAATTCTTAAGTAAATTCGTTATTAAAAATAAAGGAAACATTTGTTTGTTTTTGGTTTGTATTTTCTATTTTGTTTTACCTAACTGACAAGTCCAATTTAGTAACAATTAATAGAATAGGCATAAATTATATATATATATATATATATATATTACACATCTTCTCCTGAGTCGAGAACGT
>CM077100.1:19167377-19219877 GCA_039619505.1 Cimex hemipterus
TAAGACGTTCTCTATACATATATATATATATATATATATACACTCATTTATGAGCTGGTTATATCCTTATTGTATCCATAAAACGATTTGTGCCTCACATCCTGTTAAGTATGTTCTGTATGTTCTAACTTGTTTTTGGACAACTATAAGATTCATAAAACGGGTTAGGTTTGGGTCGGCAAAAACTGAAGCTATTACAGTTTCCAGCTCAGAAAGAAAATTATATATTTAATATACAAAAGCAAACCACTTTACAATCAAAAAGCAATTATACTCTTGAAGCCAAAGTTCGGCTTTATGCTGTAAAGGGTTGTCACTACGTATGTGTGTTTGATCGTTCAGTTTGTACAGGGCGCAGGGCGTGATTTCTATTCGTTCTGAAGTGAAGCGAAACGGAGGCTGTTGCAAAGGCTTTCCCTGGCTATCCCAGGGTTTACAAGTCAGGTACAGAGTGTGGTGAGCACGCTCTGTTGCCCTGAGTAGATTTTGCTGTTCGGCACGGATTTCAAACATCCAGGCCGTTTCCAACTCCCAAAAGCCAAAAACTTCAAACGGGTTTATTCGACCGAGTGAAAAGAAAAAAAATAAGCGTAAAAATGAAATACGGGGGGGGGGTAACATTTAGCCGGTGAAGGTATATTTACTTGTATTTTTTTATACGTTTTAAACAAGAGGCGACATTTTAGAATTTATTAAAAACAAGGTTTCCCTGAAGTCAGAAACCCCTGGTGTTAAAACCCTTATAAAAATAACAGTAAAAATAAAGTACAGTTTGTTACCAAAGCACCTTCCCTCTGTGACATGGATTAACGTTTTTTTTGTCGTTACTATTCTTGTTTGTTTAAACTTAATAAATATAAAGAAAAGTTCAAAAATTAAACTCTGATAAAAAAAATTGACAGAAAAATCAATAGATAACAAACGAATCAAAATCAAATCTAGACTTTATCGAATTATTTTCAAAGAGTTTCGAAGTCAATAATTCGAAATCTCATATTAAACTGACAAAAGTTTAGTATTTTACTCGTTGTACTTGTTAGTTTACCTATAAGCGAAGTACATT
Organism: Cimex hemipterus; assembly: GCA_039619505.1. Classification (NCBI taxonomy): domain Eukaryota; kingdom Metazoa; phylum Arthropoda; class Insecta; order Hemiptera; family Cimicidae; genus Cimex; species Cimex hemipterus. The sequence goes on from CM077100.1 coordinate 19,168,441, forward strand.
TTCCGCCTTAAGTGTTATTTGTTGGTATACCTCTAGTGCGGGAAATCAAATTATGCCTCGAACTTTAAACATCACAACTAGAAGCCAAACACAATAGAAACAGGCATGAATGTAATACAAAATGCACAAATAGGACAAAAACTCAACGTACTGGAGTACTGGAGAACGAAACGCCCCCAGCGACAACCAACACAATAACATATAAACCCTACTCGGACATATTGACAGACTCACTGAAGCTGGCGCACGGCCGAAACGCGATTGAATATTTCAACAAAACCGCGAGTGAAGTGAATCCAATATGTCGGTTCAGCATTTAAACAACGGTGGCTTCATGTGTATACCTGAACGGGATCCCACACGATTTGAAAATTTTCCTGGAGTACGGCAGAAACTTTTTTGGCTTGCAATTTCGATTTTTAGATGAAACAGAAGAATTCTTTTATATTATGATTTTTCTTCAAAGGTCAAAGTTTATGCACTTTATGTCATTGTTAATTACTACTTTGAGGCGTGGACACTTTAGTCTTGTTCTTATTGGTCAGGGTATCTGAAGCAGAGCGTCCTGGTGAAATGGTGGTAGTTCATTGTATCCCATGACGCATAGGTCTCGAAAATAACTGAAAGGCAGATGGTCAGTTTGTTAGAGAAGCTACTGTATCACGCTCACAGTTGATGGGTGGTCTGAATGGATCTAAAACGTAGAAAATAGACGATCCCGACCAAATTAAGAATAGGCCACGCGAGGTTAACACATGGACACTTATGTTTTTCACCAAACTTTCGTATGTGTCTGGCATGGTAGATAATGGTCGCTCGATGTGGTTTAAATAATTTAAAGAGATCCCACACAATCTGAGAATTTTACTCGAGTACTGCAGCGAACGAATCTTTCTGTCCATTGTTCTGATTTTCAAAACAAACAACGGCATTTTTATTCAATGGTCAAAGTTTAGGTCTTTACTTCATTGTTAAACACTACTTTCTATTATATTATAAATACATTATGTACACGTCTTGCTCTTGTTGGTCTGATAACCTCAACCAGGGCTTCTTGGCAAAATGGTATCGAGGATAACGAGAAGTCGTCGCCCGGTTCGCCAGAGTCCTGTGTAATAAAATCACAGCCGACGAGTGGTCCTCAGAGGATTTTAAACGTACAAGACAGGCCATTCCCCCAGATTGACAATAGGCTATACAATGCTGAAACCCGAGCACTTACTTTGTGATCAAACCCCGCGTGTGTGTCAGGACTTAGACAATAGGGGTATTCACGATGTCTATGAGATGTTAACTCGTGTTAACTCGTGTTAACTCGAATAGTGAAATACCCAGTGAGATCGTGAATGCCCCCGTCATTTCTTAGAATGTTAAACGTTAATGCTGTTGGTAGAACGAAAAATAAAGCTATAACAGTCCTTGACGACTTGTTGTTATTTGTTTTGGTTTTCTTTTGGGTTAAATTGTAAGGTGATAGGAGTTTATAAAAAAGAAAAATTAATCAACAGTTTCATTCAAAATCTACTTGAAAGTATTAACAAATGACACGCTTCAATTCATGACGGCATAGCTAACTTCTATCCTTACGCCTACAACTTTATACGATAAGGGATGTAACTATTATGAATGACAGTATAAAGACAGGGCTGAAATTAACAAAAGAAATGTATTAGTCTGATTTAATTAATGCGTATTTAAGAATAGAAATACATGTAAACAAAAAACAGCTGTTAAATCCATGGTTGCCATGTTGGTTACCTACGCCCTGACGGATAGCAAAGTAACTACATTTTCGACCTAACATTGGCTCTATCCTGTTCGACAGAGCAATGTTGACTAGCCGATTCTTACAAGTCTAAGTTATCATTTTTCTCGATCTAACAGGCCATAACAGACGGAACGGGTTTAACAGATAGATCGTGAACCCCTGATGTTTTAAATAATTTGAAGGGGATCCCACACCGTCTGGGAATTTTTCTCGAGAACGATAGTGACAGGTTCACTGTTCAGGGTTTTGGAAGAAAAAGTGGAATTTTGTGTTCTTTATTCTTCAAAGGTTAAACTGTACGTAGTTTATTTTGTAATCAGTCATAAATGTGATTTTGAGTCGTGTACTCTCTAGTCTTTCTAAGAAGATGATATGAAATCGCAAAATGGTAATCGACTTGTAGGTTCCATTGCGCAAAGATCTCGAGAGGTAACGATTAGTCGAACGACAGTAAATCTCGCCCTCTGAAGATAAAAACGCAATAAAAAAGTTTATCAGAAAGAAATGGCATACTTAGTTGGCCGGATCCTTAGAAAAACCTCAACGTGCCAAAAGCCACATGTCCGGTGATCAGACAATCTCACCAGATTAAACATCCCAGGTGGAAAATTGTTCATCGGTCATAGCTTGCATTTACGTCCGGCATGTAAACAAAAGCAGCTAGATGAGCTTTAATTGAAAGATGCAGAAAGCGTGTAGGAATGTCTCTTGATATGAAATATGCTTGACCATTATTTAGGTAACCAGTTCGCATTTTTGGAAGAAACAGGACTGTACAATTGTATTCAGTATTTGATGTACATCTCATTTTTTAAATTTAATTTGGGTTTTTTGAGTGTGAATGTATTTATCAATGTGAAAGTACATTGTAAGAAAGTCAAATATTGACAAAATTATTCACCTCAATTACATTAGTTATATAATATGGAAAAAGGGTGATAGAGCAATATTGAAGCATCACCCTAAATAGTTGATTAATAATGCTCAGCGGATTTTTTTTAACCTGGAAAATTCTATAAATCTTCAAACGTTAATTTAACTACCGCAGAAAACATATTGCCATCGCCCATAAACCATAGGAGTTCTGGTAGGACGAAATTACCAAATTCCATGGATGTTGACAACAGCTAGTGCAACAAAATGCGACATGCGTACAGTTTAATTTGACTAAAAGTGTCTAGAATCATTGATGCATTTGCAAAAACCTGGCAATTTGTCAATGATTAGTTTAAATTCAATTCGAAATTATTTTCATTTAATTTATTTTGCACTTTTAACCTTCGAAGCACCCATTTCCCCAAACAGTTAGAGAAAAAAAATTGCTTTTACTTTTCTCATAAATTTTTATCGTCTTTAAATTTTATGTAGTTTTGACTTAAAAATTTTGACGTGAATTTTACACATGATGGAACATTGAAATTCAATTGTCTCGCCTGCAAACAATATTGGTTTTGATGTGTTTATTTTATGAAATTGTAGATTTATAAAGTTCAAATTTCTTTTATTCCACATAAGAAATAAAATAAATAGAAAATAGAAAACAACATCATCAATTGAGAAAACGTATTTGACATTGTACCAACACAATTTTAACACATTTATTTACCTTTTGTCACGTCAACAACTGTGAATGAAATTTTTGCCCCAACCGTTTACAACGCTTCTAAACCTAATATGATTGCAATTAAACACTTCGGATATTAAACCGTCGGCCAAACGAAGCCCAGATTTTTAACAAATACCTGACAACGTAGGTAATTATCAAATCGTAACGTGTTCTTTTTCCTTGGCGAAAAAGGAAATGTAAGTTTGAAATTGTCATTTATTCTACATTGTAAATGTATTTGAAGTCACATATTTATTCATTGAGGGTGTGTTAAATTGAAATATATTTGGGTTTATTTAAAGGGTGTCGATTTTCTAGTCACACCTCTCGTTTTCACATAAACTATCGAACATAGGAAGAAAATCAATTTTTCTTTTAACATGAACTAAACATTTAAACATTGGAATAAATATTGATTTACAAAATGAAAACCATTTTTTTATACACTATCCGTCCGATATGGAGATTCCTCAAGCCCATGCGATTTTATGAACAATGACAAAAATATTTTAAAATCTGTTCAGAAATTTGCTTTTTTTTATACATATTTAACTGCCTACGCATTTAAAAATAAGTTTTCTAAATATTTCTATTATACATATTCCATGTTTTCCTGGAGGAAACAGGTTTTGAGGGGATCGTCATTAAAGGAAACGTGGGAGATTTTCAGAATGGAAAACTGTAGATAAGGCGTGGGCAGTAGTGTTGGGATTGAACGTTTGGAAGGAGGTCCGGATGACAAAATGAATGGTCAAGTTGCTGTGAGATTTCTAAGGAGCTTTGACAATTTATCTGGTTACTTTTGAATTCGGACGGTTATTCCGCTCGACGGAATTCCGGGCGGAGTTACATTCCGTATGTCCTAAATGTTCGCCGTTAATATCTTATAAACATGTCGTTTGGTTTGGCAGTTTAGTTATGCGTATGTATAGTTTTTTATTGTTTACAGCTGTTTGACCAATAGTGAGGCATCTCTCTCTCATTCCGGTTTTCTCATTCCCTCCTTTCTCCTCATTTTTGCAATGGTCTTTCATAAAATTGAGGTATCCTAGAATTGGTTGGAAGCCAGTGGTTATTTGGAGATCGTGAGGTGTGGTCTGGTGTGGCGTAAGTTTTAGAAAAACATTTCCTTTATCATGCCAACGTTTCGATCTTTATCGAGATCATGTTCAGGGCTCAAAGTGTTTGTTTTTCGTGTAGATACGCCATTTTTCGGTGTCGTGTTGAGAGTACCAGTGAGATATTGGTGTTTCATGTACAAGCCATGAGCCGTGAAGATTGCGATGGTCAGTTTCAACTAAACTATTGTTTAAATTTTTTAAAATATTATAGGGGAGAAAAAAAAGGCTCACTAAACTGCCTTCACATATGACTTAACTATATAGGCGTGTAAAAAAAAGGGTGATTAATCGAACTAAAAACGAAGATAATGCATAATAAAATAAGAAATTACAACGAAACTTAAATTGATCTAAAAAGAAAGTAAAAATGTACACTTGGAATCAAAAAATTTCAAAAAAAAAAAAAAAAATATAAATCCTCTACTACTGGCTTTGAAACCAACAAAAGGCAAAATGTATTTTTGGAAAGGCACCATGTGTAGGGGTGGACTTTTCCGGGGTCGCAGCTTGTCCCAACATGGCGGCAAAACTGCTGGCCGGTTGAACCACTTGTCTTGTCGATCTCTGATTGGCATATATATTTTTAAAACGCCTCATCACCTCGGCTGAGGAGTTTGTTTTTACTGTATCCCCTCTTTTCGTCCAAACAGCCTTCGGCCCCACATCGTACCTTAAATCATTTCTCAGGACGGGACGATCCCCAACAAATGGGCAACAGGGAAAAAATCCAGTTTCAAAATTGGCGAGATCGTCGTATGATGATCTCAATAAAGATCGAAACGTTGGCGTGATAAAAAAATGTTTTTCATCCTACGTCACACCAGACCGCACCTCACGATCTCCAGATAATCGTATCATCTTGAAGGTTAGGGCAGATTTGCGATAGTAGAAATGGTCTTGGTAGATAGTATAAATGGAATATTGGGTGGGACCTAGATTGCTCCCTTGTGGGGCTCGCGTCTGATATCTAAATATTCGATGTCGCACCTTACTTTGAAAAAGTCTTTCAATAAGTAGCTTTCAAAAAACGTGTGGTTAAGCGTTTATGTTTATAAAGTATGGTTGCAAGACACAAGACGTTTATAGGAACGAAGCTTTTTTCTCTATCTCGCGCCTTACTATTTGATAAGCTCTACATGTTCTTAAACAACAAATCACTTTTGTTTTAATTCTCTAAAAAATGTATACTGATCAGTGTCGATTATTCCAACGTTGGTTTACTGACTCCAGACCGAAAACCAAGATCAAAGTAATTTTTTTAAAAATAGTTTATTCGGTTCTTTATGAAACACAATAACTTCTATTATATTTCCTCTATTGATATAATTAACCTGGCACAACATTCAGGCATAATTCATCGCATCGCATATAATTATGCGAAAATTGCTGCATTGCGGTGGTTACTTCAATCGACTCAACAGTTTTCTGTTTATATAATTTTGTACTGACCGGAAGAGATAGTGATCTGACGGAGCTATTATCGGAAAATTGGTGGTTGAGGTAGCACGTTAAATCCGATGCGAGAATTTTTTTCTCGCCTTGCTAAAGAAATACGAAGTTTTCGCGGGAAGGCGACTTTTTCCATACGAATTGTATATTATTTCGTTTTTTCGGTGCTGGTTGGTTAGGGATGAAGTTTTTACTACTGGAGCTTTCTGATCGAACGAATCACTCGTTCACGGGAGCCGGTAAATATTAATGATCAATTACCTCTTCTGAACTGATCAAATCTTGATCATATTGGAAAAACAATATTTTAAAATGGCTAATACAACATAATCTCAATTTCAACCGAAACCGTGACACTCTTATCAAATGAAGCGTCGCGTTAAAAGAGTTTTGATAGAAAATAGAAAACGAATTTAAGTTTTTAACATTTTCAATATAAAATTAACAATTTTGTGGAATTTTCTTTTCGTTAATTTATGTGAATTGGCCGTCTCTTTTAGCCCTTAGATTGTTTTCGTTCAATTAACACGTTTCCCGGTAATTATTTCAAATGAACAGTTTTAAGATGAAATTAACCCATTAGAGTGTTAAATTAACATTATACATTATTTTTAAGGAAAGGTCAATTGTGTTGGATTTCAAAAGTGATTTAACATAGTGACATGGATTTTTAGTTTAAAACTTACCTATTCTCGTATAAATTTAACGTTTTTTTTTTAAATTTCAAACTAACTCTTTTTAACTTCAAATTAGGAAATTTTAATTCCAAATTATTTGTTATTTAACTTTATCCTTTTTAATTTAAATTGACTCTGTTCTTTATGAATTAAAAAGTTTTATTTTGGTTTGTATGTCCTGTTGTTGGTTGAGATCGTCTTCTGGTTTTAAATATAATTAAATTAAGGTCCTTAGAATTTTTTCTTATTTAGAGTAAATATTTGTTTTTCTTTCTTTCTCAAAATTTTTAATTTAATGGCTAGAGGTTATTATAAAATTTATTATTTTTGCAAACCTAATTTCATGGTAGTTCAAATCTGTAATTTTATAATTTATATTTATTTTATAGCCTTTCTAAAAAGATAATTCCTACTCACAGTAAGTTGTTTTGCAATGATCCGGATTTCGAGCCTTTTTGCTCATTATCAGGTTGAAGAACTTCCACAACCACGTCTTTTTAATGACGCCCAATTTGAACGTGCGAAACGCGGAAATTGTAACACAAATAAATTTGAGAATAAAAAAATAATAACAATTAAAATAATTAGGTTAATTATTTGGATGTTTGATATAATTTATGTACATTATCTATGTATATAAATTAATTTTTTATTTAAATTGAGCGTCATTAAAAAAATCAGCTGTTGATTGGAACGTCGCGTTGGCGGAGGTATCAGCGGTTTCACTTTGGCAATGCACGTCGAGAGCCATGGCTGTGGAAATTCTTCAACCTGATGATGAGGAAAAAGGCTCGAAATTCGGGTCGTTGCAAAACAAGGTACTGTGAGTAGAAACTATCTTTAAAATGGATTGAACACCGCACTCACTCCATCATTTATCATTTCAATTTATTTTATGTTTCAAAATTGTTAATTGATAAGTCTTAACGTTCGTCCATTTAAAAAAAAATCATTATAATTCCATAGACATGATGATTTCACCTCTAATTGTTTTTTGCAATACACAATTGACTATAAATGCTCAAAAATTGTTTTAACATTAAATAAAATTATGAAAATTATCAATGTAAATATACATTTTCCATAAACGTTGAGAACATGCACGCGTGTTTCTGCAGAATACTACGTGTTGAGGAAAAACAATAATTATAAATTAACTGAATAATTATGGCAAAATAACAGGAATTTTAAATACACAAAGACGCCGCCGCGTGTGTAGTTTATTCAGCTCCAATGTAAACAAATGGTAAAATACACTGGTTCCGTTAGGACGAGAATTTCCATTATTCCTCAAGTTTCATACCTCGCACAAACGTTTATTTCACTTATATTTGGTTGTGTGCCGTTAATTTACGTATGAAAAAATTAAAGTTTCAAATACAAACAGATATATAACTTATAAATTGTTGTGGATATAACTTTATATACGTAGAATACAGTAGAATTTTAGACTATTATAAGCATCATCAGTGATCAATGAGTGATTTGTGTGAAGTCAAGTTTCTGGTATGTCTTGAGTGTTGGAGTTTGTATATCTGGATCGTGGTCGATTCAGTCCTTGGCTGTTTATCGTTGGACGGTTTTGTTTATCGATCCTTTTTCTATTCGATAGTTATATTTTAAACAGTGTAAAATATGAGGTGTTGAATAGTTGTGAGTGGGTTTTTTGAATGCAAGCGTTATGTCTGTGTGAAGTGGGGCCGCGGTAGCAGAGTGGTTAGGGCGTCAGGCTCTAGGCTAGTAGATCCCGCGGTCGTGGGTTCGATCCCCACCGTCGCGTCTGGAAATTTCCTGACGCCTAAGCCGCAATTGACAGTAACTGACACGGCACTCATCAATGAGACGAACGGGATCAGATCTCAGCGATCCTGAATTTTGTCCCAACCCCTATCAAAAAATGAGTTTCTTCGATTCGGACACCGACACACCTGAGACTCAAATTCACACTTGTGTTGCGATTCCTACAAAAATGGACTCAGGTATAAAGTACCTGCAATGCTCAGGAGTGAACTCCTCCGTTCCTGGTTTCCATTAGGAAGAAAAAAGTTATGTCTTTTCATTGTTCATCAATTGTCTGTATTGTTGAAGTTTCGTAAAGATTTCTATGCGGTAATTTACAACATGATTGACAAACTTATCTGTCTGTCCGATGTTTTTGTCTCTACAATTGCACGTTATACCTTAGATGCTACTTCTGTCAAATGGATGAGATTGGCTCAAACTTTAGAATTGAATAATTATAATTTGATGAAATCCGTTCCTCTAGAGGTTAAGCATATACAAAACGCCAATTTTCGATATACATCAATCATACTATACAAAACAAAATCGGTCCAAGAACTGTTCCCTTAGAAACTCCTCCATTGAAAAAACCTCAGAGTTCATTGATTGTTTTTTTCGGTTTTCTGGGTGCATAGAATGAATAGTGGATTTTCATTTATGAAAAGTTTGATTGAGCTCTTCTATCCCCGAGAATTTTTTACTGCGCACTTTAGTTCTTTATTTTCTTTTATTTTCCTGGCCGGCTAACTGCTTCGGTCATCGCCGACACTACGCGTATATCTTTCTTTTGAAATATCTTCACTTTTTACTGATAAATTTATTTTGATTGGCTACTCAACGGACCTTACGGTTTTTTTGCATATCCCTCCACATGTGGTAAACTGAAGTATTTGCGCAATTACATACACACATTCGTAATACACATTTGCACTAATAAACCTAGTTTCCTAATATTACAACTAAAGTGGAGGTCGGTAATATGGTTCTAATCCTGCCGACCTCCTTCCAATCTCGCGAATAAATACATTCGAACGGTATGTACAAATTCCACTCATCCATAAAACTAATCCTAAGGTGTTTGACGGGCCTGAGGAATACTCGATATTCCTCGACAGTCTTGTCCATTCACACATAATCTCTCACGCCAATAAATACGATCACACTAGAAATGACGCAGCATCTCGGTAGTATTTCTACAACCAAGACGCTGTCGACCCTTCGCATCATACTACAAATGTATTATCACTAACCTAAATCTGTGGGCTGTGAGTTACTCGATATTCAATCACAGCCGCATTCACGCATGCTAAACCACTCACGCTAATAAATACGTTCGTGCAGTTCAGTGGGGGGAGAGCCACAAGTGGGGGTTATATGCGGTTGATACGTCATAAGTCGATATTTATGGTCGATGTTATGCCTTAGAATTTTTGAGATATAGGAAGGTAGGTCGCACCGCTCTCTGTGTCTTGCCAGCTGTTCGCATTGTTCTACGATATGCCTCATTATAACAACCGCACCACACAGAAGACATATCCTGGGTCTCTTACCAATTAAGAGGTGGCAATGCGTCATCCTCGTGTGGCCCATTCTCAAGCGTGTGATGATAATCCTGTCTCTTTTTGCCATTTTTTGCCGGGACCCAGGGTTTTGTTTTCGGTTTCACTAGTTTCAACTTTTCGATCATGTTATCCATCATATTTAGTTCTTCTTCTTTGCACATTAATTTTCTATATTTTGCCACTTCCAAATAATTTCAAATCTTTTAATATATGCTGACATTATAAGTTATACTTTTCTTCAATAAATACCGATTCCCTTACAGTTAGGTTTTTGAGCTTATCCCGCTGGTTGCCCTAAAACAATATGGTTCGTCTAACAACAAAATATTGTAAAGTTCAAACGTTCGCCGAAGTTGTAAACTAAACAGTTCATTTAAGCACACGTGCTTTTTATATGGAAGCAAAAAGCAGCGCTTTTGGATGTATCGAAATATATTTTTGACTTCTATGGCTTCGATGTCTGCCAATAAATGTACTGTAACCGTTCCGGTCGTCTTCCCTAAAGTAGATAAAACAAGCAATTTTCATTAAAACCTTTTAAATTTGTATACAAGTCGTCAAATTACAGTGCCATTAATGTTGTCTTTATATTTTGAATATTTATTTATCATTCCTACTCGATTTATTCGAATTTTAACATAACTGAAGAAGGAAGTTAAGTTAAATTTTGATAAGGAATTTTGATTATAGGTCGACTAGCATTATATGTTTAAAAAATCATCGTTCCTGATTGCAGAATTTTGAGAAACTACATAGATGATAACAAGCCATAGTCACAGCATATACTTGTTTTTTCACGAGCTTAGTATTTCCATGCCTAATAAAGATTACTCACAATGAATTTGGTAACGAACAAAGGATCGTGGGTATTAATATATTTTATTTCTTAAACAATAATATTATTATTATAGGATAGGATATACGTTAGGATTATATGTTACATAACAGAAGCTAATTATCGCCTTTGTAAATTTATTATTTACCAGTTCGAAGAAGATAGAAGTTTTTAAAAAAATGTTGTTTACGCTTCCGTAGCAAAAACCTCTCGAGGTTCTTGGTTATAAGCAATGTACTGTATCCAATAACCAACCGGCGTGATAAATGCGCGAGCTGTAAAAGTGTAATTCGAGTTTGTAAAAAATCGCCCCATCTAAAGGTTAGAAGGATAACAAATTGATCCGTAAAATCTGGTAAATAACAAAAAACGTAATGAATATGAGTGTGCAGTTGTAGGGAAGTATTTCAGGATGTTAGCAGAACGATTTTTTCCCCCCTAGTAATACGTTGGTTTTCTACATGATTTTTTTAAAAATTGAATTTATTGCTATTTTTACTACCAGAATCAATTTTTAATTTTATTTAGAGAAACATTGTCAAGAGTGCATTAAACGATTTAGGCTGGACGAAAAAAGAAAAAATACGATATGGTGGAACTCATGAAAACCATTTACAGCATAGAAATGATAACTGATGGAGTGAGTGTGGTGTTCACAGTACTCACAGTAAGTTGTTTTGCAACGATCCGGGGTTTCGAGCTTTTTTCCGCATCATCAGATTGAAGGACTTCTATAACCACGTCTGTCGACGTGCATTGCCAAAGTGAAACCGTTGATACCTCCTACAGCGCGACATTCCAATTAACAGCTAATTTTTGGACGCTCAATTTGAACGTGCGAAACGCAGAAATTATAACACAAATATATATTGGAATAAAAATAATAATTAAAAGGTAGATCAAAATCTGTTTTATTATTAGTGCATTTATCACCATGTTCAATTTAAATTTTTTAATTTCAAATTTTTCAAACCAATCTAGTTGTTTCCTTTTCTTGAAACTATGTAACACTCTTGTATTTAGATTTGGATTGAAATTATGTTTTGTTTCTTGTAGATGGTCCTTAAATTCCGAAAAATTGCTCGATTTAGGCAAGTGTTCTTTTACTCCTGTTTTTATTTCTCTACCGCTTTGTCATATATATTTAATATCACAATCATTGCAATTGAGTTGGTAAACCCCACTTTTTTCCAAATAGTCTACTATGTCTTTAGGTTTTGAAAGGATGTTTTTAAGTGAATCCGTACTCCTAAAAGCTACACTGGAACCTTCTTGTTTAAATATTTTTCAAACTTTTTCTGATAATTCCCCAACGTATGGCAAACAACGGAAACCTAAGGATTCGTTTGTGGTGGGGTGACTGAGCCCTATTGCTAATTTTGAAGTTAAATTTTTTATTCTTTAAACTAGCAATCTATCAGTAAATATTTCATGATACCCCTTGTTTTTTGCTACGGTTTTAATCGTTTTTAATTCTTTTTTATGGTTATCAGGTGTTAGCGGAAGTTTTAATATTCGGTCTATGAGCCAAATGGAACCAGCAGCCTTTTGGGACCATGGGTGGGAAGAATCCGCTGGTATCATAGTGTCTGTAATTGTGGGTTTTCTACATACATCTATTTCTATTTGGCTATTTACAGCATTTTATTGTCAAATTTTAACCTTTTTAACTTCAACCTTTAACTTTAAACTTTTTCAATTTTAAATGAACACTTAAGAAATTTAGGAGTAGGAAAATTTAAAATGTAACCATGTAAAGAAAACCCCCTGAATATATTTAAGATTTTTATTTATTTAAAAAAAAAAAACGTTCTTAGAGTACCAAATAAAAGTAAGTGAGTTATTAAAAACTATGAAAAATAATTATAATTAAAATTAAAAATCATATAAAATAAAAAAAAAAGTTTTTTTTAATTCACTATTTTCGTGGTCCGATCGACAAATTAATATATGACAATTAATACGGTTTTGTTTTAGTTGAGATGAAAAAAAGTTAATGGCACGAGAGGGATTCGAACCCACGACCTTCGGCTAGTTACGCCTCTGCTCTACAACCTGAACGATTGGGCACGATAGCTCAGGTGGTAGAGCAGCATCGTATCTAGCCAAAAGTCGTGGGTTCGAATCCCTTTCGTACCATTAACTAAAAACCGTAATTAATTGTCGTTTTTTTAAATGTGTGAAAATGCGGGTTTTAGCAGCCAGATTATTTTATTTAAAAAAAAGAAAAAATAATTTGTTTTTGTGCTTAATTTTTATTACTTAGCTTTTATTTTGAAGTTTAATTAATTTTCACATAGTACACAAAGAGACCACTTACTATACTTTACGCGTTTACAGCCTTTTAAGTTTTTGAAAGAAATAAGTTGCACTTAAAAAAGGTTGATTTGAATAAATGAATGAATTACTTCATTTATTGTTAAGTACATACAGTGGAAAAGAAACATATAATAAATATTTTACAATAAAGAAGACGAGCGGCGTCGGTGGCCGCAAGGTTTCGTCCTTGACACGGCGCTCATCACTGTAAGGTAAAGGTCCCGGGTTCGAATCCAGCGGCCCTAGACTGAATTCAAGGCTCAAATTCAAGGCCTTTAATTCAAGGACGTTCCAATCAACAGCTGATTTTTTTTAAATAAAGGTAGGAAAATTTAAAATGTAACCATGTAAAGAAAAAACCCTGAATATATTTAAGATTTTTATTTATTTAAAAAAAAACGTTCTTAGAGTACCAAATAAAAGTAAGTGAGTTATTAAAAACTATGAAAAATAATTATAATTAAAATTAAAAATCATATAAAATAAAAAAAACGTTTTTTTTTAATTCACTATTTTCGTGGTCCGATCGACAAATTAATATATGACAATTAATACAGTTTTGTTTTAGTTGAGATGAAAAAAAGTTAATGGCACGAGAGGGATTCGAACCCACGACCTTCGGCTAAATACGCCGCTGCTCTACCGCTTGAACTATTCTATTAACATGACTTCGATCCACTCGGACACTAACTTTCCATCTCAACCCGATCTTTTTAATTTTCCCGCCTTTTTTCAAATGTCGTGTAAACTATTTGATTCTCGGCGACAAATGAAATGGCCACGGAGAACTTTAGTGTAGATTGGTTTGCTTGACCAAATAATGCCTTTCAATTAACAACTCTGTATTTAAGGTGTTGGTTGAGATATAAATGTCAGTGTCACAAGCGGGTTTCGAACCCACGACTTTCGGCTGTCACAAAAACTAGGGAACTAAATATTGAAAATTCTAAATAAATCCTCTTTAAAGAATTTTATTGCAATTTTTTCTTTACTACATTTTACTGCCATTAATGTATAAAATCTAAATAAATTCTCTTTAATGAATTTATTACAATTTTTTCTTTACTACATTTTACTGCCATTAATGTAGGAAATATTATCAATAATGTGCCAAATGATTTGTTATGCTCAAATAGATGACAATTATGTAGATAATTGGGTGAAGTGTCACCTTCTTGGTTGCGGATTAATTCCGAGTTGTCAAGCCCGGCCATGCCGCGGTAGCATTTTCATTAAGTAAAATACTTGAGCTTGATGGCTCCGGGTCGGTGATAAACTAAATAGTTATTAAGGAGATTATAAACCATTAATTACAATTTAATTTCTTATGTCTCCGACAACATATCATGAATGAACGGAATACCGCAAGTGAATTTTTTATACACTCTGGCAAATTTAACCCACCACTCATTTTTATTTAGGTTAAAATTAAATTTATTATCTTTCTACATTAGTTACATGTAATTAGGAGCAATCTTATTAAAAAAACAGTAAATAATGCTTTGTTTATTTTTTAATTTACTTTTATACTGGTTAATCCAGTTTGCACAAAAAGTAGCATTATGCCTTTCCATTCAGCTACGCCTAAAGGTCATTTTCAGTTAAACGTTTTCCTTCCATGATTTAATTTGATGTTATTCTAATTCTTAAATGTTGAGTAACTATGAAAACGAAAGTGTCAAAATTATTAAAGGAAATATACACAAAGCGCGAATTCGCCACGAAACTGGAGAAGGGTTCCTCGGCGCTTCAGAGAAACAGGACGTCACGCTAGAAAGCCAGGACAGGGTCGACCGAGGTCTATAGAGGTGTTCAATTCATTAATTCGTCAGGTCCTACGAAAACGCAGTATTACGGGAAATGAGATAAAAATCTGTAAAGGCAAGTAAGAAATATTTCAATTTCCTCAGGACTGTATGATGAACCAATGAAAATAGCCTCAGCATCCGGCACCCGGCTTCCTCAACGTCATCATACTACAACCCAGAAAATGCCAGGTTTCTATTCGTACGGAAACATGTTAATTGCATAATTGAAGATTGGGGACGAGTTCTCTTTACAGATGGGATAAGAGTTGGCCTCAAATCATCAGACGATCGTAATTTCATATGGAGACGCTCAGGAAAAAGGTACTATAGGTATAGTAAGGTATGCTGTACGGATCCTCAGGTAGCGTTCCATAGTGGGTCATTGATGTTCCGGGATGGCATGTTTTTGTTATGCGTGGAAGTATTTCACACAGATGCTTAGGAGGCATAATTGAAGGTCATGTGCCATTTGAGCCCACACATCTTGCGAATGCAGGATAATAATTATCGTATTGTGGATGATTACAATACCTGAATGAGGTTGGAATTAAGTGTTTGGTGTAATCAACTGTCGAGATTTCAAGCCAAGTGAGCGTATTTAGGATCAACTTAATCGACGAGTACTACGGCGAAAACTAGTTCCTACAAGAGTTAGGAACGGCTGTACTTGACGCATGAATGAACTCCTCACGATCTTATCCTAAGTCTTTTCCAAAGAATGCAAAGACGGATGTGATTCGTGTCAGAGGCGAAAATACTCGGTTCTTGAAGGAGACAACCAAGTTTTTTTTTAGATTTGCATTTTTTCTTTCCTCACTATTGCTTTTTTAGACTGAGTTAGTAAAAACTTTATTTTTAAATATAACATACTATAATTAATCAGGTAATTGTTCTTAGGTAAATAACATGAGGGGAAAAAATGATTTACGCCAGGAGTTAACAAAAAAAAAAATAGAAAAATTAAAAAAATATTTAATTTAATGTAAATTATTTTTTTGCCATCCAGTTATTTACCTAAGAACAATTAACTTATTAATTACAGTCCACTAAACCTTAATCAATTCAGTAGAGAGACCCCCTCCTGCCCGTTCACGTACGATCTAAAATCGGATTATTGTTAAATATAGCCTCTAAATTTAAAAGCTGGGATTACTTCTTGAGCCTAAACCATTTCTGGGACTCACCGCAGCTTACATCCTACCGGAATTACTAGAAGGGAGAATTTTTTTTTGTTTTTTTTTTTAGCAAAATCAAAGCCCCAATTCGTTTATTACTGGTACATTTCGGAAAATTGATTTTTTTGTCAATGATATTTTTCTTCTTTTTTTTTAAAGTTCCAACTACAAAAACTGGCATTTTTTTCCTAGGGAAAACTCTAATAAATAGAACAACGATGGAATTTAATCTTGAAATGATAATTAAATTACATGTTATTCTTATATTTATTGAAATTAATTTTATTTACTTTTTAATTTTTATTGTAAATTATTGGCATTTATTCTTATAAAAGTACATTTATTTTAGACTTAAAAGTGACAAACATAAAATTGTACTTTATATTATTGGGTTTTACACTATCTCCTAAAATTTTATTGCTTTAAATAAATTGTTCAACAAAATATAAAAATTTAAAAGTGAATAATGTTAATTTAATAATGAATTAATTGAATTAATTCTAAATAAAAAAGTTAATTTGAATTTAAAAATGGTTAATTTGACATTTAGAAACGTTCATTTCAAGTTAAAAAAGGTTGACGAAGTTTAAAAAGTTAACGCGAGTTAAAAGGTCAAACATAAAATAAATTAAAATCATCAGTTTCAGATTAAAAAAGGTTAATTGGTCGTAAAAAACTTTATCGACTGGGCAATAATCAGACAATTGAAGGTTAAATTATAAAACTGAAAATATTGAATCCTGTATTGAACATATGTATATACCTTCGGATAAACACGCCTATGCTCTAAGTCACCTGACATCGAATTCACGATAGTCAAGTGGTTAACACAGCAGCGTATTGAGCCGAAGATCGCGGGTTCGAATCCCGATCGTGACACTGACTTTTTAATTTCGACTAATACCTTACATAAAGATTAATTAAATTGAAATAGCTTATTTGTTCACTAGAACCAGGAAATCTGATGGATTTAATAAGTTAAATGAAGTTTATTTTGCACCAAAGCTCTCTGTGGTCATTTGATTTGTCCCCTAGAATCAAAGAGATTACATTTGAAAAATAGCACAAAGTAGAGAAAATTCAAAAGGTGGGATTGAGATGGGAAGTTAGAGTCCGAGTGGATGGAAGTCACGATAGCTCAAGTGGTTAACACAGCAGCGTATTGAGCCGAAGATCGCGGGTTCGAATCCCGATCGTGACACTGACTTTTTAATTTCGACTAATACCTTACATAAAGATTAATTAAATTGAAATAGGTTATTTGTTCACTAGAACCAGGAAATCTGATGGATTTAATAAGTTAAATGAAGTTTATTTTGCACCAAAGCTCTCTGTGGTCATTTGATTTGTCCCCTAGAATCAAAGAGATTACATTTGAAAAATAGCACAAAGTAGAGAAAATTCAAAAGGTGGGATTGAGATGGGAAGTTAGAGTCCGAGTGGATGGAAGTCACGATAGCTCAAGTGATTAGTACAGCGGCCTATTTACCCGAAGGTCGTGGGTTCGAATCCCGCTCGTGACACTAACTTTTTAATTTCGACTAATACCTTACATAAAGATTAGTTAAATTGAAATAAATAGGTTATTTGTTCAATAGAACCAGGAAATCTGATGGATTTAATAAGTTAAATGAAGTTTATCTTCACCAAAGCTCTCTGTGGCCATTTCATTTGTCGCCTAGAATCAAAGAGATTATACGACATTTGAAAAATAGCACAAAGTAGAGAAAATTCAAAAGGTGGGATTGAGATGGGACGTTAGTGTCCGAGTGGATGGAAGTCACGATAGCTCAAGTGATTAATTAGTACAGCGGCCTATTTCCCCGAAGGTCGTGGGTTCGAATCCCGCTCGTGACGCTAACTTTTTCATATTAACCAATACCTTACATAAAGATTAATTAATTGAAATAAGTATATGTGTTGAACCATAACTCTCATCTTACATAAACTAGTCAGTCTGTTACCCTAACCATACCATAACCGAAACCAATCTATTCTAGACTTACCCATGTAGACTTCCTGACGCAAAAATAAGGTCAGGTCATAAATTTTTATATCCAACCCAAAATTACATCCATCTTAAAATACCATTACGTTATAATTTTAAAATTTCCACTTCTGTTAGAAATTTAAAATGAGCATCAGAACTCCTGTTTTATTTTGTAAAATTTAATAGATGAAAGGACGCGTAATTCATAGTTTTTGATCCAAGAAAGATTGCTTATCG
The DNA here is from genome assembly GCA_039619505.1 of Cimex hemipterus. Taxonomy (NCBI): domain Eukaryota; kingdom Metazoa; phylum Arthropoda; class Insecta; order Hemiptera; family Cimicidae; genus Cimex; species Cimex hemipterus. The sequence continues at coordinate 19,186,770 of CM077100.1, forward strand.
TTGAACTTTACAATTAACGTCCTACTAATTTCTACGTCCAGCAATTCGTCGCGTTGTACCTAGATTGACTCAAGAGTCATTTGGGTCATTTCCTCCGAGCATAAAGTTATGAATCAATTTGGCAATGATGGCGGGGAAGTGCGGTCGCTGGTCCCGCTTCGGCTTTGGTTTCGACAAGGTAGATAGATCTTCATCCTTCGTCGTAACAAATGACGAGGCCTAGCCGGAGGTGACACATCAGATCATGAATCAAGTTCCTGGATAGCCGACAACGGCCGGGAAGACTTATAAGAAGATCACTTATGTCCGACGTCACCTTCCTTGTTACATTTTAGTTATACTTCCGAAAAGGGTTATTCGAACCTACTTCGTAGGTATTGAAGAAATGCTATGTGCTGTGTATAAAGTAGACAAATTATTTTGTTAAGCCTGAGATAGAAAGAATCCCTATCACTAACAAATTAGAGTAAAACTTATTACTCAAATGGAATAAAGAAAGTTACCAAAATATATGCTGATTTTCCATTAAATAAACAATATAGCCTTAATGAAATCGACAAAAATTTAGAATGCTATTTTTGATCTGTAGTTCAAACATTCAGCTAATTAGTTCATTAATGAAAAAAATTCTTGGTGATGTTAAGATTTATGATATTATTTAACATTTCTAAACCCACCGATTTTTCTGTACATACATTTGTAATAACAGGCATTCCTCATCACACATAGACGAACATATATCACTTCTACATTGAATAGTTTGTAACAATTTTTTTATACCGACAGTTAAATTGACATAATAAAACAAATTTAGGTTGGAAAAAGTAAATGTGCGTAAAGTGCGTAAAGTAAAATTGTAAATTCGAGCGGTAGCAGAGTGATTAGCACGTTAGACCCTCGGCTCGTAGGTTGTGGGTTCGATTCCCACCGTTGCCGCTGGAATTTTCGCGCTCCCGTACTACAAAGATTTAGAAAACTGTTGATATTACTTTTATAAAGTCATAAGCAACAAATTATTTATCATTCGATTTTAATAATTTAGAGGTATTTCAGGAGTAATATATAGGATTTATAGTGTTTGTATGTGTGTAACAGAGAGAAAAAGAGAGAAATAAAGAGAGAGAGAGAGAGAGAGAGAGAGAGAGAGAGAGAGAGATTATTAGCTAATTATAAATGAAATATGAGAATATATATATATATATATATATGTTATTAATCACAACGACGTAACCTCAAGATTATCAGTTGAGATCACCTACGATTCTCCCTGGTGGAGAGGACCTAAGGTTTGTTGCCATGCGAATGGGAAGGGACAGACAGTCTCGCAGTTACGGGAAGAACAGAAACAAATCAGGAAGCCGGGGAGTTTCGTCATCTTCAGGCATCAGAAGTGGGATGGATTGAGCCCAAAGCAGTTCATCGCCATTAGACGAAAGGTATGAAGATTTGATTAACGGCGAATGATAACGAGTCATGGAGAGTAATAAATTTGTCCCTTTGTCTTCGGTCAGTGTAACACGGTTGAATAGGTGTTTTTTTTTCTTTTTTTAAATGCTTCTAGTGTTGAACTGTCTTACTGTGACCTCGAGCAGTTGCTCAGCTGGGATGTGTCTCGAGCAGTACATACACTAAACACACTTCAGCATATGCTTATTTGCGTTTCTCATTGACACCTAATCACTGAATGAATGTGTCTCAATTTGACGGTATTACCTATTAGTTGTGTGCTGAGTCGCCCAGTGGCCTTGGTATTTCAACAAGTGAGTGCATAACCATAGGTATAGCCGACATCATTACATGGTCAGTGTGACTAGATTTGAGTGGCATGTCTTTACACCACTCCCGAGCACGTTTTGCTCATGTGTATAATTTTATGTAGTAATAGCGATTTGGTACACAATTACTGCACCTGTTTTCGTTTTCAGCTGTTGGCATCGAGGACGACGATGTCATCAGGAAGGCCGTGTTGTAAATCACGGTGACGTAACCTCAAAATTATCAGTTGAGATCGCTTACGATTCTCCCTGGCGGACAGAAACAGAAACAGAGGACCTAAGGATTGATGTCATGCGAATACGAAAGGACGGGCAGTCTCGCAGTTACGGGCAGAACAGAAACAATTCAGGAAGTTTTCGTCGTCATATATAATTCAATGTAGTTATATATGAGATGTTATGTTTTCCTATCTTTGATAATAATGAGGTGGCGACAAATCTCATTCAAATTTGATGATTTGTACCTCTTAACTTAATGTCCTTTTACTCGTTGATAGTTCGATTTAACCTATCCTCTTGTCAAAGTGACTTATGATTTCTAAAATTTTCAATTTTTTAAGGCTATAAAATAGTATATTAATTTTTATTTCAGCGTGGCTTGAAAAGTTAATAATTCTCTACATCAAATTTTGAGGAAAGAATTTGAAGAATTCTGATTTTAGTTTTTCATTTCTTCATTTATTACCGTCTATCATCAGTTCTGATTTTTAAATTTACAGCCTGGAATGTCGATTATGCTGATTTTTTCATTTCAGTCATCACTGAATTTTTTCATTTTTCAAAGTTAAAAAAGGCAACAATACCTTTGCAATTGTTGTTATTGTATTTTATAAACCTTAAATCTGTTGATGGCTCACAAAAAAAAAATCATTTATTTAATAATCGTTGTTAAACAGGCAATTAGGGAGAAATAAAAAAATATTAGACTGAAGTGCACAGTTTTATCGCGTTCAATAATTCCTTGCCAGTTAGCAGCTCCGACCCCGCTGTTGAATAATAAAATAACGATACGGCAAGTTTTAATGACCAGTTGTATTTCTTGTTTTGTCATGCTCGTTGGTCAAATTTGATTAATTTAAACCCGTTGGGGCGCCCATGGGGGGGCATTTGATCGTAAAAATTGAACCTGTGAACCGTAAATATATGAACATTTAGTGAAATTTTCGTAAATAAAAAAGTGTATGTGTTTATTATGTATAAGTTTATACTTTTAGCTTACGGATAAGTGTAGAGCGTTTACTCTCAAAACATCAGATCTCTGACCCGCTTATTCTTCCCGTTAATCTTGAGGAAGACGCGTTTCGACTCAAAGCCTTATTTACTGGAAATCTTCCAAAAGTAACTTCGTCTGAGTTTTGAAGCAACTTCAATTAAATTATTCGAAAAATGTAAAAAACGCGAAAGCTTAATCACTTACCAAGATTAAACTTCTGCGCGATTTAACTCGAAACACGCGATTTTCAATGTGACCGAATTACAAAAAAAAAAATGTTGATTCGTCGAAAAAATCATGTTCGTTTTTTTTCTAAATAGTTTTGTCAAATGAATGACGCGTTCACATTTTCAAGCTCGAATTCATAAGCCACTGATCCATCCCAGTAGGAAATTTTTCGTTATTATTTGAAAATTAGAATAGATAATTCGAATGGTATCCCGATAATAAGATAATTTATAAAATAAACGTGCAGTTAATTTACTAATTTCTTTTATAGTGTTATAAAAACTACTCACTACTCACTCAGAAATAGGACGTTTTTGGCTTGATCTCTATTCAACCTCACTTTTTTTTAATCAACAAAGGATGACTTTCTAAAAATATATGATTATTGCGTTCAAAACATATTCAAACATTCCCAAAACAAAATTAATTTTTGACCTTGACGTGATGGCTCATTTCTTCGGCCTCCTACAATTAGGGAAGTAGTTATTTCTCGTGGCGACATTTTTGATCTTATTCTGTGTTCACTACACACTGCCCTATTCCATTCCTATCAATCCATTGTATTTTTACAATTTTTTTACCGTCATAACAACCGTTGAAAAAATGACTTACCTTGAGATTGAGGCTTCCTCTCAATTCGATCTTTGAACTATTCTGTTATCAAGAAAGGATGAATTTCTAAAAAAATCAGATTACTACAACGCAAATTGAAACCAGCGAATATTTAAACGTTTTTAAATGAGATAAATTTTGACCTTACAACGCTCCACGGTACGGTCTTGATGAATAATCAAATTAAATTATTACTGCCAAGATTTCGACCTATTTTACGGTCATCGTCAGAGTAAAACAATTTTTACTGCCTAAAAATCGGCATTTTTAAGTTTATAATAGACGATTTTAAATTTCTTTTAAGACAGACTCAGTCCCAAAATTGCCATAGACATTTTGCAATTTCTGGCGCATCATTCTACTTGCCGAAGCGGATGTTCCGCACGGCAACATACTTGGACCCATTCTATATTCACTTTACATTGCAGTATACCTATCTCGATACAGTATTTGCGCATATTTTCGTAACATTTTCATTTCTATAAACATTTCAAGATAAAAAAATTTTAATTCTAATATTGAAGAGGGTATTCCACAAGAAATCATTCTTGGCCAAATTCTATGTTCAGATATCGTTCGATCTGGTAGTGGCCGTCAGGAAACTCTTCTGTTAGGAAAATTAAGGATCAGACTCAACGAAAACAAATCCCTGAAATAATATCCAAACTTTTCCACATGAACTCTCGGTCCAATTAACCTTACTGAGCAACTAGTGAAAAGAATATTTTTTCAATTATAGAGCTTTTTCATTTCTGATTTTGAAATGGCTGTAATTTTTATATTATTACCCTCCTGCAAAGTTACTGTGTATGTTCTAATAGGTAGAAATTCCATCACGTATAAGCGATAATATTACGCGTTGTTTGTTATGTAACATTCAGGAAAAATACAGTTTTTTTATGCGCCAGCCGAAACACTATACATATTACTAATTAAATGGGCATTTTTTTCAATAGATAGGGTTTGGTTAGAAATTTCCAAACTCGCCAACTTTTCCTATGCATGAGATTCGAGGCTTTTATTAAATCAATACTTTTTATTTACTTTTCTACCACGACGTTCTAATGTTTTACTAAGGGTTTTCTTCCAGCCTGGAAAGGGATGCAGAATCTGAAAGAGGGAAACGAATGGATTCTTTCCTATAAAGAGGGTCGGACACAGATGTCGACTTCTCTTATAACATGGAGGCCATGAATAACATTGCCCCGGTCTTCAGCCACTGCCCCTTTAATCGGTTTCAACGCTTTCAAACAAATCAACACGCAGCGATTAGTTGTAAAAAAAATACTAAATAAATAACACTATACACTTCAGTTTGCGAATATTGCACTTAGAAATTTTTTTGTGGTTTTTCATTGTTTACTATTTTTTTATATGAAATAAATATTCAAATTTGAAACTACAGCTGATAAAATACGAACCGATACAAAAATGGTTTAAATTATTCAAAATAACTTGCCGGACTGTTTTTCATTATTTGCAATGAAATGAATTCACTTTTTCGAATGTTTGACTACGTTGATCGTAGAAAAGGTGGAAGATCATTTTGAGAGCGAGCCATTGTCACACACACACTTTCTTTCCCCGGTCTTGAATATGTGATCAAATTTTCCACATCTTTGTGAGTCAAGTCTTTGATGAAGAAAATTTGACGTGTATATGTGCAGTGTACACCGAAACGAGAGTGGATGAATAGGTGCTGCCTTGAGGAACAGCCTATTTGCATTGTAAATGGCTAAGACATCAAATTTCTATTGCACGAGGAACCGGAATCGTCTTAACGGCTGAAATGGGGCGATAAAATCTGCAAACTGATCAGACCTAGGATGCAGCATTGAAGAACACTCGCTTTGGCCTAATGAACGGCAAATCTATAAATTTTATATTGCAAGAAGAATCGGTAACGTAAAGTATAAATGTGGAATCGGAATATATTGTCCTAATGTAAAAAATTTAGCAGGCACGTCCCCGGTGTACTGAACCCAGAATGGCACCAAGGATCTGGCCTTGAGAAACACCAGCTTCGGCATGATGAATTGCAAATCTGTCAATTTTATACTGAGTATTGCCTAGCAATTAGCCAAGGTATCAATTTTCTATTGCAAGATAAATCCGTATATCGTCTTAATCTGCCAAGAAAATATGCACTGCACACTGAAAAGAAAATTGAAAAGTATACTGCGTTAATGAACACTCTGTTTTGTACAATCGGTATTTAACACCTCAATAGCGTAAAATTAGCATAGCAGTGTACACTGAAAAAAGAATGTGGCTGATGATATTGCCTCGAAGAACACCCACATTTGCGTAATGAATCTAAATTGAGCGTCAGCAGGACAGTTCCGAACTCAATCGGGATATCGTTTAACCAGTATGTTTTGTTAAAACAGATTTTCTTTTTAAATTTAGACTTCAATAATCGACCAACAGAAGTAGCTAGCAATGTGTATAAAAAACCAACCAGCATCCCAGAATAATTTTGTTTGTTTTGTTTAATTTGTTTATATAAAAATGATGTAAAATTTTGTGAAAACTTTAACTTGTTATCAAAAATTTACGATTGATTTTTTTAAGTCTTTAGCCATCACTTATTGAATATTGAATAACCCGAAATATTGTTCATTTAAATATGCAGAAGTTCGTAAATGTCCTGGCCGTTGAATATATCGGTCGGTTTTTTGTTTTGCTGCGTTTTGTCCAGCGGATAAAGAAAGTGTGACCTTTCTGAATACGTCTGAGTGACTTTTAGAAAGCATTGTTCTAGAACAGAGCTAATTTGAAAATGTGGCTCCGTTGCTAAAAAAAATATCCCGACTTGTTTTACTTCGAACATATCGTGCTTGTTTGTTATTATCGAACAATGTTGGCTAATTTTCTCTGCGGAATAATTAAATTTCTTTCATGTTGATAAAACAAAATAGAAAGACTATGCAAATGTGGAGAAAATGCAAAATTTTTAGAAAAGATGCAATGCCAATAATGTCATCCGGAGAACTTTCGTTTTACTTATCTCTTCCATCGATCCGAAAAGTCGACAAATAAAAGGTGCAACCCTGCGGCATTAGGCTATGTCAATACATTGATCTTACTGTTATGTTTAGTTGCCTGATTGACCGAATTAGTTCTTTAAATTAATTATTTATTTCATGTAAGGTCTGGTTGAAATTGAAGGTCGTGAGTTCAATCCCGCTCGTGACGCTAGCTTTTTGATTTGAACCAAAACCTTAAATAATATGAACAATTAATTTAATTGATCCTACTGTTTTTACTAATTTTCCTGACAAAATTATGCATTCCAATTCGATGAATTGTGTTTATCTACTTTTAGAAGATCATTTAAACTTCCTTTTTACAAATGTTTTCTATCGAGACCATTACCTACTGCAATCCCCAATAGTGTCCATAATTTCTTTAAGATTATGGTTTTTTATAAGATCTGTGTATGATGTCTAGGATTCCAATGTACATGTAGATGTAGGTATAATTTTCGGGATGAGTAATACCAATGACAGCTTCTCGACCTGTTCCTATATAACACCAGTTAGTCCTAGTTTCTCAAGATATGTGAAACCACAAGAAGCGTGTGGAGAAAGGTAAGAGAAGCCAGAAGCGACGGAACAGATCGGTTGGCGATGGAATGGCGGGAAATTTTGGAAATGTGAGAATGCCAGGAATGGTTTTGGTCAAAGACTACTGCTAGGTTTTTAACCGAAGAGCATAAGGGGATGGGGTTATTTATCAGTTGAGGTGGACTGCTGGGGAGAGAATTAAGGAGTTGCCTGAACCCGTTAATTACATCGGTGGATTTGGACGGGTTGATGACTTGGGAATTTTTATGGGCCCATTCGTTAATGGAATTTAGGTTTTTTTGCATCTTGAGAATGGCCGAGTGAAGATCGAAAGGGTAAAAGGATAAGTGTATTTGGGAGTCATCGGCGTATAGGGGGTAGTTACAGGACTGGATGGAGTCGTGCAGATCATTGATATGGAAAAATGGATAGGAGAGACGCTAGAGCATTGAGGCATCCCAGATTTTAGAGGGAGAAAGGAGGAGGTAAGGACATCGGGAAGGGAAACAGCTTGGTGGCGATTGGTAAGGTAGGAGTGGAATCAATGGATGGTGCTGGCATAGAAGGAAAAAGATTCAAGTTTAGACAGGAGAGAAGAGTGAGCGACAGAATCGAAGGCTTTAGAAAAATCAAGAAGGACAAGTGTGGGTGTTAGTTAAGAAGTGACATAGTTTGTGTTCAATATGTGTGGACCACTGTTTTCTCATTTTCATTTTGTCTTTTTTATATAAAATCATCATCAATAGAGTAAATCCCTATGAAACAGAAGAACTCAGAACCTATCAGCTGTATCCGCCCTTTTCTTGGTCTTCGCTCTCTCGTTTCCCCTCTACCCCTGCGTGCTCTGGTACAATGGCACTCACCAGAGAGTAAATTTATTTTGCAAACCTGATTTATTTAATTTGATTTTGCATGTCAGCAGCATCTCTCGTGCTAATTGCGGTAGTTGAACTATATGGCATTCTTGTTCTTGTACCCTTTTTCATATTGAACAGAGTATATCTCAAAATTGCATGGGCAAGCTTAGAAGATGCTGGCTTTTTTTTCCTATGAGTTCTGAGTGTTTGATTCCCGGACAGAACAGTCCTGCCGCCGTGCCTTCCTGCTTCCTAGATCCAGCAAAGAACTATGACTGAAGGTGCCGTTCTGAATAGAAGTGTCTTTCCCCCATTCCAAATTTTTTTGGTGCCTGGGTCTCCCTGTAACCCTTTCAAAGCAACGTAATCCTTTCCACCAATAGTGAGCATTTTAGGCTTTTTTGTAGTAATAATTGAACGGTAACGTACTATACTTCCAGTTCTAACTGGTCCATTGTTTAGTAGTTATGCCGTTTTTCATTGTTGAATGTTGATATTATAAAGGAAAAGTTATGAATACGGTGGAATTAATATATGAAAGTTAACATTTACCTTTATATGGAAGACAGGTAGAGAGTTAAAGTAGAAGGGAATTTGTCCGCATTGACACGTAAGAAGATTAAACTTATAGATTTAAATAAACTCTGTGGGCAGTATATTGCTATTGTATATTTGTTCAGAAACCTTTTTTTCGCCTTTGAACCACGGAGTGGAGCTAATTCATAGAAACCGGCCAAGTCGGCCGGCGCTTTAAAAGTATTTAAGTTAATCAATAAACCCCCCTTCAAACCCCCTCCTCATCCAGAAGAACGTCTTTTCCCTCACGAAAATCGGTTGGTAATTTACGCTAGTAATTAACACATTGGAACGGATTTGCTTCTTCTGTGCCTTCCCGAGAAGGAGAAACTCTCCGACAAGACAAATGGAAAACTGTCATTATATTTTCATTTACGGCAGGTTATGATGAATGGCGTTCACTTTGTGGCTCTGGTCAATTCATCATTTTTTTTTCCTTTTGACTTTTTAAAAAATTAAATCCCACCCTTGACAGATGTCTCTTCTTGTCTGCGCTCCCGGGCGACGACTCATTCTTCTCATTCTTCATAGTTCTTCACGGATCCGTTATCCACTAGTAAGAATGTGATTTCCGGTTTACAGAAAAAAGCCTGATAATGGGTGAAAAATGTATGTCGGACTTATTGATTCTACTAGTATTGAAATTAAAAACCTACCGATAGATAAGCCTAAAAATAATATATACTGGGTGTCAACTATCAATTATACTCCTTTGTTTATCAAAAATAAAAAAATAAGAATCTTTTAATCAGTTAATTATTCTTTCTATGTACGGTCTTGGTTGAGATGAAAAAGTTAATCTATAATTCTAACCAACTTGAAGAATCAGCAAATCGAAATTTATCAACAGAAATGATAATTATTCATTTATGTTTTAGTGGTTCACTGAATAAATGACTGGTTTCAATCAATATTCTTTGCATGTAAGGTCTTAGTCGAAATAAAAAAGTAATTGTCAGGAGCGGGATTCGAACCCAAGACTTTCGGCTAAATACGCCGCTACTCTACTACTAGATTGACACCAACTCTCAATCTCAACCTACAACCTTTCGAATTTTCCCTCTTTTGGCTATATTCAAATTTAGAGTTGTGTATTTATGCGAAGGTCCTGGCTTCGAATCCCGCTCCTGACAATTACTTTTTTATTTCGACTAAGACCTTACATGCAAAGAATATTTGATTGAAACCAGTAACTTATTCAGTGAACCACTAAAAAATAAATGAATAATTATCATTTCTGTTGATAAATTTCGATTTGCTGATTCTTCAATTTAATTATATTTGATTAAAAATAGAAAAAATGTTGAAATTTAACAGTTATTATTAATTTTAACAAAACTGCAAAAAATTATATAAATCAAAAATGATTTTTTAAATGATTTTTTGCTATAAATTACTGAACTTATCTTGATATATTATTTAGACATACATAGAATTACTTCCAATATTCTTTTTTTTGGGGGGGGGGGAGGGAGGTAGAAAATTGTATATTCCCGAATAGAACCACAATTATTTTTAAAAAACTTATCCGGTTTCATATAGTGAAAGCGAAATTACCAAGTTTCTTTTGCAGGAGAAATCGTTTTACAAAATCTGATGTTTTTCAACGCAACATCTTCGGTCCCATTCTCTTTTCAATGTATAATGTAGGCATACCTGACAAATGTACGCCATTACGACGTTAGATTCCGATTTATGTTACCATTTACTCTTCCAAAAGGGTGTGTTCGGCAAGGCTGAATCCTTGGCACTGTTCGATTGTTTTTGTGTGTGCACCGCTGACATTCTTGCCAGAATTACTCCAATAAGACGTTACATAATGATAATTCTTGGAGAAGACAGCTAATAGAAAGTGTTTTAATTGGGGATTGTACATAGAAAACCGAAATTCATCAAACAGTGTAAAATATAGCGTGCTGAAAGCTTATCTAAGCAAGATATACAAAATCTCTCGAGTCCAAACTTTCAGAAAATTACATGAAGCCCTTTTGAATATCGAATTTTCTTGAGATCTGTTTTATTCTTTGCAAAAAAAAAGTTAATAGTCCTCCGACACGTAGGCTAATATGCTCCATTACCGAAATTATTTAAGAGTTAATTTTCATGTATGATTATTTATCAGTATGTTTTTTACTTGTGGTTTCCTTACGTCGTTGTGGCAAGTCTGAGTGCAAAGGAAACTAGCACAATTTCTTCATTTACATCTTGCGATAATTTTAACTCAATAATACATTAAAAAAATATTATATATGCTAACAATTTACTTGAAAAATTGGCTATTCATTCGTTTCTTTTTAGCATTTAAATCTTCTTTTTATTCTATGTTTCAGGTTGGTTAATAGTGGTCGTATACCTCTGTCGGAGAAATAAATCTCTCTAGTAAGTAAACATATTACACATAACAAATAAAACCTAGCAAAAACGGAAATAGACGCAAGAAATATTAATGGAAATATGGCGAGCGTGTCGATAGGGTATGCCATTTACATATAAAGTGGCACGAATGAAGTTTCTTTCTTAGAAATAACATTATTTTAATCCGTCTGTGTCACAGAACTCTTTGACATACATCCATGACACAGATGTTTTACATTTTTTCAAAAAATTTATTGATAAAATGTAGAACTGGGAGAGATTTGTGTTGAGGTTTTCAAAGGTTGAAAAGGAATATGTTTTCGGCCATTCTTTTAACGTAATAATATTGAAAATTTCCTTTTCCCAGCTCTTCGAAACAATCGAACTTCTGAGATTTTATCGGGTTTTGTAAAGCAAAATTGAGATAATAGATATTATTTAGCGACGGTAATGAAGTTCTATTACTATTCTCTTCTTAGAAATTTTAAATTAATACGCAATAAGAAATACAAAACCTGGTGAATTAATTTTTGACGGTAATTTTGTAAAAAAAATTTCCGTTGAAAAGCCTAGCCTAACAAGTGGTCTTTTTGAAGAATTAGAAAGTGTTAGATGAGGTGGAACAACGATTTCAATTTTTTTGTGATAATAGGGGATAAAAATTTAAAAGACTCTCCAATAGTACTGACAAATTTGATATTGACGAAAAAAAGGTTTTATTTAAAGCATACAGTTTTGATTTTTTTTAATCAACAATTGTAAAAATATCATAAATCGTGTTCCATGTGATTTAGATATACAAGAAAAGCTGCAAAAATGAAAATATACGAACAAAAAAAGACATTTTCGGACTAAATTAAACGGTGGGAGGGGGACGGCATTTTTTTTCTTCTTTGTGTTCGGTTTTTCACTTAACTCCTGTGGGCTTTAAGCGATGTCCATTCTACTTGAATCATTGGAAAAGTGAGTTTCCCGCCTTTTGTGCTGTAGCAATATTCTTTTGTTTTTATTTCACCATAATTGAGGAAAATAAGCACGAACTGGACAACGCACCTTAAAAAATGACATAAAAAGACGAAAATTTATTTTGATTTTCCCAAAACAATTTGCATTCAAAATGTTTAGAACGCAAGAAAGGTGTATACATTTTTTTTTGTTTTTTGTTTAAGACTAATTTTAACTGTTTTACTACCTCGTTCGTCACAAGTCAGGTGACTTTCTCGTCTGTATTTGATTCTAAACGCTTTTGAAAAGTATGTTTATATAATATATAAAGTAGAAACGAGGTAATATCTGTTTTTGGCAGCCGAAAAACCCCTAACGGCAAATTCTCGTGAAAATCATATTAAAAAAAAAGTTATATTTTTAAAACTGCTTCACCGATCCAGGAGAGACTTTACAGTCGTTTAGAACTTTAAAAATTACACATTTCGGCATAAACTCGACTGGGGTAAGTAAATAAGAACTAGATATATAAAATAAAAAGTGTTAAGAATATTAAATATCCTTAGTTTTCCTACAGATATTGAGGAAAAGTCTAAACATTATCGGGATAGCCAGAAGGATCAAGTATTTCGGTTTTCAACGGTCGTAAAAACTTTGAGTTGGGATAAAATCCAGAGGAGTTATGATTTTTAAGTGAGATAACAGACATTGGCAAGAGAGAAAACAGCCTCCGGCGAATCTAGCCAAAAAACGGCATTTTTTTAATTGAAATAAAAATTCTTATTAAAGCGTTTTAAACTGTGCTTAAAACGTATAAAATTTCTTTTTCAAGAGACATGTTTTTTGATTTACTCTAATTACCTACTTTAATCGTGTGCTTTTTATTATTTTTTATATGGTAAATCGGTATTAATATTCTGATACAACATTTTATTTGTCTATGTAAAAAAATTATCTTCTGATAAATAATTGTGTTAATTTAAGTCGGAAAAAAATTGGATAAGGAACTTCACTTTTATTAAAATTACAATTAATTATGGTTTTAAGTTGAGATAAAAAAGAAAGTGTCAGGAGCGGGATTCGTGGGTTCGAATCCCTTCCGCTTGATACGCCGCTACTCTATCAATTGAGCTATCGTGACTTCCTATCAATCCGAAGGTCGTGGGTTCGAATCCCGCTCGTGACACTAACTTTTTCATATTAACCAATACCTTACATAAAGATTAATTAATTGAAATAAGTATATGTGTTGAACCATAACTCTCATCTTACATAAACTAGTCAGTCTGTTACCCTAACCATGCCATAACCGAAACCAATCTATTCTAGACTTACCCATGTAGACTTCCTGGCGCAAAAATAAGGTCAGGTCATAAATTTTTATATCCAACACAAAATTACATCCATCTTAAAATACCATTACGTTTTAATATTAAATTTTCCACTTCTGTTAGAAATTTAAAATGAGCATCAGAACTCCTGTTTTATTTTGTAAAATTTAATAGATGAAAGGACGCGTAATTCATAGTTTTTGATCCAAGAAAGATTGCTTATAGTTGAACTTTACAATTAACGTCCTAATAATTTCTACGTCAAGCAATTCGTCGCGTTGTACCTAGATTGACTTATGAGTCATTTGGATTATTTCCTCCAAGCATAAAGTTATGAATCAATTTGGCAAGGTAGATAGATCTTCATCCTTCGTCGTAACAAATTAAAAAAAAATAAATTTCAATTATTTAAGATTTTTTGTTTAGATAAAAAAAGTCAATGGCACGAGCAGGATTCGAACCCACGACCTTAGGCTTGATACGCCGCTACTCTATCAATTGAGCTATCGTGACTACCTATCAATCCGAAGGTAGTGGGTTCGAATCCCGCTCGTGACGCTTACTTTTTATCTCAACTCAAAACCTTAATTAATCGGTCAAGCGGACCACGAAAAATAGTGAACTTTATCAAAATTGTTATAAATTTCAATTATTTAAGATTTTTTGTTGAGATAAAAAGAGTCAATGACACGAGCAGGATTCGAACACAGTACCTTCGGCTAGATAGGCCGCAACTCCACCACTCGAGGTAGGGGTAGAGTAGCGACGTATCTAGCCGAAGGTCGTGGGTTCGAATCCCTCTCGTGGCACTGACCTTTTTTTTATTTCAACTAAAAACCATAATAAATTGAAAGATATAAATTTATCGAGCGGACCATGAAAACTAGCGAGTTATTATAAATTTTTATAAACTGTAAATAAAAATTTATATAAAATTACAAAAGCAAATATACCAATCATAAATAAAAAAATGTAATTAATATTGATTATAATTCACGAAAAAATAAAAGTATAAAAACGCTTCCTAGTATGTAAATGCTATGTAAATGCTTGTAAATGAGTGTGATATGTAAATAATTGTACACTTTCAACTTTCTCGTTAATAATTTTTTACGTCAAATTAACCATTGTTAAAATCGTATGAAACTTTATGAATTTCAAATCAAACCTTTTTAATTTCTTATTAACATTTTTAATATCCAATTACAGCTTTTTATGTTCCAATTAACTTTTTCCTTTAAAATAATGAGATGGCACGAAATACAAACATGTAAATTTAAATGCCTATTATGGTTGAGAACTTTATTTACAAATTTTTCCCTCTTAGAAGGCCGTATAGATATTAATTACAATTACCAATTAAACCCGTAATTATAGGACTTTTTAATTTTTGTAATTTAAAAAAATGTAGTTTTCAACAGTTTCAACATGTTATTTACGTATTTTATTTTTTTGTTCATTCACAAAAATATTAAAAATCGAGCAAATAAAACTGATAAAATAATTCTATACAAATTTTTACACAGTTCAAATAAATATTAATACGAAATTAATAATACGCAATCATATTTGCGATTTTTTAAAATTATAAAATAATTGTGCTCTCAACATACCACTTGGAAATTAATTACAATTAAAATGTAAATGTACTATATTTTAAATCAAATATATAAATCATAAATATTTAAATATGTATAGCACATGAATTAGAAAAAAAACCTATTTATTAATTCCATTAGATTTCGTAGTCCGATTGACCAAATAACATCTTTCAATTAATTAACCTTTATGTAAGGTATTGGATGGATTAAAAAAGTCAGGGCCACCAGCGGGATTCGAACCCACGACCTTAATATGCACTCTACCAGTTAAGCTATCGTCACTTCGATAATATTCAGACACTGTTTATTATTATTTTAATGAGGATAATAAATTTAGAAGTTAATTAAATTTTAATCTGACGTATTACATGAATGTCTTCATTCAGCTTGATTTTTGGTGTCTTTCTCTCTAAAAGTATTTTCCAGTAAACACCCTACTTTGCTCTTATAAAGCTCATTTTACACGTCACATAGTGAAAAAAAACCCCGAAAAAATGCACAATTTAAAACAAAAAATGGCGACACCTAACCTCGAAAAAGTTTGCAGGGAAGTTCTAAATCATTCTAAATCGGCAGCTAAATTTATTGGCTAAACCATCGAAAAAAGAGCAATCAGTTGAAACGTCATTTAAATGTACGTTTTTCTCGACCTATTTTGATTGATACTAATTTTGAGTATTAAACATAGGCCCGCTTCCTTGCTAATTTTACTTGCTACGAAATGTAACCTTAAACTCCATTCCGATCTCCGGAGAACGCATTCTTACACAAAATTCCATAACTCAATAAGAACACACTATAACAAATTCGATAGTGTATTAGGGAAATAATAATTACTAAGTTCGGTAGTATAAATTTTGGCACGAGATTGCACCATATTTCAGAATTATTCGTTCAAGAGAAGTAAAGTTCTTGTGCATTTTCTTTCCCGTGGCGCGGTCGCTAAACGAATCCTTTTTTAATGAAGAAAACGACCACAAGAGAAACGAACGATATTCCAATACCATGAAAACGTCTGAACAAAACTAAACAAACAAATGGGAAACTTGGCCACGGCCCTGTTCGACGAGAGCCGGCCGAGGGTAATTAGATAAAAAGAAGAAGAAAGAGCACCCGAAGCATTTGAAACGGAAATAAAGAAAGAAAGAAATATACTGGGGAAAATTCGAAGCCGTTTTTTTTCTCTTCCAAATATTTTTCTTGAGAATAAAACGTCTCATTACCTTTTCTTTATAGGCCCTCATCTACCGATTGTTTAACTTCTTGTTTGAAAAACCACTAGTTAACATTAACTTAAAAATTCCATTGAATATTCTAAAATGTTACGTGTACAAATATCAACAATATTTCGCTAAAATTAAAGACACAGAATAACACAATTTCCTAACAAAAAGAACAGCCGAAAAATACTATGAAATAGTGTAATCACGCGCCTTGAATTTAGCTGCCACTAACAGGACAGGCATGTTTACCGGCTAAAATTGGCAAGTAAAATATTTTTTTTTTGTATTTATGACTATCCGAACGTAACCTGTAAGCTTATTTAAATTGAACAACATAGGTCGAAATTTTTAAAATACACATTGTCCCTTTCTAACTATTTCTTTCTCATTTATCTATGTATCTCTCTTACTTTTTATTTTATCTCCTTCTAATCCTTTATTTCTTTCTCATTATTACTATTTCTTACTATTTACATTTCTTTCTTTCACTCTTCCACTCTCTGCCTCTCAATCTTTTTGGCTTTTTCTGTCTATCTCCCCGTCTGTCTTACGTTCTCACTCTTTCTCGTTTCGCTCTGTCGCTCTCTCTGTCTATTTATTTTCTTACCTGAATTTCTTTGCTCCCTCCCTCCCTCCCTCCCTCTCTCACCACTCGCTTCCTCTTTTTGAGGTTTATTTTTTCTTATTATCTTTCCTTCTCTTGCTCAGTTATTTTTTCTATATGTTTTTCTTACTCTCTTTTATTATCTCTCATCTCCCTACCTCACGCCCTCTGTAACTCTCCCTTTCATTCTCGCTCTTCTCCAATTTCTCTCTTTCTCTCTCTCTCTCTCTCTCTCTCTCTCTCTCTCTCTCTCTATCTATCTATCTATCTATCTATCTATCTATCTATGTATCTCTATCTATCTATCTGTTTCTTTCTTTCTCTCTCATCCACACGAACACAATGAATGTACATAGAAATGATAAGAGAGGGGAGAGTATGTAGATCCACTTTTTGTAAATGATGGTTCTACTCATAGATTTCTTTTTTAAAACTATCAAAATTTCACGCTTAAAGCTCATCAGGAAATACAACGAGGTACAAAGACATCTTTCGACATGAATTGTATGCTTGATCCTGTCGATCCAGCGCCAGCGCGACGTTCCAGTGAGAAGCTGGTTGTTAAATTAGATCAATTTTAAAAATGTGAAAACTGTTATTTACAACAAAACTAAATTTTGTTGTAATCAAATACTGTATGAAAATAATCTCAAATTTTGATTATTAAAGAACGCCTGTTTAAATTGAACAAATTTTCTGTATTTAAAGGCCATCGAAATCGAACAAAACACAATTTTAATTTTAAGTTAAATACAACAGTGTTATTTAGTTTCAACATGAAGAGGAAATAGATTGATTTGAGAAATTTTATAATAAAAAAAAATGTAAAATATGTGAATAATATAATAGATTTTGATTTACCTCTCATTTTAAATGCGTACGTAAATAATAATTGACATCATTAATTGCTCTATGTTGAGGCAAATGATTGAAATTTGGATCGTTGTAAGCAACTGATTACAATTCAGTAACATGTTAAGATTCTCATTTCTTCCGGAATAAAATTTGCTTTTTCACTTTCTCCACGGCTTTCTGCAATTTTAAATTTTTTTTTTTTAATTCTGGCCTAATGAATTCGTTAATAAAAACATACACAGACACTTAACACCATGAAAAACGGTTAAAAATGGAGGATTTAAATGTTCAACATCAAAGTCGGTGGCGTGGAAAAAAAAAATTAAACAAAGGTTGAAACACTATAAAAATTACTTCTGTCCGCTGTATCGATTGACATATTTGCTTTTATTGTTAGCGTGTGTAAAAATCGAGAAAACGCACGCGAAAAATCGAAAAAATTTTCCACGTGGTCAAATAATATTCACTAATTATTCTCAGACTTGCCGAAATGTACATACTCCTCAATTGGCCGAGCAACGTGCCACGTACTGCTTAATAATAAAAATGCCTACAGTCAAACAAAGGCGTATGCTCAATGACGGAATTATTCCTTCTCATTTCAACAAGAAAAGTTCATAAAATTCGATGGTTTATTGACTATCTACTTGACTGGGCTATGTAACTATCAAATCATAACTTCAAAGAATCTGTTGTTTTTGCCCTATATAGTTCGATTTGTAGTAGGGAGAAACAAACATTTTAGTTCATTCCCTAGCACAAACGTGTTTATATTTAAGAAACAATTTATTTATTTTTTATTAAGTAATAATTTCAATTTTAAAAGACCACGAAGATATGCAGAAAAAATCTTGTTTTTTGACGAATTTACCCGTTTAGCTCATATCATTTTTCATTCTAAAGATCCCGGTCAGCCTGAAATTACATAAACTATCGGCTGTTTAACAGTTAGGTAAAGATGCTTGTTAACGGCAACTCTGAGCACGTGTGGGATGATCATCTCCAATTCCGCTTAGACGGGGAATTATCACGTAGGCACCACTATTTACCTAGTTTCGGGGATGCCATTGTGATTAAGTTAACGTGGGGTAGGCATTATCAGGACGGTGGCACTTT
Source organism: Cimex hemipterus (assembly GCA_039619505.1). Lineage (NCBI taxonomy): Eukaryota > Metazoa > Arthropoda > Insecta > Hemiptera > Cimicidae > Cimex > Cimex hemipterus. Next base: position 19,205,630 of record CM077100.1, read on the forward strand.
GATCTTTCTCATATTACCTGGCTATAGTTGCTCTATCCTAATCGTTAATACCGACACTTGGAATTTGTGCTGATTTATGTTTTTATTGTAGCTTTAATAATTAAATATTTGTACCAAACGTGACATATTGCGAACAAAAAAACGTAAGGTTTTCTATTGGCCCAAACAAGCTTTGTCTTTAACTGCTGAAACGTACAGACACTGAGAGATGTTGGTTTTCAACGGTGAAACGATTAATCACAGTGCTGACAAAAATTTTCAGGATCAGGGTATAAAACGAAGACAGGTGCCCCTCAAAATGTCCAGTGAATATTGGACAAGAATTTACTTAGTAAAATTTTAGTTTGATAAAAACTCGTAATTCTGAATAAACATTTCTGTTCTTTTTTCCAACTTGAAACATTTTATTCTCATAAACTGGGCAATATTTTAAAAATTACGATTCCATAACACCTCTAAACCATATGGTCAATAATAATAAAAATTAATTTTCTTGTTGTTTTTATAACCTTCCGGGGAAAGTGTACCTTTACGAGCGAAACGCGATTTTTAAAAAAGGTAAAAACATTTAAAAAATTTTTAATTTACGACGAAAATGTAACATTTTAAAGGGATCGTGTTTCGTTTCGTTGGTTTAGGAAAAATCGTTATCAATTTCAATTTAGAATTTCACTATAATTTTTTTCTCGCTGATCAGTCGTCTACGACGATGTGTTTATATCTTCTACGAGTTTTTAATGTTGTAACTTTTTTTTTTTTTGGACAAAACATATTTGTCAATAACTTTTTTTGCAAAATGTTATATTGGATCTTATCTTTGCACTTTGGTAATGGGTATTTTTTTATTTTTTTTACGAGGGTTCTCAACAACAGAGGTTATATAAACCCTCAGGGTGCCGATGGTTTTGAAAAAAAAAAAAACATTTGTAAGTATGTCGGGTTCGAATGGAGGGCCGCTGGATTCGAACCCGGGACCTTTACCTTAAATTGATGAGCGCCGTGTCAAAGACTGAACCTTGCGACCACCGACGCCCCCGATAACGGGTAATGAGAAGAAAATAATGTCTGTAATGCTGATAGTTCTGGCTCGTCAGATTTCACTTACAAATTTTGGAAGCCGGAATGCCCAGCTTTAAAGTTGCTGGCCGAAAAGTTACAGAAAACAAAAATATTGCAAATACTGAACTGCTAATTATATTTTATGCCAAACAAGGTTGCAGGTCTTTAATTGAATATAACAGCATTCCTAGTATTTATGATTAATTTTTCACTTCATTGTGAGAGCAAAGTAGCACTAATTTTTGAATTATTTAAGGTTTCGACCACAAATTCAGTTGTTACTGTCAACCTTTCTACCTATTTTTAGGGACATCAACAAGGTCTAGATTAATTTCACATTATGAAAACCACTTGTTAAATCTATTTGTACAAATATGTTTTTCGTAATAGCGAAATAATTAATTTAGATATTTAAAGTACAAAATCAATTATTGAAATAAAGATTTTATTGATTACTAAAAATATGTAATTGGAAAATTAAAAATATCTGTTCACTTACTTAATGTTTAATTAAGGTTTTGGTTGAGATAATAAAAGTCAGCCTCACAAGCGGGATTCGAACCCACGACCTTCGGCTCACTACGCTGCTACTGTACGAGTTGAGCTATCGTTTCATTTACCACTGAGAATCGAATGGATTAAACGACATTTGAAAAATGGCAAAAAAAGAGGGAAAATTCAAAAGGTGGGGTTGAGATGGGAGGTAAGTGTCTGAATGGATCCAAATCAAGATAGTTCAGGTGGTAGAGTAGGGGCGTATCTAGATGAAGGTCTTGGGTTCGAATCCCGCATGTGACGCCGACTTTTTTAATCTCAACCAAAAAATTCATTAATTTAAAAGTTATTTTTAATTTTTTTATTACATATTTTAATAATCAATAAAACCTTTATTTCAATAATTAATTTTATACTTTAAATATCTAATTTGCCCTGACTTCAGGAGGAATGCACATTTGGGTAAAAAATGATCTTAATTAAACTTACTACATGGATATTTATGCTCTTATGTTGGGTTAGTTTGTTGTCTGTTACTATCACAAAAAAATTAGTAACCTTACAGTAATTTATTGACCACCATTATCGTTAGAGAAAACTAACTATGTTAAATTACTGAGAGCTAATCTATGCAAAAAAAAAAGTGCACAACTCAAAAAGGGGTGTTACAGCTGGATTTTTAAAGATATGTGTTTTCGGTTGAGTCTTGGAGAAATGAAAGACAATATTGATGAATCATGTCAGTTTTTACTGCCAACAACCGTATTGGCGTGCAATTCATTAAAAAAGTCAAATAAATCAAAACGTCCTTAAATCAAAAATAGTAAATTTGTCTCTCCTTCAATATTTTGTTTTGTTGATTTGTGTCACTTTGTCGGTGTGCTATATGTTTAATTGATGGGGTATTTTATTTTACCATGAAATCGCATGCCATCATAGAAAAAATGTGTATAGAAAGGCGAATAAATGGGGAAATATTGCGAGGAGGAAAAGAAGTATGCGGCAGATGCAAAATTAGGAATTTTTTAAACCACCCTCAACTGATATAGTGCACGACTCGTTGCGTTGTCGCCGTCCGCGACAAAGCGAACGTGAGGGGAAAGCACGCCCATTGAAGATCGTGGGAGCAGGGAAAAGGAATTCACCTGGGAGTTATATTCGGCCCCTTTGACAGAATTGAGAAATCGACGGTTTATGGTTTGCTGTATAAGAAAAGAGAGTTTAAGAAGGAAAAAATGAGAGAGAAAAGAAGGAGCGAATCGAGGTAGCAAGGATGTTTTATTTAGGCAAACGAGCCGCCGTTTGTATAAAATATAATTTGTACATTTCTCAAAGGCGTACGTCTCCGTCTCTCGTAGGGGGGTCGAGGCCTTCATTGAACTTAATGGTCGGTCGTTTCAGTTCTCGACTGGGGCATTAATTGATCGGGCTAAAAATTTGCAAAAACCGAGAGAAATACTTTCAAACAATAGATGAGAAATGAGAAAACCTTCGAGAAAATACTTTGTGCCTTCCTTAAATTATTTTTTTTTTTTTTTGCATTGTTTACTTAAATTATACACTGATTCATCAAACTTTTTCTTGTGACTCTACCTGTTTACATTTAAAATGAATAGCCCTTGTATAAGTGAACACTTTTGGAGAAAATATGCAGACAGATATCGTGGTTTGAAATTAAAAGTTAAATTTACGTCAAAATATTAAAATTCAAAACCAAAAGAAATCATCGCTAGTAAAATTCAATTGATCTGTCATTGCATCACATTGACCAGCATTTCAACCAATGCCTTAAATAAAGATTAATTAATTGAAAGAAATTATTTGGTCAATCGGACCACAAATTTTAATGGATTTAATAAGTAAAAAGCATGTCTTCACAAAAGTTCTCCATAGCGACAAATGAACGCCCAGAATCGAATAGGTTACACGATATTTGAAAAATGGCAAAAGAAAAAATATTCGAAAGGTAGGTGAGACGGGGGAAGTTAAGTGTCCTAGTGGATCGAATTCACGATAGCTCAAGTGGTAGAGCAGCGGCATATTGAGCCAAAGGTCGTGGGTTCGAATCCTGCTGTTGACACTGACTTTTTTTATTTGAACCAATAGCTTACATAAACCTTAATTACTTGTAAGAAGTTATTTGGTCAGTCGGACCACGAAATTTAATGGATTTAGTAAGTAAAACGAAGCATGTCTTCACTTAAGTTCTCCTTAGCCATTTCATCTTTCGCCGAGATAAAATATTTAGCTTGGTTTTTTTATGTAAAATAAGAGGAAGGTTGGAGAGTTTGAGCAAAGAAGCAGGCTGCGTAATTGTCGATATAATAACGGGGGCATCAGTGGCCGCAACTGTTTAGGGGTTGGCACGGCGATCATCACTATAAGGTAAAGTTCCCGGGTTCGAATCGTGTGGTCCTGCATTCAAACCCGACATACTTACAAACGGGCTTTTCTTTTTCAAAAACACCGGCACCCTGGGGGTTTATATGACCTCTGCTGTTGTGAACCCTCGTAAAAAAAATCATAATCATAAATATGAGATATACTGGTGGTAGGGAAAAAAATTGAAATTAAACGAAAATAATTAATGAAAACTCCTGTTAATGGTTTTATGCAAGGAAAAAACGTTTTAGATTCAAAAGTTGGTGCTCATGGATTCGAATTCGACAAAAATAAAGTTCTGGACGTAGGTACGCAATTGAAATTGAGGCATCTATGATTGGGAATCACTACATAACTGAAAAAATGATGATAAGCAGCCCTTGGCGTACAAATTAACGCGATACCAAGGATTTTATTTTCACGTTATTCGTTCGTGCCGTATGTCAGACGAAAGCTCTACCGCTGCTAACGAGCGCATTAATGAACCAGGTCATCAGAATAACGTAGTGAATTCGGTACAGAACACATGTTCTTCTTCGATGTATATCACACGACCACATTAGTCTATACAACGCCTAACAAATAAAAAAAAAATAACATTCAACAGGTAAGATTTTTAATATAAATACAAAAAACTAACAGATGTTTGTGAAGACGAAAATATAAGCACTTCTAAGAGAACTCATTGAAATTAACAAACAAAGTATACAATAGCACCTTAGTTTTTAACATGAAATTTACCGTATTTTTCATTAAACAAAATTTGCATTACAAAAAAAAATTGTTTGGATTTTTTAAAATATCCAAATGTTTCCCTTAAACATAAAACAAATTGGAATTGATTTAGAAAACAACCGTTTTGTATAATAAACATATCACTTTTGAGATGAAAACAGATCGAAATAAAACTCGGCCGCTTCTAAGCGCAACATTTCGTAGGAAAAATATATAGAGGAATTGCCATTAGACAAGACTTTTTCGTGTACAAAAAGAAAGACGTTTCTACGACGATGAGCAGGTCATTCATGCAGAAGGGAAGATGGATCTTTTACCAATGTTCTACAGGGTTGGGTTTCATCAAAACACTGAGCGCGGAGCAAGAGAGAATAGACAAAGATTTTCTCTGAATGCAGAACTTAATCTTGCAATGATCAAACGTGTTGGGTCGAGATTACTGGCATCCACGTCTAAACACGCAATGTACGACAATATAAATTATAAAAAATATTTAAAAAATATTCAAATTTCAAGAATTAAATAACTAATTTGAAAGTAGTTTTACATGAATATTAGCAAAAAAATTAACAACCCATTTCATTATTCCAAAGTAGTATTTTAAAGTTTAAAACTTGTGGTGTTTAATTGCACCTTTTTGTGCTGAATTTTGGAAATGAGGATAGTTAGGCCCCATTGAAAAGGAATTTCTGCAGTCGATGTCCTTATTTCATTTTTAAAATCCTTTCCTTTATATTTTTTTCCTTTCCCATCCTCAGCATTTCTTTCATGGGAAGTGCCGTAAGAAATTCTATTTTCAATCATTAGTCTTTGGATCGTTGACGAGACTTTTTCGCTCTCATTCTCAGCACTTTTGTCTTGTGATGTGATGTTGAAAATTCTATTTTAAAATCCTTTCTATTTGAAAAGTTTTTCAGACGTTTTCCTGTCTCGTGCAATTAATTTTTTCATGCGAAGCGACGCTTCAAATTCTTAATAATTCTTTTATATTATAACCGTTTTTGATATATTTTCCGAGTGTTTTCAAGGAAAACGACGTTGCAAATTCCCATTAAAAATCCTACATATTTCAAACCTTTCCGTCTGAAATATACCTTGTCATCTTTTGTCTCATAATCATTACTTTTCAGGCGGAATGATGTTGAAATTTTTTAAAAATTCTATACATTTGAAACATTTTTGCGACCTGTTCCTTCCTTGTCTCATCCTCATATACATTATTCCACAGTGAGGTTGTTTCAAAAGTATTTTTTTAGGTACTTCACATTTGAAACGTTTTCCGCCTGTTTTCTTGTCTTTTCTACAGCATTGTTTTCTCATGCGAAGTGCAGTTGCAATCTATTTTCCTAAAATCTTTTAAAATTTTGAACGTTTTCCAGATTTTTTTCTCTATCACGCTCCGCTTTTTCTTATTGCCTTGCATATTTCAATATGGCATGTTTTATTATAAGAATATTTACTAAAAGATTGAAAACGGCAAAAAGACGGAAAATTCGAACGGTTGCACGTTACGATGGAGAGTTGTTGGTTCTGAACGGATCGAAATTTGAGCAGCGGCGTATTTAGCCGAAGGTCGTGGGTTCGAATCCCGCTCGTGACACTGACTTTTCTATCTCGACCAGGACCCTACATATAAAGAATAATTAATTGAAAGAAATTACCAAATGACTAAACTTCATAGTTATCTTCAGTACTTTCTCTCGCGGATTGACGTTTCTGTACTCTCTCTGAAAATCTAGAAATTTGTAACTCCTTCAAGGCATTTTCTTGTTCCATCGTACTCGTTTAGGTAATGGAACAAGAAAAATCATAAAAACACAACGCTTAAAAAAAAAGGTTAATCTGGTAACTGAATTTTTTTATGGCCCGTAAAAAATTTGAAAGCAATATATTTTGAAGCTTTTCCATTGCCCATTATTTTGAAGACGAAAAGCTTTTTGGCTTTTTGTAATCAAACGATTTTTTGTAATTTTTACCTGAATTAAGCTAATTTCCTAATTTAACTAAATTTAATCCCAACTCGATTTGAATTGGTCGAATTTATTTTGTAATATTTTTCTGCTATTTTATTACATTTAATTTTTTTTCCTAAAACAATTCGATATTTCAATGAAAGTAATAAAATATTACCTTATTAGAATTAGAATTGCGAGACCTCCTAGGAGGTCTCTGGCATCTTCCTGATAGGTCAGGGGGAGTCACCCACCTTGGTGCATAAGCGACTCCTTGGTTGGGCTCTGGTCGGGCGCCATCGTATTCTTTGGTCATTTCGGCGCCCTTACGTTCCTAAAGCTAGTCATTCACACACTCACTCATACAGTAAATACATACATGCCACTATATACAATTCCAATCACACATGCCTATCCTCTATCTAGAGTCCGGGTCGGAGGGTACTCGATATTCCGCCCCGACCCGGTTTAACGGAGCAGCGGTGGAGCTTTGGAATAATATGCTGCACCGCCACCAACATTCTTCTATTCTACCAGAAACCAAATACAAACCTTAACCTATAAACTAAATACCCCTCTATATACAACCCATAATCCCGATGTATCTAAGAAACCTAAAAAGTTTGTCCTTGAATTCGCTGCCATAACCGCCGCTTGTATAACCATGGCGGTACTCCATTACGGTCCCTATACAGGGCCAAGCTGCGACAACCTTCCAACACGTGCGACACGGTGAGCCTCTCTAGTTGGCATGCTGGGCACCTAGGTCGACTCGTGCCTACCAACAGGTATCCGTGAGTTACACGTGTGTGGCGTATCCGCAGGCGGGTCAGGACAACACTTTCCCTTCTATAACCTTATTATTTAATATTCCGTTATTAATGGAATAAGCAGAATTTTGGGAGTTTCGTGGTTTCGTGGGCGCAACGGTGGTAGTTGACACAAGCGTCCCATGCCAAGTTCCCCGAGTCAACCGGCCCTAAATTGAACCCGATTCAAAATTGGGAGTTTTTTTTTCAAAAACACCGGCACAAGAGCTGAATTTTCAGAACAATCCAGTAAATATAACAGAATATATTAATTATCCTTATGTACTTTTAGATCAACAAATTTACTATTGTGTGTACCTTTTCTCCCGGTTATGTATCGTGTCATGGATTTATTTATAGATGAGGAATGTGTCGAGTGAAACACTGACATGCCTGACTACCATGAATGTTAACAAAAATGACTCAATAATTTGCCTCATTTATATTTGTACCTTTGAATAATTTAATAAAAAATTTAATTAACAGAAAATATTCTAAAAAATGCTCGTATTGTTTTCCGACCGATCTGTAACTTGCTTGAATGCGATTTTGAACAATGCCAGACAGTTGCCAACATCGCGAGAAACCACTCAGTTCAAACGTTTACAGTTTCATACCTGCCAGTTTAATGGCTTTCGAACACCACTTTGAATCATTAGGTGTTAATTGTTTACCGAGTTATATGACAATTATAATATTAATTTTGTTTTCCCTCAATAGTCAAAATGTCGAACTGTGTGTAGGAAAAATATTTTTTGTCCTTTTGATTATTAAAATTTATTAATTAAGGTTTTTCGTTGAGATGAAAAAAAGCTAATGGCACCAGAGGGATTCGAACCCATGACCTTCGGCTAGATACGCCGCTGCTCTACCACCTGAGCTATCGTGACCTTCATCGCCTCGAACATCAACTTCCTATCTCAACCCCACCTCATGAGTTTTCCCTCCTTTTTCCATTTTTCAAAAGCCGTGTAATGGGTTTGAATTCTCAACGACAATTGAATTGGTGACGGAGAGCTTTAGTGAAGTGTACTTCATTTTTAAATCATTAATTCACTACTTTCGTGGTCCGCTTGACCAACTAATACACGACAATTAATTAAGTTGAGATGAAAAAAAGCCACTGGAACGAGAGGGATTCGAACCCACGACCTTCGGCTAGATACGCAGCTGCTCTACCACCAGAGCTATCGTGACCTCGATCCACTTTCCTTTTTCATCTCAACTAAAAACCTTAATTAATTGTCATGTATTAATTGGTCAAGCGGACCACAAAAGTAGTGAATTAAAATTTATTATTTAAGCTTGTTTTTTTTTAAGTTTATAATACTGGATTTATAATTTTGTCATATTGGTGAACTTGTAGAAAATGTGTGGACAAGTGTGAATAAATTCTGTAACAATAAGAAATCATTATTCGGAGATCGTGAGATGCGGATTGGTGTGATGTAGGTTTAAGAAAAATATTTTCTTTGTCATGCCAAGATTTCGATCTTCATCTTCTCTCTTCCGATAACTGTAAAATAACTTTCAGTAATTATAAAACAAATGAAGCACTTTTTTTCCAGAATTAAACAGTAAACCAGTACTGTTACACATACATATACATCATTAACAAACAAATCTGACATAATTTATACAATCAATTGTTTAAATTGTCCGGCACCTTACGTCGGTATTTCATTCCAAAATCTGGGTAAGAGAGTAAAGCAACATACCTATGATTGCAAAAAAAGTAACCAAAATCCAACAGCACTGTCCACTCACCATTTTGAACACAAACTCAATTTTGACTTTAACAAATAAAAAAAATTACATACAAAACAAAACAAAGATAAAACGTAAGCTTTCATAGAGAACAGACTTCAACAGAGAAAAAAACAACATCAATTACAGAACAGACACATGTAAACTCAGTCGCAGCTACGTCGTTAATCAAATTCAATATGGATAACGTAACATCATCACATCACACAAAACAATCATCAAATTGCATCCATCAAACATTTCTACAGAGCCCAATTCTTGAATAATTTCTCTTTCCTTTCCTTAATTATCCTCGTCTGTATAATCCTGAAAGCCTCTGCCCACGCATTTTCCCGTTGTCGGCTCCTTTCGCCTCAAAGAAGCCGGCTCGTCATATGAAACTGTTTTTCTACCCCTACTCAATTCCCCACCCTTTCAAAATCCAAAATAAAACATCAATATCCCACTGGCACTTTGAGTGAGTAGAAATGCTTTGATCGAATATAAAAAATATTTTTTTCCATTTTATAAATTCACTTTTTTTTTCACATTCTACATGTATTTGTTAAATGTAAACAATGCTTATATATCCCAGGCCCTGATAATGATGTCAACAAAGATCAAAACGTAGGCACGAAGAAAACGTTTATCTGAAACCTACTTCACACCAGACGGCAGCTCACGCTTTCCGAATAATCATGAACTAACCTAATCATCACATAATTGAAATTAATATTAATTTTTAATATATGTCAATTAATTACGGTTTTTAGTTGAGATGAAAAAAAGTTAATGGCACGAGAGGGATTCGAACCCACGACCTTCGGCTAGATAAGCCGCTGCTCTACTACCTGAGCTATCGTGACCTTTTTTCATCTCAACTAAAAACCGTTATTAATTGTCGTATATTAATTGGTCGAGCGGACCACGAAAATAATGAATTAATTAATTGATAATTAATTATACTTTTTTTTTCTCACGTCTTGATTGAGATGAAAAAGCTTGTGCCAAGAAACTGGCACTCTCTACACGACACACAAGAATGTGAGAATCAACTCGGAAAACGAACACTTTGAGCTCTGAAAATGATCTCAATAAAGATCGAAACGTTGGGGCGATAAAGAAAATATTTTTGTAAAACCTTTCACAACAGACCGCATTTCACGATCTCCGAATAATCATTGACTTTCGGTCAGTAAACACCACACAGTAAGAAATCAATTCAACCCTCGAATTTTAATAAATTGGGAAATTTTCCTTATGAAGGTATAACAATCTGTATAGGAAACAAATAAAGTTCCAACAATTAACTAGGTAAATTCTTCCTTAACTTCTGTGCCGAAGATAGTAACAAATTACAATGTTTGGTAATTAATTGACTCACAATGGGTTGAAGAAGAGCCGACGATGAAAGCGTTGACGGTTAATTGAGTTTATATGCGGGGAAGTAAGAACAATCGCGCCAATCGGATTCTCGGCAAAAAGGGGTTGAAAAAAGTCGGAAGGCAATCAGAGGGTGTATAAGAAACGAGAGGGGCTAATTTTTGACAGGACATTGTGAAAAGAAACATAATAAATGGCATAAAAAATACAATAAGCGTTGATGAAGAAAGGGGTTACGATCACCCAATTAAAATTCGTTCAATTAGTACTGAACATAAGTAGTAATGAATTGTGGGAAAGTTAGCCCTTTGGAATTGGCTCTTACTGCCAAGCGTGCCACTCAGCAAAAATTTATTTTATTGGCGTGCACTTCACCTCTGGGATTCTGTCACAATCAGAAAGTGTTTTGAAACTCTTTGGGAATCCGGTGGGAGACGAGGGCGAGAGTGGACACAATGGAAGATAATTCTCTACAATATTTCTCCAGTTGGAGTCGGAAAGGTGGTGGCTAACTCTCGAGACGAAAGAAGGGATGGTGTCCATTACTCTTGAAAAATGACGGTTTGTCGATTTCACTTCAACCGACGTAGAAATTATTGAAATTCCATAAACTTACTCCTGGCACCTTTTAAACTCAGTCACAAAAGAATTCTTTCTAAAATTTTCACCCTTTCTTATTTTACTTTATACAACGATCCGGTTTCTTTTTACTTTATCCGAGGATTTTTTTTTCCGGGAGGAGGAAAAAATAAGTCGACTTGCTTCAATTTAAACGTACAGAGAGGCCCGGACGACAGAATTCCTTTTGAATGACGGTCTGGAAAAAGTTTGCCAACTGGTTACGTGAGATCAAAAATTCATTCGATTCCCATCGATTTTTATTTTATCAAGCCGAGGATATTAAAAAAAGTGAACTTTAACAGAAATAAAATTCATCGGCATATTTTTATTATATGTTTTATGTTCGACCCCACCAATTGAAATGTACTGATCCTATTTGAAAGTTTCGATGGCAAATGTGATATTTTTAACAAATCTTCGCTTAACCAACCAAACCATCAAACATCTATTATCACACTGCCTTGTGCCCAAAATTTGTGAATGAGCTTGAGTTAGATATCTTATGAGTCGTCTCTGAGGTGGGAGAGATTAGTGATTACCTGACTCGTCTGCTTGGACGAGTCCTTTGAATTCATTAAGCGATTATTCAGGTAAAGACGATTTCTATCGGATATCACCACAGGCACGATTGTCACCACAACCAGTAAATCAAACTTCACCTGTCAAATATGGTGTTCGAGACAAAAGGCTTCAAGTTTTGTATAAGATGATAAAAGGGAAGTTTTGAGGATTTTCCTATGTTACGAGTTTAAAAGCCAAATATACAAACACGAAACACAACGGGATACACGATTAACCACATTATGCGGGATAAAAAAATAAAATATATACAAAATTTTGATTCTAGAAAATCGAAAAAACACTAAATTATTCTTCTGAACGTATTGTACTGGTTAAATTCACTATTTTCGTGGTACGCTCAACCAATTAATATATCACAATTAATTACGGTTTTTAGTTGAGATGAAAAAAGTTAATGGCACGAGAGGGACTCGAACCCACGACCTTCGGCTAGTTACGCCTCTGCTCTACCACCTGAGCTATCATGACCTCGATCCACTCGGACATCAACTCCAGATTTCAACCTCAGGTCGTGGCTTCGAATCCCTCGCGTGCCATTAACTTGTTTTCATCTAAAAAACTAAAAACCGTAATTAATTGTGATACAGGTTAAAGTTCATTTATCTCTCAATTTAGATTCTTTAACAAAATGCGAACGGAACAAAATTATATAAAAAACATCATAACAAACCGTGACTGAAATTGTTATAATATTTATTTTAGGGGGGGGGGGAATCGCTGGCCGGAACGGTTTAGGCGTTGACACGGCGCTCATCACTGTAAGGTAAAGGTCCCGGGTTCGAATCCAGCGGCCCTGCATTCGATTTCCACATACGAATGGGCTTTGTTTTCAAAAACACTATCACCCTGAGGGTTTATACGACTTCTGCTGTTGCGAAGCCTCGTAAAAAAAATTCATTTAACTAGTTTGGAAGTTTTTGAAAACACAATATTTTCCACAAAAATATATTAATTTTATGCATCCTTTCGTACGACCAAGGAAAAATCCAACTACAGCATTACTTTCGAGGAATTTCTTCCATTCCACAACCATTTCAACGTCAAAATAACATTTTTTTTATTTCCCAATAAACCATGCAAGTTCAAGATTTTTAGTTTTAAATTAATCCTTTTCAACATCAAATTATCTTTTTTTTTAGTTTTATGACCAATGAACTACTAAATACATCGGTCCTCGAGACTCTCGCGTTTTCTACTAGTTTCTTTTACTGTTTTCCCGGCCAAGTTGTGATGCTTTATGAATAAGCAGTAACCGATTCTCTTTTTTGTTTATCATCGTGGATCAAATAACACAAATACTTATAAAACAGGCACAGGAAAAAAACATGATAGCTTAGTTGTTATTATTATTTTTTGCCGCCTAACTGCGAATGTAATTGTCATTCAATCTTACCTACGTAACGGCAATTATACATTCATCTTGTTGCAAGAAATATCAAGCAAAAATTGTAAAAAATGTACAATCCGTTATACACGAAACAACAGTTATGAAGATGGGCACCTGCTAATGGGCCAAAGCCCGCGCAGGTACCCATTATGCAGAGAAAGGTTGCTCGATGTATCCCACATAATAGAGGCGCGTCATTCCTTGGCTCCTTACAGAGAGCGTGCAGGCATGCCGCCGGATTTAAGAAGAGTCCTCGAGCACGGTAGCGAGTTTCTGAGTCCCCTGTTCCGCTTTTTAGGGGAAATTGGGTTTTTTTTATTGTATATAATATGTGTTATGTGTCTTTGTGTTTTGTCTGTGTGCAAGTATTTATTGGTGTGAATAGCGAGGGGTGAGGGTGAATATAACGTCACCATCGCCCCTCGAACGATGAAAGCGAGTGAGTGTGTGTGCGGGGTCGATGGCGGAATATTAATAAAAGTACCTCATCGACCCCAATCTAGCTTAGTTTAATTGTAGGTCGGTGGAGGAATATCAAGTACTCCACCGACCAAACGGAATGTGTGTGCTGTGCGAATGTGTTTAATTGTATGAACGTATTTATTCGTATGAATGATGTGTCTGAACGTGTATAGAATGTAGACTGAGTGTGGGGCTGAAATGACCTCGATGTCGGAAACCCCAGGGGGGAAAAAAACAGTTATGAAGCCGGTTGTGTGTTCATAATTTCGACGTCCTCCCATCATTCACACTAATAAATACATGCATACCTAGTGGAATTTTACAAGCCGTGAGCTGGTGCTTATTTTTAAAAACTATTTATATATTTTTTAAGCTTTAATAAAGGTTTAATTTCAAAGTAAAATAGGGTTAGTTTGAAATTAAAAGGGTTTATTTGAAATTGAGGTTGATTTAATTTTAATAGTTGTAGTAAAATAGGGTTAATTTTTAGAGTTAAAATGAGTTCATTCGAAATTTAAAAAAAAGTTAATTCGACGGAAAAGCCTATATTTCTATAATGCTGCACCGCCGCCGACATACTTCTATTCTACCAGAAAAAATTTTCGCACTAATTTTATTACCGTTCAACTTGAAAA
>CM077100.1:19260669-19272742 GCA_039619505.1 Cimex hemipterus
CTCTCTCTCTCTCTCTCTCTCTCTCTCTCTCTCTCTCTCTCTCTGGTTTTAATTTATTTACGTAAGCCGGATTTAAAACGTTTCTCATAATTTATTGCAGTCTAAACCGCTCCACCTCCTCTTGAGGATCAGTGGGGGTGTTTAAACATTATCACACTTGTATTATTAAAAAAATGGAGACATTTAAATTCCAAAAGTCGGCTAGTTAAATATGCATTCTTGTGTTTTGCAAAAAATGTAATCATCAGTTAAGATCATTACAAATAAAAATTACCGCTGTTTTTTTTTTTATTTGTTTTTTTTTATTAAAAGAACTGAAGGAAAAAGTTTGATACAAAAAAATTTTTTTTTTGATTTTCCGAAAAATCTATAATCAGCATTTAAGGTCGTTTAACTTGTGTAATCTTATGTAAAACACAAAACTAAACTTTTGGGCTGGATTCTAGAGTTTTTCTAAAATTTCTGGCTTTATTACGACAGTTGGGGCGCTAAATTCAGCTTTCTACATTAAGGTTATGTTTAGAAATTTCAGATTTAATTATTTTTTCTCTGGTTCTAATGTATTTCAATAAGCCAGGATTAGACCATTACGCGTATTTATTGGGTTCCAATCTCTGTACAGACCTTTGAGGATCAGTGTAAATGTTTAAAAATTATAACACTTCTTTTATTTTCTGTAAAAAGGAGGCTTTTTGTTTAGAAAAAAATTGTTTCTTGTTTTTCTAACAATCATTATATTCAGGAGTATTAGATTGTTTTAACATGTTATGTCATACAAAACAACAAATGGATTTTTGGGCTTGATTCTGGAATCTCTTTCTCCTATCTGATGTGTTTCAAATACAAATTTGATAAATCGTAAGGATCTCATACAAATCCAGTCAGATTATAACCATTTCAAATATGTCCATACGGGGGGGGGGGGTCGGTGGCGGCAACGGTTTAGCGTCACACGGCGCTCATCACTGAAAGGTAAAGGTCCCTGGTTCGAATCCAGCGGCCCTGCATTCCGAGGGTTGATCCTCTGCTGTTGCGAACATTCGTTAAACAAAAGAAGCTTTTATAATGTTATATACGATTTTAATATATATTTAACCCAGTGATGACAACGAAATGAAGATCTTCATTCGAAAAATAATGAATTCCAATAGGATACCGTAGTTTAAAAAAAAATCAACACTTTAATTATAATGGGTTAATGTTAGCTTTCGAATTTGCTATTCCTTCAAACTCAACATAGTTGTGGTAGGTCGATCTACGTGTAAACTTTGCGAACCTTTACAAGGAGAATAATTTTGTACTTCGGTTTGTTTCAAGGCTCTATCTCTCCCCTTCCTTTAATGCCGGTTATGACTTCATAAAGGTAATAAATTTGCTTCTTTTTCATTTTAAAGAGTCTTAACCATTCACCAGGTTGGTTATGATTTCATTGATGTAGTATTAAACAAATGACGAAAATGCGTGAAGGGTAGTGATTTGGTAAAAAAGCAAAAATAAAACGTACCATCACGTTAGGGAAAACCGTTCCAATCAATAGACTATCCCGTTCGACAAAACATAAAAATTAATTACAAAGTAAATTAAATGTGTACGAAATTAAATGTTCAAAAATGGTATTATATTAATTCAAGATTTATTAAACATGAAATGTTTTAATTAAAATCTAATTTATGAACAAAAGTTTTAATTAATTACCATAATTAACATTTTCTAAGGGCCTAATTATAGTACAATTGAAAAGAGAAAGTACTCGGAAATTTTATTTTAATTCGTTTAGTTTTTTAATCATTTAAAATTAGATTAATTTAAAATTAGAATGAGTGAATTTTAGATTAAAAAAAAGTTAGTTTGAAATTCAAAAGGCTTCCGTTTTGTGTTAAAAAGTGTTAATTTGAAGTTAAAAGTGTTAATAAACTGGAAAACCTCTTTTACATATCTATTTAACAGAAAGCTACCTTATATAGTTTAAATTTATCTTATCCCCGTTTTCGAGATAATTGTTTGGAAATTTGTCAGTACTGGTTTTAATTCTGGTCAAAACTAGAAGTAAAATTTATAAATTGCTTAAAGTTTCGAGTTATTCCTAACAACTCATGACCAGTGACGTCGCTATAAGATAAACGTTACAATTTTATATGTCTCAATTTTTCCTATATCTAGATGTCTATTTTTTTCTAAAACAAAGGTTTTAAGCTGATTTTTTCAAATATATGACTCAATTTTCTGTTAAGACTTATAAGAGTATCTCACAATTTCTGCACTTTTTCTTGGGGTATATTCTATTCTACAGGCGATATTACATAACAGTTAACAAACATAAACAATCTAAAAAAAGTGGATAAGCATAATAAAAACAACCATTTATATTGTTTTAATTTTTTTTAAAGTTGTCGTGGTGCTTGGTACAGGAATTTAGGGTTTTTCAAACACTGTCCATTCTATTTTTCTAAATTACTCTATACGGAAAAGTATTATTTGGTTAAGTCAAGTGTTTTAACTTACAATTATACAGAAATACAATTGTTAGAGGGCTCAGTATTAGTTTCACGGAAAAACTATCACACGTCGGAGTAACAGTTTTTGACTATGGTGAATTTTTATTAATTTACTTTTTCTGTAACTAGCCCTGAAATATATCCTCGTTGAAAAAAAAATTCTCTACAAAAATATGTGTTGTTTTAAGCTTCTAAGTTAATTTCACCAATTTCGTGGTCCGCTTTACCGATTGATACATTACAATTAATTAGTGTTTTTAGCTGAGTTGAAAAAAAGTCAGTGTCACGAGCGGGATTCGAACCCACGATCTTCGGCTAGATACACCGCTGCTTTTCCACTTGAGCTATCGTAACCTCGATCCACTCGGACACTAACTTCCCATCTCAACCCCACCATTTGATGGTGAAAAATGGCAAAACGAAGAGAAAACTCAAAGTGGTTAGAGCAGCGGCGTATCTAGCCGAAGATCGTCGGTTCGAATCCCGCTCGTGCCATTGAATTTTTTCCCATCTCAACTAAAAACCTTAATTAATTGCTACTAAGTTAAGTTTTTCTCCCAAAATTCTTTCTACTAAGTTTTCTTGAAGCTTTAAAAAAATGGTTACTTTGAACATAACATGTGTTAACTTGAAGTATAAAGGTTTAATTTGAATTTTAAACAGGTAAAAAGGATTGATTTGATAAATGAAAGCTACAAAGGATAGCAAGATTAACTACAAAAAAAAATCTATATGAACTACACAAAAACCTGTTTCCTTCAAAAATCTAATGAGGAGATACAAATATTTGATGATGGGAGTAGTATTTTCATATTAGGTCGGATACCTACTCGCGCTCTGTTTGGAGCCAAGGAACACTATTCAAATCATCCATTACTAGGGTCACATTGACAACCTCCGTGTGTCATCGTAGTATGGCCAATTCTTCGGTTAGGATAAACTTTTTCCGGTATTGAGCTTCTCTGAAGGATACCTTCCTGGTGCTGCAAGCTTATTGACACGTTTTCATTGAATATTAAACGAGTTATAAATTAGGATGCAAGGGGTTGCTTCCCTTGAAGGAGAAATTGAGGCGTTTTCACAAAGATGTGACAAGCTAAGACAAAAATAAATACCAACAAAAAAGTTTCATATTTTATATTTGCCGTTCATAAAAATTTCTATCGAAATATTCGTCGTCATTATATTTATTAATTGCACTCATAAATAAAAATGTTACAGGGGAGTTGAACAGTTACATGTTTATTCAGAATTTTTTTGTCAAACAACAAAGTCAACAGTACACTCTGGTTCACATTATTCGCCAGCTCTTTTAATGAATGCGTTGTAAACGTTCTCGACTTAGCATGTCAAAGCAACTTGTAAAAGCTCAAGCTGCAATGCTGAAAACCCGGTGACCATACAATGTTTTACGACGCCCTTAATCCATTTTATAACGGGGACATACCAATAATCTAATCTGTTGTTTTTTTTTTCATACAATTTTTTACAAAACTATATGCTGCTCAATTTTATTCATTTTTAATTTATTAATAGCAATAATAATAATAATAATTTATTTCGTATAATGAATTTAATATATATTATTCAGAAATCGTGAGATGCCCAGACCGGATCCGTTCATTATTCGGGAAGGTACAGTTTTCATAATCTTACATAATTATTCAGATATCGTGAGATGCGGTCTGGTGTGATGTAGGTATCAGAAAAACATTTTCTTTATCGTGCCAACGTTTCTATCTTTTATTGAGATCATCTTCAGGGCTCAAAGTGTTTGTCTTCTGTGTAATTGTGCCATGTCGTGTTGAGAGTGCCACGAACATTACACAGAAGACAAACACTTTGAGCCCTGAAGATGATCTTAATAAAAGATCGAAACGTTGGCACGATAAAGAAAATGTTTTTTTGATACCTACATCACACCAGACGGCATCTCACGATATTTGAATAATTATCCGTTAACGGTCACTAATCTCTACACATATTCTTTATCATGCCAACGTTTCGATCTTTTATTGAGATCATCTTCACGACCTTGTGTTGTCTGCAGTTCAACAAAACATTCTTTCCTGAAGATGATCTCAGTAAAGATAGAAAAGTTGGTCTCTATGCATTTCTAAACACATTTGAACTCGCCTCGCATGATTCTGGCTGTAAGAAAAAATGGCTATCTTCCGGGAAAGTATACCTAGCCTTTTTATTTCTCTCAGACATTGTTCATTCGCAATGTTTTCAGACTGGAAAACTGTAGCATACTTGGCTAGGTTTACCGTTAGATCAGTTTTAGGGTTCATCCCAATCCTTGTCGGTTTTGGAGCTGTCAGTTTACAGTCCTTTTAGGTGTTCCCATGGCCCATCCCGCTCTTGTTTAAGTTGTAGTTTGTAGAAGTGGCATCAATTGGCATACCTAAAATTGCATCTGCCTGCATCTCCTCCCTCAAATTCCATTGTTTATTCACATGGCCTATCCTAGCAGATGGTCGTCCATTTATGATCCCATGGGCTGCTGCTCTGGCTTCTCCTTGGAATAACAGGTTTAACAAAACTTCCAGGGCCGCGGTTGGCGTTGTGCTCATGGCACCAGTGACACTGAGACACGCTTTTCTTTGGGTGCCACTTAGCAGATGTATTGCTTTGGCCATGTCCACCACACCACCAACAATATGCCAAAACACATCAAATTTTACGGGCTTATAAAATTTTTGTATATAGTTTAAGTAAAATCTGTTTGGGCGTGTAAATACTGAAACATGTAAAGCTTATAGAAAAGGGTCCCTACGCATTAACTCATGTACTTAATTTCTGAAGGTCGATCATCAATCTAAAATTGATTGTTAATATCTAAATATTTGATGCTTTCGTTACAGGCGTTAAAAAAATATTCATTAACGTTTTGAAACTTATATTTTAAAAAAATTTATAGTACAAAGTAAGCAAATTAGATTTTTGTAAAATACTACATTCAGATATCGTGAGATGCGGTCTGGTGTGATTTTGGTTTTAGAAAAATATTTTCTTTATCCTACCAACGTTTCAATCTTTATTGAGATCATCTTCAGGGCTCAAAGTGTTGGTCTTCTGTGCAATTGTGCCATTCTTCCGTGTCGTGTTGAGAGAATGCTTTTCTGAAACCTCCATCACACCAGACCGCATCTCACGATAGCTGAATAATTTTCTTTGTAGTGTCTACGTTTTGAACTTTATTTAGATCATCTTCAGAGCCTGGGATGTGTAAACGTTGTCTAATTTTTCACGATTTATGAATAATTATCGCTTAAAGGTCACTTATCACAACACATTAATCACATTTCATGTTGCAACTCGTTCGTTTAAAAATGAAATGAAATTTTCGAATGCATGCTCTTGGAGAATGCAAGCCATTTTTTTTAAATATTAAATTATTAAGCGTTCATCATATTGAACAGTTGTTAATGGGGATTTTTTTTTGACCAGCTGTTAAAAACGTTCATACTTTAATCTGCATTTTAACTACCGCAATAAAGTGTGGGGTAAAATTTTGTGACCTCGATAGAGAATCCTTTTCATATCATTTGTCAAATATAAAAATTACGCAGTGTACCCAATATCGACTACAGGGATAGACTGTTTCTATTGAAAAAATTCTCTCACACTAGAAAACATAAAATTAAACCACTGAAATTCAAAGAGTGCCAATGTCAATAAAATAAACTGATTTCTTTCAGATAAAAATTAAGCATCTAGAACTACGCTGTACAATCATGATTGAAAATAATCATCATGACTTTAATATACTTACATAAATTTCTCCTGTTGTCTAAAGGGATAGAGCATATTTAATAAAGTGAATAATTTAGTGGTAAATTCACACGGACGAAAGAATTCGGGATGATGAGACTTGGATCGCTTCTTCGACGGCGCGGCGTCACCCACGCTCGCGATGGAATGCCGATGGAGCGGAAAAACGAGGATGTCGACCCGTTTTAAAACTGAAGCCTATCTGGAATCAACGAGGAATGCTTAATAACAGATATTCAACTTAATTGAGAAGATATTAAAGGCTCAGACCTCGAACCCGCTCCATACGTGACTCCTTCGGACAGAAAATCCCGCCTTGGAAAGAAGAAGTCCGGCCGGTCACGGCTTCGTTCTGTAACTAAATACGTTAATTTTAAAATAGCTCAAAGTCACGGATAGAATTCGAACCTTCGGCCTTCGGAAATTAAAGCCGGGAAGTTAACAATTTGAATGTACATTTAAACCAACTTATTATTATATGAGAACCACAATCAAGTTTTGGTTAAATGTTACATTTTTATAGAGAACGTCGAAGGAGTTTTTGTTGTTAACCAAAACGCACTCATGAAAAGATGAAGTTCTTTACAATGAGATGAGGGAGCGATGAAAAGATTGCGCACGTTCGAAGCAAATTAGCGTTGTCAGCAGGGTGGAACTACTTCACAAATCATCGTTATCCCATAATTTTTCGTCACTCCGTCGAATTAACTTCCACCATTGTACAGATATAGCACGTGTCATTTAGTAAAAATTTATTTACAACACAAAAAAGAAGGGAATGATTTTTAAAAAAAGATACATTATAACTTGTAATTTCAGTACAATTTGAATCTGGATTTGTGTAGGCTCAATTATGCACATGCACTTACATACATACAAACAAGTTCCGAGTTGAGCCTATTCTTCCGCTGCCGCGTTCAAGCACAATTCTAAAATCGGGCGGCATTCCTGCGCGCTCTCGGTAAGGAGCCAGTGAATTGCAACCTTCTATTCGGTAGGTAGGGTACAAAGCAAACTTTCTGTGCATGCCGGACACATACGCAGACTTTGGCCCAAAAAGTAAGTGTAAGTATCTGAACCTCGCATGGCCTATTCGTAGCCGGGTAAGGATGACCCTTCTTCTACGACTCGGATCCTCCGAAGACCACTCCGTGCTCCATCCGACAGTGCTCTTGATACGAAAGAAGCCATTGGAGCTGCTACCAAATTCCTATATTAAATATGAGTGATTACAAGTTTTCAAATGTTCTAAAAATAGTTACGTTACATTTAAAAATACTTTCAAACTCAGGGGCGGTACAGTGATACTTAACAGGCCATATTCTATTTTTGATTTTTCGAAATTTAGCCTCAATTTAGCCGATGTGAATGTAGCATGTACGTTTAAGATCAGCGTTCAAAAATAAATATATAATTTTTGCTGCTAACCAAGAAATCTTATTTCGGAGAACAACAAAATTCATGAAACAATTGTACGGCCGTTGCTTTAAATGGCTTGTCTCACTTGGTGGTTCACTTGATCTAAAAACATTTTAAAAAATGCAAGCAGCCCAATATTAGTTTTCTAAAAAAAAGTCGAAAAACTCGGAGAAAAGGATTTCTGTATAAAATTGCGGCCGCAAAATCGATAAATGGTTCGCATCTAATCAAACATGCTAAAAAACGCAACCATAATTAAAAAATCAGTAAATTTGCTTTAGTTTTAAGTATGAGATTCTTTCCCCAAGGTTGGACATGCAGTGTATGAAAATACTGACTCACCTAACGACATACTTGACCCAATGCAATGCATTACTGACACAGGGGACTTCAATTCCGTATGATAGCGCTACGGGCACATGTGACTTCACGTCAGAAAAACATTGAGTACTGAGCTACTGGCACATGTGACACTTGCTTAAACTAGTTAAGAAGAATAAAGAAAGAACCACTGGCACAATGACTGATCAGAGCGTGGAGAGCTACTAGTCCATTTTAACGTACTACAAGCCCATGTGATGCCTCGTCGGACGAATAATTTCTGGCATACCTGACGACTTGCTTAAACCCTTGCAAGGAGCTTCTGGAAGAAAAAATGATTTGATCAGATAGAATGCGGGAGCCACTAGTCCATGTGACGCCACGTAGGATTTGCAATGTGGCTATTGCACTATGACTATTTAGCAATCCCTTACATTTTTTCCAAACGATTATTTATTTATTAAAAACGCGCATCGCTCAAATAAGCTATGCGTAGCATGTTTTGGAAGATATTACGCGACAGGAGTATTCCTGGATTTATCCAAATTTTTATGTCCGGATTCGTCATGGTATTCCGATGGTATCCGATAAGAATGTTGGATGTGCATGATGTAAATGGTTAAACTGAAGTGGTTTGCCTCATAACTCCAGGGAAGACAAACCACAGAATATAGTAAAGTTGGTCGGTCCCCATAGAAAATAAAATTTTGAAACTACCTCATGGGAGCGTACTAGGCTCACTCTTGTTCACCATAATACCATTTCTTCATGACGAACTACTGATGACCTCAATCAAGAATCCGAGGTCAGTCTCGCAACGTTGTTTTATTTCGAATTTCAGAAGATTATTAAGATATTAAGAATGATTGATATTAATCTTGTCTCGAATCATTCTAAATATGTAATTTTCCAGAACAAAAACTTGAATTCCATATTTGCTTAATGTTTCAGAATGACAGTGGGACGGTGTGGATAGCCAAGGGTGTTGAACATAATTTTAGCTTTCGTTTTGACTGTTCAGTGTTTCGAGTAGTTTTTTATTTATGTGCAATTCGATTCAACAAAACAAGATTCGTTTTGTATTTTTATATGACTTCGACACGGTCATAAAGTTCGAGAAGCATTTAAAGAACGAAAATGTAGTAAAAATTGGTGTTAAATATACTAGATTACAGCACACCAGAGGGTAGTCTGGAAGCGGATCGAGTGCTGAAAAGGAGCAGAAGGAAAAAGTCAGGGGAGCCATAAACGCGGCCAAGAAGTGAGGAGACAGAAAGGACGTTGACTTAGTAGATCACTGGATCGTCGCCCGGTAATGGAGAGAACGCCGCGGCTCGACAATTAAACGCATTCCCACACCCTCCTGAATTAAAAATCATCCCTCCATTGTAATAAATTCTAAAAGGGTGGTGGTTCCTTAATAGCGAAGGTGGCGTGGAGTGAACACAGCCTGAGGGCCCACCCGTTCACTGACGCCTTTTTACACCGTAGACCTCTCGGCTAAACAACGCCATCTAATTGCAAACTGGGAAAATTTCTCTTCTCAAGTTCTTTTTTTTTCTTACCCTATCTCAAAATAATTTTCCATTACCGTTATCCTCGGCCAAACGAAGCATGATAATGTTATATTATCATCTATTGATTCATTTTTTAAACTTCTAAAAATTTAAAATCCTTTGCTCAGACCACGTAGCTACAATAAACATTCATATTCAATAATGTTATCAGAGCTAACCTAGATTAAGGCATAGCTGAGCGAAATAAATTGATAAATTCAAGAAAACCTCTAGAGTTATTTTCAGAATGTTGAAAGGATCGATTCAAACGGAAAAAAGGATATTCGCGCGTTCAATTTGGGACCTATTTCGTTTTACGTTTTATCCGGGTGGATATTTTTTATAAGCTGTGAAAAAACTGAAAGCTTGTTGCGTCATCCGCCTAGTGAAATAACGCACTCCTGGTATCATCCGCCTAGTGAAGTAACGACAGTTACGCCCTTTCTGGCGTCATCAGCAGTGAACTTTTTAAAAATATATTTATAATACGCATTACTAATGTCAGGATACAACTAATTTAATTAAAAAATTCACAAACTCAAAGAGAGCTAATGTACTCAAAGCAAAATTAGATTAGTGTACAGATGAATAACCTAAGTTGATAAAACGGAGTAAACTACTGAAGTAATTTTCAAACGAGTGAAATTATCGATTGCTCTATAAAATTATATAAAACCCTTTGGTCGTAAGTGGTATAGTTAAGCTAAAACGATTATCTCGATTAAGTGAAATACTGCAAAAACCTTTTAACGTTTTGGTAAAAACCTGGTAACCTGAGCGTAAAGGTTACCATGTAGTAGCGCAAAACGCTAAAAATTCTATGTTGAGGAAATAACTAATAATATATCAAATAAAGTAAACAGTAGTACTAACTAAATAAGCAAATAACTAATAGTTCAAAATCTTTCATCATTGATCCATATGACATTTTTACGAATTTGTCAAGAGATTAAATTACATTTTAGACTTTGTTTTAACTATTTACGACCAGTGTTAAAGTGTTAAAATAACAAATATTTATGACGCATTGAAGGCAAGGTTTTATACATAATTACGTATCGTACCTTTTTTTACCTGATTTACCTAATTAGCTCTATCACAGCCATTAATGTTTCTCTGAATTTTCTTATCTCCTACTACAATGAATTAATTCACTGAAGATCAAGACGCAAAATTAAATATTTTTCGTATAATTAATTATTTTTTTATGTACAGTCTTGGTTGAGATAAAAAAAGTCAGTATCGAACCCACGGCCTTCGGCTAGATACGCCGCTGCTCTACCTGAGCAATCCTGATATGATATCCGAGTGGATCGAGGTCACGTTAGCTCAAATGATAGAGTAGCTGCGTATTTAGCCGAAGGTCGTAGGTTCGAATCCCTCTCGCGCCATTAACTTTTTTTCGACTCAACTAAAAACCTCGATCCTCTCGGATACTAACTTCCCATCTCGACTGACAAACGTTAGATTTTCCTTTTGCCTATTTCAAACGTCGTGTAATCAGGATTGAATTCTCAGAGACTTATGAAGTGGCTGTGGGAAGCAGTTTAGTGAAGTGATACTTCTTTTACTTATTAAATATTAATAGAAGTCATGATAGGTCAAGTGATAGAGTAGCGGCGTGTGTAGCCGAAGGTCATGGGTTCGAATCCCGCTCGTGACACTGGTTTTTTTATATCAACCAAGAACTTACATAGAAAGATTTTTCAAATTTGTTTTATCATTTATCATCCGCCTGGTATTGAATTTATTAAACATAAACGATCAACATGGAAAACTATCTATTTGGTATCTTCTCAATTAATGTGAAAATTGAAAAGAGTAAGTAGCTGATTATTCACCCAGGGAAAACCAAATCGTAGGAATGGTTCAAAGCCAAAAGTATGGTGGGTTTAATAAACTAGTCGTAAATATTTATGTTTCATGCAAACATCGTGGCTTCGGATGTATGTTAAGCTGTTTATCAAGGTTGTACAGGAAAAAACGCAATAAAAACGACTGTAGCTAAAATAGAAATTTTCTGTTCAAAATAAGATACATTAAATCAAATCGTCTTTGGTACCATAATTGACTTCGGTGATTTTACATAAATATACATTCGGAATGGTTAATTTTGCACATTTGAGGATAATTTGCAGCACGTACAAGGAGCGTCCAATATGATTATGATTAGTAATGTAAAGCATAAAATAAAACAACACCCAAAAAAATTTTTCCCATATAAATTAAAAGGCAACACACGAAAAAACTAGTAGAAAAAATCTAGTACATCATAGTAACTTTTGAACATTAAGGAATAACCAAAAACACACCTACTAATAAGATATTGGTAAAAACTGAAAATAACAAATTTAATATCTGTAATATAATACAATTGTTTCAGTAAAAACATTCAAGAAACTTTGTTGTACGTCGGAACGTAAATTCATATCGATCATTCATCATTAAGGAAGTTTACAAAAAAAAAAAAAAAAAAAAAAAAAAAAAAAAAAAAAAAAAAAAAAA
>CM077100.1:19273142-19301592 GCA_039619505.1 Cimex hemipterus
GAGAGAGAGAGAGAGAGAGAGAGAGAGAGAGAGAGAGAGAGAGAGAGAGAGAGGAAGAGACAGACAGACAGAAACAGGCAGACAACCAGATAGAAAAACAGAGAAAGATAACAATAATGCTAAATGTATAGATAGCGATATAGAAAAAGAGAGGGGTACAGGGATCTACCAAAAGACATACATACAATTTTTTTTTATGGGGGCTTTCGTTTGACATCTGGGTCATTTCCGCCCCAAACTAAATCTATATTTTCTATATTCTATACCCATTCACAAACACTACATTCATACAAATAAATACATCCATACAGTATCAAATTGTTATTCGTAAGCATAAAATATTTCTCTCTCTCTCTCTCTCTCTCTCTCTCTCTCTCTCTCCCCACTATCTATCTCTGTTTCTCTTCCCTTTCTCTCTGTTCCTCTCACTCTCTCTTTCTTTCTCTCTCTATTCATCTATCTATCTATCTCTGTTTCTCTTCTCTTTCTCTCTGTTCCTCTCCGTCTCTCACCCTTTCCCGCTTTCTCTCTCTATCTCTATCTCTCTATTTATCTTTCTCTGTTTCTCTTCGCGCGCGCGCTCTCTCTCTATTTCGGTCTATCTATCTCTGTTCTATCAATATATCAATATGCCTATATATCTTATTTATGAATCTACCTTTCTAGGACTCTTTCTCCTGTCTGTCTGTCTGTTAATTTAATATTGGACGATGATCAAATAATTTTGGTCCATTTTTGAATGAGATGTGTGCTGTTTTTCTTACGAATATCTTTCGAACTCTTTATCTTTTTCTCTTCTCTTTTCTTCTTTTTCTGTCTATTTGCCCGTCTTCCTACCTCTCTGTGCATGTCTGTCTGTATCTCTACAAATTTATTATCTATTAAATTATCTGCCACAAAAGTTTGTGTTATTACTGTAAGACTGTTGAAACAACGAGAAACAATCGTTTTTCGCCGCCAGGATATAGTAGATACATTTTGTTATTAGTTTTTGATGTTTTGGAGCGTTTCCCGGTCCAGGTCGGATCGGAAATTATTAACGTGCAATTCGTGTCACATTTGTAGAGGGGGACCGTAGTCAATTATCGGTTATTAACATGCCCTGAGAGGGGAAAATAGAAGTGATCAAGCTGCCATAGAATTAACATCGGCAAAGGCAATTATCCTCGTCTGGTAAATTAGAATTTGATCATCGATCCGACTCTAGCCCTGACGTGGTTCAGCGATTGCTTTGATTCACATTTTTTTGAAGTATTTCGACGAAAAAACTATAAAATCAGACAAAAAAAAACCACCAAGAAACATTAATTTGTCATAAAATTAGAAATTCTTCGGGTTCGTCCCATAATACCTTTCCTGAAAAAAAACCGCTGCCTTTTCCGCTGAAGAATTTTATAAACTTTAAAAAAAGAAATTTTTCACAATTTTTCTTTTATTTTGGAATTATTCGATAATTGATAATTCTTGTTCGTCAATTTTTGTAGTGATCATATTTCATACTGGTTAAGGCGTATTTAAAACTTAAGGACTGCTAAACATATTCGTTAAGTTAAAGAAAATATTTTACCGGAGAATAGAAATGTAATTTATCTCAAGGTATAATAGAAAATCAGGTATGATTTTACTAATATTTTTAAACTCACTTTTCATTCTAGGCTGTGGCAAAATCTTTAAAAAGGCACCCAATTAACAACACAAAACTTTATCATTTATCGCGAAAAATGAACTCTGGCGGTTCATTTTCAACAGTAAAAATTCATTACAGGTAATCTGACTACATGAGCGGGCAGGCTGAGCGAGGGCCGATTGTAGCGTCGAATCGTGAAAGATCTGGGATGACAAGTTTAAACGGAGTAAACCGTTTGGACTTTGCAAAGGGTTTTTCCTCACTTTTCCGGCGACGGTGTGATGAAATCCCTTTATGCCCCGTGGGAGGAGGCATTGAGCAAGATAAATCGACGAAGATTGCCGGCCAATCACTAGCAGACTACCTACCTTTCTTACTATTCGTAGCTCCTTGCCTGAAAAGGACGAACAGAAAGAAACTTTCTCACCTTGAATCCCTAATGCACCTTATTTTTTCCTTCTCGTTGTTAACACGCATCTCTTCTGCAGGAACGATTTAGACCTGTCTTGTTACAGCTACGGTTAATAATATTACTACCCACCAATGAAAAATCAATTTTATATTTATAATATTTTATAACAGCTGAAATGTCTAAATTAACTTGCATGATAACGAGGAGTTAAGTATTTTAATATTATAAATTCCTACTCAAAAAACAAGGGAAAAATCATTTTGAATTAGAAAACAACAAGTGCATTAGTCTTACGAGGTTTTACATCTGTCATTATTCATTTCATTTTATACTTTGAGACTTAATTTTTTGGAAGATAGCCAAAACCAAGTGTCGTGTTGTTTTCTTCGCTGAAGGGAACAATGTTAAATCATGAATATGATTTTTGGTCTATCATCCCAAAAGTCGTAATTCACCTACATACCAACATAAGTGGAAAAGAATATGTTACGATTAAGAAAAAACTACAAAGAATTAACTCAGCGAAGAAAGAAACACGTCATCCCTGATCCAATATTTCATTACCATATACATTCGTATCTTGGTACCTTCAGTGAGTAAAGGTGATAATCCTAATTTACCCCGAGGGATATCGAGAACTCTGAAGTAGTTTGATTGAATCTGCGATTGTAATTTATTAGCGTGATTGGAAGGTCTTACTCATAATTATTCCAAGTAATATGATGTACTCTGTAGTGACGTGAGATACCAACCGATATGAGTATTTCTTTCGATACCAGTATCGAGTACTGGGATGGAATATTTTCTGGTATCCCACGCCACAATACTCTGGGGTGGAGCGAATGAACTTCGGCAGGCCTATCACCCCGAGGAATATCGAGTACTCTGGGGTTGAGTGAAAGCAAACAACACTGTTATGTTTTTATGTATTAGGTTAGTGTAAACCTTTTTGTTATTTTACACACAGACTATCATTAGGAGAAAGAAAGGGTGTCGCTTATCGGTAAACTTGTTCCACGAGCGTAATAAGATTTGTGATTTGTGGCGGTCTGTCTTATTCCAACCCCAAGACGTTCCCATGGCCGAAAAAGGCTACTGGCTTGGCGAACGTCAGGCGGTCATTATTCTCCCATTGATTAAACTTTTTGGATGGAGTCAGTTTTCACATAAAAACCAACGCTGGTACAGTTTTCTATTATGAATTGCAGATGTTGAAAACTGAATTCAGTTCAGAAAAAACCTGTACAACTGCAACAAACCACAACAGATCGTTGAAACGTTACTCGGGCCATACTGTAGGCTTCTCATCTGTTGACCTCCAAGCCTTTGATGTTACAGTATTTAACGGCAATATACGGGAAAGGTAGAGCCACTTCGACCAACTTCGAGCGATAACGAGTTTTCATGTTCCGGCGGCCTCAGGTTCGAGAAACTTCAGACCTGGCTCTACAAGCCACACACCAAAAAAAGCAATAAGTTCCTTCGTCTAGCTTTCCAATGTATTTCCTCTTAAAGTCCTTGAAAGTAATATTTTTAATTTACAAGGTTACAATGATTACATTGTGTGTTTGTATGTACCAAATGTTATTTCATTAGAAATAACTGTTTCGGTCGAAAAACATTGCAGAAGCGATTGTAATAGATATGCCAACGGTTATATAAGGCTCATATCATAAACCTTTGACCGTTTTTCTGGTTGGAAAAGTATTTAACGTGTAAATGTTATTTACGTATGCCTTCAAACTGCTCAACCCGTACAGTCGTAATAATATAGTATATTAATACAAAATATATCAATAATTCGATAAAAAATCATTTAAAAGTTGCATCCGGTTTTCAATGGTTCACTAAATTGTCGAGTGATTCGCCCATGTGGAGCACTTTCACGTTTGCCACCTTTTGTCTCTTTTCACTCGTCGGCCAAATAAACACAGCGAGGGTTGACGGTGCTTTCCGTTCGGAACGGACGCTATCTAGTGGTTATTGTCATCTCAAATCTTCTGTGGAACCACTTTTGATGGAAAAGTGTAATTTTCATTGCTGTTGATTTTCGCAGTTGACGTCGGCTTTTGATTTCAAGTTTTACTTACCCGTTTTACACGTTAACGTGGAACTTTAACTCATTCATATTCCCCCACACACAATTATTCCATATAACAATTAATTTAAACAATAAAAGTAGATTACAATAAATTACTTAATATTTATCGAACGGTTCCATATAATAAGCATTTTTTTAAAACCATAACTGTCTTTTTCCGTCCAGGTCATAATGTACTAACGATATAATTTAAACAGAAAATCTTTGCTGTAAAATAATGAAATTTTTCATTATGTATTATTTGCTTTTAGTGCAAAAATAAATAATTACTCGACCAAGAAAAATAAACTTTCTTTAGCTTTTCAATTATTACGTTAATTACATTAAATATCTAATAAATAAATAGAAAATGTTTGTTTTTCAAATGGTAAACTTCACTTTCGTTAGCAGATTTAACAAACCAATTCGAGTATATGGAAAAATCGTAAATAAACACGTTCTCTTGTTAACGGAAAATTGTTGATGATTGTTATGCAATACGCTCCCACTACATAGCCTAGACCCACCCTAACCCTAACTGTCCCCAACCCACTCTACCTAACTTAACCTTACCTTACTTAACTCGTCCCTAACTTTATCTACATAACTGACTAGTTGATACCTAGATAAGATGTATTTATGATAACAAATTAAGTCGAAAATATTTGCATTATGTACTTACGCAATAATGTATATATAGCAGTAATTGACTGACTGAGAGACAACGCATAGACCAAACCGCTGGATCAAATGGACAATCTTTTACTACGTATGGACCGAAGTTACCTGTTGAGATGAGAAGAATTTGAGAAACGAGACATCCATTCGATTTTACGTCAAAAATGAAATGAAAACCTTTCTTTGGTGCACGAAAAGAAGTTGGATCAGAGCGATGTAATATGTCCCGTCCCTAGCCCGTTCCTAACCCAGCCTTAGCCTAATGCAACCTACTTAACTTATGTATATATAACTTAACTTAATTCCCCGTCCCCCATATTCTTTCCAAAACCTGCTTAATCTATTTATTTCTTTTCTGTAGCGTAAGTTCTACTTTCATGCAATTATTACCGATTTGTTTACAATATATTGGGAAAGCAGATCATTTTATGAACAAATACAACGCGCTAGAAATATTATACGTTTTAGGGAATATATTTAATCACGGTCATGTAACCAATCCTGTCCTAGCCTCCTTCATAACCCAACCTCACTTTAACCACTCCTAACATAAGAATTCCTTCCAACTATGTCAACCGTGCTGTCCTGTAACGCAAAAATGGTCACGAGTCACGAAAAAATTTATATCCAACCCAGAAATTTAACCATGTTAAGAAGGAGGCGAACAATTTTTTTTACATTTTGAAGAAATCGAATTATGTTCTCATCGCTACAATGTACACAAGTGCATGCGAGCCTATGTACCTTGGTATTTTCTACTAATTTATGTTTTTGAATTCACAGTCTCAGTTTATACTAGATCACCATGTGATAAAACTTACTTGCATAAAATAAAATCGAGAAAAGTGGTAAACTGTTTGTATATTTCTATATTTTTCTTCTTCAATGGGTGTAGAATATAACTTTTGCATATAAATTGAACCATGTAAACAAAACCGCTCCCTAACCTAAAACTTAAGCTAACCAGTACCTACGCGTAACTTACTACTCTTCCTATCCTAACCTACTTCGTCCATAACTCTATCTACCTTCAAGCATACCTGATCTGACCATTACTTACCTAACCTAAAAATGAACGCAACACAAAAATTTCGCGTAAAAATTGTTCAAGCCAAAAAGGTTTTATCGAGCTCAAAATTATAAATATGCTAAACTTTAATGATTTTTGTGTTTGTATTACGAAAAAAGTAGCTCTAGTTAATTTTAGAACGCATTATTCATTGCGAACTTAAAATGTTAACACTTTTCGAAATATAACAAAAGGTAAAGAGATGTATAATAATTTCATATTTATAAAAAAAAATTTATTAACCTGAGGTTTTCTAAGGTTAATAGTTTTTTTTTTTTTTTTTTTGAAAAGGCAGATAATTTCCAGTCGGATCCGGAACATTTTTCACGTTTGTTGTTGAAACATTTACGCAGAAGCACAGGTCCTTCCTCCATCTCCAGCCAGTCATGGCCTATCTTCTTTGGGATTTTTCACGTCTCCTTCCCAACGTTTCTCCGCACAGATCAATTGTCCGGGGGCTAACAGATGTAATTGATGATTAGAAAAGTAGTCCAGGATGACTTTTTGTTTTCCCCGAAGGTGGGGAAAATGTGGTGTGCTTCATCTCTGTCCACCTGGAAGTCTGAACTGTCTTGGAAAATCCAATTTTCATTACAAGTCATAACACGATTCAGAAAAAAGATTGGTTTTATCCCAGTAAAAACGTGCGTTGATTTGTTAACTTGGCTTTGTTGACAATACATCAGATCATCGGCGATCTATTTTTAAACGTTTTTTTAACTTGATCTCATTTTTTGAGGTGTGAACTGATTTTTCGTATATCTGCTTTTAAATAGTTTGAATAGTAAATCTTGAAATGCACCATCTTGCAAAATTTTTGTTTAAGCGTGACTTTTGCACCAATGTAAAAAAGTCTTGGAAATTAAATTTTCTAAACCAGCGTTTAACCGATTCCTGAATAATTATCGAATAACGGTCACTAATCACTACACACGATTACATAAATTTGTCTAGTTCCACCGGGCGCTCATTCAACCTAATTATAAACCTACTTCAACGATATTTTAAGTGAATTTTCATGAACGATATTTTAAACTTAATCTATTACCGACTTAAACTGGCGAAATGATTTGTTGAACAATTTTCTCCATAATGGAGATAAATAGCAGTTATTTAAATGTATCAAAACTGGCTCAAGACGAAACTCCCCGGCTTCCTGACTTGTTTCTGTTCTGCCAGTAACTGCGAGACTGACTGTCCCTTCCCATTCTCTCTCTTTCTGTTTCTGTACGCCAGGGAGAATCGTAGGCGATCTCAACTGATAATTTTGAGGTTAAGTTACTATAATTTACAATACGGCCTGCCTGATGACATCGTCGTCCTCGACACCAACAGCTGAAAACGAAAACAGGTGCAGGAAATGTGTACCAAATTACTATTACTACTAAAACTAGTAACTAGTAAAACTACACTCAAATGCAAAACATGCTCGGGAGTGGTGTAAGGACTTCACCACTCAAATCTAGTCACACATGTAATAGTGACGGCTATACCTATGCTTATGCACTCACTTATTGAAACGTCAAGGCCACTGGGCGACTCAGCACATAACTAATAGGTAAATTTGTCAAAATGAGACATATTCATTCAGTGATTAGGTGGCAATGAGAACTGCAAATGAGCATATGCTGAACTGACTGAGGATGTAAATCCATCCTAGTGTTTAGTGTATATACTGCTCGAGACTTACCCCTGCTGAGCAACTGCTCGAAGTCAACTCGTACTGAGCATACACTGAAGAAAATGTCATTGTGCTTACACAGAAATTATGTTCAAGACTCCTCATTACACACCACCGAGGCATTCCATATCACTTGAAATCGTGGCTCTGAACGTTACGGTAAGACCTTTCTATGACAGTTCAAAAGTAGAAGCATTTAAAAAAAGAAAAACAAACCACCTATTCAACCGTGTTACACCAGACGCGAGCACTGACCGAAGACAAAGGGACAAATGTTGTTACTCTCCAAGACTCGTTATCATTCGCCGTTAATCAAATCTTCATACCTTTCGTCTAATGGCGATGAACTGCTCTGGGCTCAATCCATCCCACTTCTGATGCCTGAAGATGACGAAACTCCCCGGCTTCCTGACTTGTTTCTCTTCTGCCCGTAACTGCGTGACTGTCTGTCCCTTCGCATTCGCATGGCATTAAATCTTACGTCCTCTCTTTCTGATTCTGTCCGCCAGGGAGAATCGTAGATGATCTCAACTGATAATCTTGAGGTTACGTAGCTGTGATTTACAATATATATACAACACTTGAGAAGCACTAATTATGATGAAATTACAAATATAAAAATGAAAAGTATGTTTTGAAAAAATCATGCACTTTTATCTGCAATGACGTCTGTTATGTATGTATGCATGTATTATTTATTAGTGAACAAACATCAAGTGGCCATCACCCGCTCTCTCGGCTTTAAACGACAATTCTTTGGGTTTTTTCTTGTGTACATCTTTGTCTCTGTCACATTTTGTCTCCTGTAATCCGTAGCTTACTAACCTCTCGAAGATACATCAGGTTGTGAAAACACCGTTAAAAGAACAGCATGAACACATAATACATAAATGCGTACCTTTCTATCGTACCCTCCTCCCTCGGAAACACGTTATCGACTAGAGCCCTGACCATAGTTAATTAATGTATATCGTTGCAAATGTATAACTAACCAAATTAACTACTGATTATATTTCTCTACTGACCATAGTAATTAATCAAATTACACTTGAGGGCCTGCAAGGAGGTTTATTAATTATTCAAATTTACCTTTAACTACGATGAGAGAGAGTAATGCGTTTTCTCTCTTCTTGTAGCTAAACCATCATAGCTGTAGAGTCTTTGGCTTACGTTTGTTCTAGCAAGTTTGCTTAAAATTTTCATGGCCAATCAGAATAAAAATATTCATACAGGTTTCACTTTCTTAATTTAAATTTTTTCTTTAAATGTACTTGCGATAATAATACAAATAGCCAACTTTTAAAATCATAAATGCTTTTTAATATTCATTTTTCATATTTATTTCCATGGCACATAATCTAACAAATATATACACACAAATATCTACTCAACATAGAAAATAAAATTACACTTTTTTTTGCTAAGGTTTTTAAGTTTTACGTCTCACCCAATGTGATTATGATAATAATTTAAATAGTAAACTTTGACTGAAAATCATGATTTTTAGCATACAGTTTTTTAAATTATTTGCATTTAGTTAGCCAGATAGAAACATAAGAACCTACTCCCTTGAAAAAAATTACAGTTTTGTTTCTCAAATCTTAACCCACATTTTCATACGATTTTTGGGGAAAAAAATGAAACGAAAAATTTTCAGCGGTTCAAAGAAAAATTGTGACTCATGATTATGTACCGTAAATTTTCATAACCCAACCTAATTTAACTAAACCTTACTGGTCCCCTTCCCGACCTAAACTTCCCACCCGGACCAAATGTACACATGATATTTAAATAGTAAATTTTTGCAGGAAATCATGAATTATGTTTACTATATTCTTCTCCAAAATTCTACTCAGCCTAAAATAAAACCGTTTTTATGTATTATTATGAAAAAAATAGCGTAAATTCATGAATTGCAGAGACTATAAGTTTTTTGAAACTTTTGAAAAAATGATACGAAAGTTTTGCTTCTGAAATCGTCACCTGCATTTTCCTTTTCATCTTTAACAAGTCCATCTAATGGAGAAAAGTGCAATTAAAAACTTACTCCAGCTCAGGCAAAATATTTGATCTAGAAACCTGCCCGGTTTCTAACCAGATTTTAACCCTACAAAACTTAACCTAACCTCAACAGTCACTAACCCTAATTTAACAAACTCGCTCCTAACGATATTTTGGCATAACCCAACTTAACTTTACCTACCCTAATCTAACCCGTCCCTAATCTTAATTAAACAAACCCGTTCCTTACGACCAAACTGATTAAATTAATGAATATTTTTATTGCACATGCCTTCTGAAAACCTGGGTATAAGGAGAACTATTTTATCGTTTATATTTTTTATAGCGCAAGTACCAATTTTGATTATATTGAATAATGTAATTATATTGTAATGGTTACAAGTTTACTAAGCTAAAAATTTATCTAAATTAAAAAAAATTATTTTCTTCAATCTCTAATAAATTTGTCTTCGCTAAAGCAATTATCTTATAAAGAAGTTTTACCTTTGCTAAATGAGTTAAACTATAAAAACATCTACTTCGAGCATAATTGATAAAATCTTGTGTCAGAACATTTTTCTTCCATATTATATTTTCCTATATCATATATGTATTTATAACTGATCTTTTCAATGTATATAACTCCATAAAAAACGAAAATGAGCAAAGTTTTACCACTAATATTAATTGTGGTGTTCTTAGGGAAGTGTTTTAGAGCCTGTACTATTTTCAATTTACATTGAAGATTTACGTAAACTAAAACTTTCTGGTAAAATACTGGGATTACACTGATCATTTTCTGGCAAAATTTGATAATAAGAATTATTAATGATGAAATAGATCGATTGAAATTGAGGCATTAGGTGTATTCACGATATTTTTGTTAGATCAAGAAAAATCATGATGTAGACTTGTTAGCATCGACTAGTTACATTGCTCCATGTCGGGTCAGTGTTACATTTTAGGTCGAAAATGTAGTCACACTGATATCCGTTAGGGCATAAGTAACCAACATGGCAGCCATGAATTTAACAGCTGTTTTTTTTACAATTATTTTACTTCTTAAATACGCATTAATTAAATCTTGACCAATACATTTCTTTTCTTAATTTCTGACCTGTCCTTATACTCTCATTTTTAATAGATAAGTCCCCCATCTGAGAGGATGTAGGGTGTTAAGTCACAGAGGTTAGGTATGTCGGCAGGAATTGAAAAATTCCATTTATTTGCTGGTGCTTTTTGCTTTTTGAGTGCATTGAAAGCATTTTGAATGGATGCGTTGATTATTATTCCTTTTTGTTACTAAGTTCTGGCATCTGACAAATTAACACAAAAGAAGACCAAAGCGAACAACAACAAAGCAAAGATTGTTATAGCTGTTTTTTTTGTTTTACGGAAAAATTAACGTTTAAACATTTTAAGAAAAGAAGGAGGTATCCACAACTTTACTGGTTACCACTTAACTCGAGTTAACACGGGTTAACGTTCAAACATCGTGAATACCCTTCTTATCTGAATTTGTAAACGCTAGGTGGAAGTTTAAATTTTGTTAATTAACTTTAAAAGGTGGATTTTTTTCATTCTTTTTATTAAAAAATATCGATTTTCCGGTCATGGGGATCATAAAAATAAGTCAAATGGAAACTGTGGGTTGACCTTTCTAAGACAAACATTAGCTATTATCTGTACAGTAGGGGTAATAAAAATCCCAGCGTTGTCGGCAAATTAAAAGGGCGCAAAATGCCGTTCGCCTGAATGGTTTAATTATAGGTTTCCTTATCCTTTGTGCTACTCATGAAATGTGATAGAGATGAAAAGACCATGAAACTCGGGGTTCCCATGGCATGAGGCAGACCGTTAAATTTTATTCCCACACGTCGAACGGTGATCGGCGGTATCCGGACCTGAACCCGATATTCACCGGGCCCACTAAAATTTAATAATTCCATCGATGGCCTCTCTGTAATAAACTTTCGGAAGATTCGAAATATCCGGGCGTCCAGGAAGGAAATCGGGCGTATCTATCGAAATGGACTTGGCCATACATGCACCTATTATTTTTTTAGTTCCTTTATATAATGAATTACTATCTATTGTTAAATACACAAACCAAATAAAACGAAAATTACAAACTTAAGTTCAAAAATAACAATAAATCGCAACAATTTTTGCAACTTTTAAAATAGAAAAAAGAACAAATCAAACGAGAAAATCAGGCAGGCCATCATCTAAAACGATGTGAAATGCTTAACAATTATAACTTTACCAAGTTCAATGAGAATGTTAAAATAGTAAATTGAATTTGACCATTTTGACTCCAAAGTTAATTAATTTCTCAAGGGTCAAATGTGTTTCGGCTAAATCCACAAGCCAAATAAATCATTTAAGCTCGACCATGGCATGGGGTTCACTCAGGCCCAACAAGCTTTAATATAATTCAAGTAATTTCTGCTTTTTTGCCTTCTAACTGCTAACATCGTTGGCGGAATAAAAAAGAAATCATACGGAAATTCATATATTAGGAAGCACCATTTGGCAATTTGATTTTATCATTCATTAAATTATTAGCCATAGACGGAAACTTGTTAATGTTAAAGATTTTTCATGTGAACTGTCTAACCGTAAAGGAATTAATAAACCGAATTAACATTTTCATTTTTGTTTGTTGCAGGTAACGCCACGCTTGCGGTGACTTGTTCGGCGGACAAGGTTTTCTAATCAACATAAACGGGTCATGAAAATTCAGAAGGAGAGACCGGATTAAACGGATTTACTTAAGATCCTCGAGGCTCCTGGCGGGGGCCTTCCCGGTACACTTTAAAAATGCTTCCAGCTTTTGACAAAAGTCGAGAGAAACTTTTTTAACTTTTGCCTTTGTTGTACAAACACTTTCAGGGTGAGTAAGCGAGGGGTAAATTTAATATTGTTACGTCTGAAAGGTAGTAAGAGAGGAGGGAGTAAGAATTTTATTTTTACCTTATACTTCTGTTTATACAATTTCCAGGTAGGATCCCGGTCAAATATGATGGAAATGCTTCAAGATTAAAACGCCTTTTTTCTATTGGAAGTTGTGTAGTGTATACAACTGAATAGATAGAATGAAAAATACACGATACAATTTCTATTATGTATTTTTGCCAGTTATTTGCACTGCAAAAATTCTCCAAGAGTTTTTTTAAATAATAAATAAATTAGGTCAATTTTTGAGCAAATTTAAAATTGAGAAACTACCTTCTAAAATCTTTTCAATTACAAACTTTTTATGAGTGTACACGCTGGAAAAAACACGTGGCCGTTTCAATTGTCGTCGAGAATCAGATTCGATTACACGGCATTTGAAAAAATGGCAAAAAGGAGAGAAAACTCATAAGGTGAGATTGAGATAGCAAGCCGATGTCCGAGTGGATGGAGGTCATGATAGCTCAAGTGGTAGAGCAGCGAGGAATCTAGCCGAAGATCGTGGGTTCGAATTCCGCTCGTGCCGTTAACTTTTTTCGTCTCAACTAAAAATCTTAATTAATTGTCATTATAATTGTTGAAGTGCCAGAAAAAAATTACGGGTATGGATGGAGTGAGCGAGTTGCCTTTCACTGCTTACTTCCTTGGGGCCGACATTTGACTTTGGAATTTATAAAGCTGTGACAATTTCCCTGACTATAAAATTAAATAAATTGTATCATCACTAGGACAAATTTCTAACTAAAGATAGAGGATTGATAATTTAAATATTTAGCTCTCATATGATTTGCCACGCGGTTAAAGCGAAAAGTCCATATTTTGCACAAATGAGCTCCAAAATCCAGAACATGATTATGTAAACGTAATGATAAAAAGTTGTCAAAATAATTTTTTACATCGATGACAAGTGGTTGAAACTGATTACAAATTTTGCATCAGGATAAAAATCAAAATTTGAATTTTTTAAAGCTGTTTTGAACATAGTTTGTTTCATTCATTCTAAGTTTTATGTTTTCAGTGAAATGTATTTAAAGGGAAACTCATGTAGGTAGTCAAAATGGCTTTCTGCTAATTTGGTGTTGTTGAGGTTAAGGACGGAGATCGGAGAGACTACCAAAGTTCCAAAGGAAGGGGTAGAAAATAATTTAAAATTAATTTACTAATGTAAGTTGAAAAACTAAGAGGATATTTGGAAGGGATCCGCTGGTTGATGTGGACCTAACTGATATACTTCACACCTTGGTATAACTTGGATGGGCAATAATGAACAAAAGGGGCGTCGGTGGCCGCAAGTCTTTGACACGGCGCTCATCACTGTAAGGTATAGGTCACGGTTCGAATCCAGCGGCCCTGCTTTCGAACCCGACATTCTTACAAATGAGATTTTTTTCCCAAAAACACCCGCACCCTGAGAGTTGACCTTTGCTGTTGCGAACCCTTGTTAAAAAAATCCTTGCAAAAATCCGTGCGCTTAAAAATAATACTTCAAATCATACCATACAATCAGCAATCAATTTTCTGCTAGGGAAAAGTGAACTTCTTCAACATTTAGACAATGTTGGGTTTTGTTAAAAAAATTATTGAAATTGATCTATTTCTTTTCCCGTGCGTAAAATTACCAAATTGGAAGAGCCCTACTCTGGCCAAATGTTTTTTTTCGGAATTCAATTGTGCTTTCCGAGGGTAGTTGCTTTAAGTTTCACCGATGCTACCTGTTCCGAGGGACGAGCGGATAAAGAGATGAGTGCGGTAATGGATGATAGGCGAAAGGAAAGTTTACTGGAACGAGGGGAAAAGAGGGTTAAGAACAATGTGGGTGGTAGAGTTAGCGGTTAGTAGGTGGCAAAAATAGATATTCCTTTACTCCCGTGTATATACACAATTGATCACAAGGGCTTTTTACCTTCCCTAATTTGCCCTGTGAACTCGTGAAACACGTCCGTTTTTATTTCCCTCCTCTCTTAGAAATTGTCTTCACGCAAAATTTTCATTTTATACGGGTTTTTCCAATACGATAATAAAATCGAATAACGGAGCAACGCCTAACCCTCATTAAAATTCCTCTGGCAAGCCACCAATCGAATTTAGTTTGACGTCTACTCAAAAATGCAGTTATGTCGAGATGTTGTCCTTTCGTGCGTCCTTTCCATCAGAATACCACGATAAAACTAAATCTTACAAAATACAAGATACAAAATTTTTACTAGTTAATTCAACTGTTTTTTTTTTCATTATAATATATTGTTCAAAAATTACAAAAAATACTTTTTTTAAACTCGCATACCGTTTCAATATTAAATAGGTTTATGTAAAACTGACACAAGGTCGCGAATTACCAGGATTCAATGCTGGAAATTTCAATCTCCTGGACGAGGCCATTGCGATCGGCCCAGGTGAAGCGAACCGTACGCGATAAGAGATATTATGATGTTTGGTTGGCTGACCTGTTATTAGTTGAACGAAAGGTCAACAGCGTGATCATCCGTGGGTACGCATGTTGTCAACGTCTCTCATTTGTGATAGGTGTTTGGGGCTTTAAAGTCATCACTTCGCACATGGACAAATCTGGAACGTACGAAGAAAGTGCGAAAATATTAAATCGTTCCACATACTAGACTTAGGCCTAATAAATAAAGAGAACTCCCAAGAAAAAGAGAATTTCCTTTAGAAAAAACTGTCAACAAAGCAATATTTCTTGTATACTATAATACTGGAAAACTGTCGTCAGTTCAATAAAATTTAAAAACACTGCTATTAACAGTATTAGTCATATACAGATTTCTTCGGTTTAATTACCCTTTTGTAACTTGAAATTAACTTCTTTTTTTAACTGACCCTTTTTAACATCAAATGAACCTTATTTTACTTTCAAATTAAGTATTTTTATTTCATTTTAACCCTTTTTGTAAAATATTATAAAGCTGAAAAGCTACGGAATGTAGGTATCCGTGTAAAGTAAATTAACTGTGAGTTTTTTTAAACATAAATTTGATTTAACCAATCAAAAGGATAAAAATTTGTTTATATTTAATTTGATATAGCTGTTTATAATAATTAATTCTCAATAAAAATACAATTATTATAAATATATTGAAAATAAACGGACGTATATAGGAATAAGCTTTACATACTATCCTGTAAGTTTTTTGACGGTTTAAAGAAAAATTTAATTTGAACAGAAAATTTGAAATTAACAAGAGTCTAAAAGAAATACAAGAGTCGGTCAAACCGTGGGCCATGGATAGTATGAACAAAACAGAGAGAATAATTTTGTTCCGACTGCGAATAAGCCACACTAGACTGACGCAAGGTCGTGCCTTAGCGAAGAAAAGTCCACGGAGATGCCCATTGTGCGGCGCACAAATATCTCCTAAGCATTTACTAACCGAACGCGAACTATTGACGCCGCACAGAACGAAGTCTGGCCTTTCCTCGTGTTGGAAAGAGGTCTTACAACACAGTAATGA
Organism: Cimex hemipterus; assembly: GCA_039619505.1. Lineage (NCBI taxonomy): Eukaryota > Metazoa > Arthropoda > Insecta > Hemiptera > Cimicidae > Cimex > Cimex hemipterus. The sequence goes on from CM077100.1 coordinate 19,289,116, forward strand.
CAACAGCAAGAAAAATAATCAAATATCTGAAGCAAATAAAAGCATATGGTCGCATTTAATGCTTCTCCCCACGAGGTTTCGTTTTCCCTTCCTGTTGTGAGTGTATTTATTGGCGAGAATGTGTGAGTTTATGGGTGGGTAGTGGTCGAAATATCGAGTACCCCACAGACCCACCAAACTGGGATAGACATCTCTTTGGGTGTTTTGGGTAGAATAAATGCATTTATTGGCGCGGAAGTGAGTGTGCTTGGGTGGGTTGTGCAGGAATATTGAATACTCCATAGACCCACCAATTTAGGTTAGTTAGTATTAGGCTAAAATATCTTTTAGCGTGAATGGGCGGAGGCACTGTTGTAATATTACATGCGCCAGTGGCTCCCCATTTTTTTAAAATTTGCAAATACACAATGATTGGTTACTGCTTGAGTGAATGTATTTATTAGTGCGATAGTAGTGTATGCATGGGTGGGTATATGGTGGTATATCAAGTACCCCATAAACCACCCACCTAGGATAATAAGTTAGATTAATTGTAATTTTAATTGTATGGATGTATTTATTAGCGTGAACGAGGGCGGGTCTTCAGAGGAATATCGAGTACTCTGAAACCCGCGCATAGGCTAGGCTGGGATTGAATGTTAGTGAATGGGTTAGTTTCAGAACCATTTCACCACGTGTGGGAAGGGTTAAAAAGCGTCGAAATTGTTAAAACTTAAAACGTGAGATGGAAGAAATGTGGGGTGCCGGCAATAGCCGAGGCAGCTAGGCTGCCGGTAAATAAATTAAAGAAAAAAAACCAACTGTTAAGTTGAAGTAAAAAGGTTTAATTTGATGAAAAAAGCTATAATAGTACTTTTTAGTTTTTTCTTTTTAGTTTCCCACCAGGAAGCGTGGTAGGACTGTTCCTATATTATTCTCATGAGTACATACCTAGGAGCAAAAGATAATAGACGAAAACCAAAGGTAAATGTGTGAGGAAAAATTCCATCTCGTTTCCTTTAAAACATCGCACAATAAGAATTAGGCCTGCCTATTTGATGAGGGGTTATTTACAGATAAAACGTTAACAAGCTGAAAGTTTAGATCCCTATATTTAGCTTATGCTACAACCTTTTCATTCAGTCCACGTACGGAAGTGATCATTGGGTATATTTGTGCCAAACGAGATTCATTACTAGAAAATAAACATTAGCTAACAGAAACTCTCCATCGAAAAATTCCTAATTGATTAGAGCAGTGTACTGCCGAAAATTTAAGTACTTGTACTTGTTACGAAATAAAAAGTCAAAACACGAAACGGACGGTTATGAACAAACTATCAATTTAAAGGAATTCTTTCAGAATCACGTATTTATTTAAAAAAAAATCGATTAAGCTATTGTCATATATTGAACGCCGCTTATGTATATTTTGGTTGATTGAGCATAAATGTTTGTGAAATTACGGCTAAGAATAGACTATACCTGCAAGACAGTGTGGTCAAGCAAGACAGATGGTCTCCAACGCCGTTTGTTCACTATTGTTGGGGTCCCAATGAATATGTCCACTTCCTGCGAACTTTCTAATTTTGGTAAATTTAAAATTTTTAAGTGTTTTCCCATGGGACTGGTTAAATAGCATTTTGGAGTTAACCTTCCATGTTATTTCTTGGCTTCCAAAAGAGTAGATAACCTAAACCTTTCTTTTGAAAGGAGAAGCCATATTTTATTTTATAAATGCCTAAAACACATTTTATTTAGGATTTGACGAAGTGATGAAACGATAAATTCGGTCAAGTAGGCCTTGAGAAAATGAACACCATAATGTGTGTTGTTTACTAACCGTTAATTAATGATTATTTGGAGGTCGTGAGATGAGGTCTGGTGTGACGTAGGTTTTAGAAAAGCATTTTCACTCACGACGACTGGCCCTCTCAAGACACGACAGACAATAATGATACATCTGCACGGAAAAGAAACACTTTGGACTCGGAAGATGATCTCAATAAAAATCGAAACGCTTGCACGATAAAGTTGTTCTAAAATCTACGTCAGATCAGACCGCATCTCACGACCTCCAAATAATCATGAAGAACACAATGTTGAATTTTCTCACTCGTACTTAGAATAATTCGATACTCTGGAGATTAGTTAAAATATGGTTATATGGGAAGGAAGAAAAATAGATTGGGACACCCTTTATATCCGCGGTTTTCCATTTAAGATACGCTTATATTACAAAATAAATAATAAGAACTATTGAAAAAAATGGCTCTTTTGCAGGTTTTAACTTTTTTTACTTCAGAATGGGGTAATATTGAGGCTTGATCTATCTGAACGATTATCCGAGATAATTCTTATCACATTAATCAAGATACTATGCCAGATCTACGAAATATTTAATTAATTTTTACAGTTAACTTGTTCATACTCAATAACCGCACAATCGCGTAATATGTTAGAAATAACTTACAAATAAATAATTATTTTCTAATGTGAACGAAAAATATATAACAGTAAACAAAATTCTCATTAATCAGTAAACAAACACAATCAACCTAAAAATAAATTAGAAGATAAAGAAACAGAAGGAACTAGCAAACCTATGTATCACAGGGGCAATGAAAACAACCCCTACAAATGCATTAGATACCCTGCTAAACCTACCTCCACTAGAAATATTCATACAGGGAGACGCTAGGAAAAGCTCATTCAGGCTCCAAAAACAATTAAATAGGAAAGGAACCAAACAATTCGGGCACACAACCATAATAAACAAAATCAGACACCCATTATTAGAGATGGGGACTGACTATATGGTCCCGGAAACAATCTTCACGACCTCCTACAAAATCTCAACAGACTACAAAGGAGAGGAAGAACACAGGAGAACATCGGACACAATGATATGGTATACGGATGGCTCCAAAACAACTGAAGGAACCGGATCAGGAATTTTCTGTACAAGCCCAAAATATGAGCAATCAAACTCACTAGGGAAGTACACCTCGGTCTTTCAAGCAGAAATACATGCTATCAATGCTTGTGCTCTGGAAAATCTTAAAAGAGGTTACACTGACAAAAAAATCCTCATAAAATCAGACAGCCAAGCAGCTATCAAAGCACTGACATGTACAAGAATCACCTCAAAATTAGTCAGTGAATGCATCCAAAATCTCCAAAACCTGGGAAAACACAACAAGGTAACGGTATCCTGGGTGCCAGGGCACAGGGGAATTTTGGGTAATGAAGAAGCAGACAGACTGGCCAGAGGAGGATCCGCAAGACCATACATAGGCCCCGAGCCTATCCTTGGGATATCCAAAACAAACGTAGAATCCTCCATCGCAGAATGGATCCAAATAAAACAAAGAGAAAAATGGATGAACTCTAGCAGTGCTAGACACAGCAAACTCATGATAAAACAACCCTCACCAAAACTGGCAAAAACACTGCTACAACTGGAGAGGGCAAATCTCAGAGGAGTGGTAGGGCTACTAACCGGCCACTGGCACCCGAGAAAACATCTACAAAACATGGGCATATATAATAGTGATCCAATTTGCAGACTATGTAATGAGGAGGAGGAAACAGCCACTCATATCATCTTCGAGTGCGGAGCAACGGCTCAATGGAGATTCAATCTGACGCACAGAAATGACTCAGAGAACCAAATTGAAGGAATAACAGTCAATGACTTGATAATCCTAAGTAAAAGGACCGAGTCTATTGACTAAACTAAAGAACTAGGAAGGTACAATAAGCCAGAAGGCTGCAGTGCCTGGGGCACGCAAACCCCACCTCCTAGTACCTTTGCCACCTAACCTAACCTATCAGAAGGAGCTTTGAATGAATTAAGATTAAACAAGTTTAATTAAAAAGTAGACTAAAGTTAAAATGTAGAAGACAGTTATGAACCAACGTTTAATCATTCACTACATGTGACGTCAGATACGAGGAGGCATTGAGGTTGAGTGGGGAAAGCTCGGATTACCTCTATTGCTGCTGTGAAGCAGGGTGTGTTCTTCGATTTTATCGAACGGACGCTCATAGCATATTGTTTAGCATATTTTCGAAGTACGAATAAACGGTTTAAAATGACAAAGTCCGAAACGTTACGACAACTTAACTACATAATTTCAATTCAAAACTGTTCTAAATATTTGATTGATAAATTGCATTACTTTCAGTTGAACTAGCGTAAGCGTAAGCTGTGAGCGTTCAACCTTCCCTCCGAATTCGAAATTTGTTTAAAAAATACTTTTTATAGTATTGTATTTTCGTTTGTCTCCGCCTATGGAATTATTTGTTTCGGTGTAAAGATAAAACATATGGTAATACATGTTTTGAGAAAGATTCAGATAAAAGTTGGCGTTGGATAAGTGTAACGTTCTAAGGATTTTCTTAATTTCACGAGTGTAAGAACCACGATGGTTGAAAGCCTAGTTTAGAAATTACCAGTATGTTTAATTTTATATCAAACAGGCTCGTCATCGTATTTACATCCGATTGAAATTTCACAGCATTTGTGGAAACGCCGAAAGGGGAAAGTAAGTTTCTAACAGCCTAATAAGTTATAAAAGAGCGGACTTAAACTAATACAGAAAGTTACTAGAAAGTTAGCACTTCCTATGATCGATCTAATTCGGACGCTTTTAATGGCAAAGGAGCCTTTCTTGTCTTTTTAAGCATCCTTCCTCCGAACACCCGCCGTGCTGGCTCGTGCGAAAAATTTTTCGTTAGAAGAAATAATCTAAGATAACGTAGTCAGTTATTCATTGGCCCGTGTACGACTACGTCCGAAGCGTCTTCAGTTCTATTAGGAAGTCAACTCTGCTATTAAGATTGAGTTTCCTTTTCGGTCAGCTGGAAGTCAAAGCTCTACTACTCTAATTGGCTTTAAGGAAGCCGATACATGGCTCGCCTATAGCCAGAAATCAGTAGGTCGCAGGGTTTGGCACAAAAGTAAGTATCCGTGTGTCAACTTCGCATGGACTCTCCTTAAACGGGTGAGGATATTATTAATGATATTAATAATATTTGTTAACTTTGTAATTATTATTATAGATTTCAAAGTCCTCATGAAATATATTATTTAGGAGTACTTGACAAGATTTTAATTTCACGTAACTCTTATATTTAAAAATATGAGATGGTAATAAATGAATGCAAATATGTGCATTTAAATTAAAACTCATGTAAATCTGAGAATTATTTTAAAATTTAATATCAGGTCGAACATAAAATATGCATGAAAATTAATTAAAATTAAAAATAAATTAATGTTTTTTTAATTAATTGAAAATTTTTGTGAAAATATAAACTACGTTTATACCTAGCGTATTTGATTAAAATTAATTAACATTTTTTCTTTTTACAAAAGTATTTATTTTCATGGTATACGAAAAATTGTTGACATATACAAATTGAAAAACATAAACTAAGACAATATCTGAAACTGAGACTGGTACTATAGTGTGAAGAATCACTTCTACACTTCTACTAGTGTTACCCAACAGGTTGCCAGGCCACTGCCACTTCAATCTCTTTGGGGGATTATTGGCGATACTTTGGGATGCCAGGTTTCGAACTAAAGGATTAGGGTGAAATGAAAAAGAGTCGTGAGATTTTATGTACCGGGATTTTATGGCATATTTGACAAAAGGAATTTTAAGGCCATTGTGGATTGTGCAGTTAGGAGGGTGTGTTTACTAGTTTTTTTCTTCTTCTTTTTTAGAATTTTTTTAGGATTTTAAACCAGGAAATTTGGATGCGATGTTAATTGGAATCGTTGAATCCCACAGTTCAATTTCGTATTTCGAAATGGGTTATTGTTTAAATTATTGTTTCGTCTATCAGTATTTTGTTTTGAAGCGTTAGCTTTGTTCGTTTGTCAAGGAGTCGTGAGATTGTTTTGTAGCGTCTAATCGGTTTCGGCTTTTTTAAACTTGTATGAGAATTCCAAGTTAGTTTTTTTTACCCAATGTAGCTTACGTGATTAATTCTAGGAAGGAATGTGTTGTGGGTATAATGGTGGCCATTCTTTCACGTCGGAGCCTAAAGGTTGTACGTTGGCTCTTATCTGTTTTTATTCTTATAAGAAATTTTTTTAGCCAAGGTTCCAATTTGAAAAGGTGAGCCTGTAAGGAACGATAGGAGAGGACGGGTTCTTTATTGGAAAATATGCTAGCATTACCAGTAGGGAGGTGAGCAGTATACGTTGAATAAAGGATCGGATCGAGGATACTACACTGAGCTACTCCGGCCATAAAAGGATACCAGTGAGAGCAAGATGTTCGTTTCCTGGCTGACTTGGGAGAAGCGGTCAATCAGGTATGACCAGAATATGGAGAAGTAGGTGAAAGGAAGGATCCTCTTGAGCGTCAACAGTATACCTGGATGCCAACCCTATCACAGACTAGTGCCGTATCACGGAAGCACCCGGGCAGTATTATTTAAGCTCAATTAAAAATTAAAATTTCTTTTCTCATTAATCAGTATATGTTTAAACGACATAATTTGCCATATTAATTATTTCAATTAATTTTTCTTTGCATCTAAGGCCTTGTTGAGATGACAAGTCAGCAACACGTGGCATAATAGCCCACACATTTATAACTAAAAAAAACAAAAAAAAAAAACAACAACAGTTAATTTGTTTTACGTGCTTCCTTTTGCCATCTCCTAGATAAATTTAAAGTTAAAAATATAAAAAACGTGAAGTGTTCAAAGAGTAGGCTGCATTTAATGAAAGATAATTTTTTTTTAAACTGACGGAATAAAGCTATATACATTTGTGTAAGATTATTCGGCGTGGCCTTAAGAATGTAGTTTTTTCTGTTTGAAATAAGTTTTGTGTGACTGTGTGATTATTGTCTGAAAAGACAAAAAATGTTGATGGAAAGAAAGATCAGGTCTGACCAAAAAAGTGAGAGAGTCCAAAATAACGGTAACGACCAATTTACAAGTAAAGTGTCACTAGCCTCAACGGATAAGGCATTCTCGGTACGATTAATCAAAACAAAAGTCTCGAGTTCGAATCTCATCGGTCCTGATTTAAATTCAACAAACATAAATTTTTTTTTTTACAAATTTTTACAAAAACACTTTTTTACAAAACCCCGTGCATCGATTCGAACTTAGCCACCTAATGACATTTAACAGATTCTATAACGGTTCCGTCTGAGAAACACATTCTCTCCGTCGTTTCAATCGATGAGAAACTTTTGTATCATGTTTGCCATGAAACGAAAAAAGACGTTCTGTGTTATCGATTGATTTACCCATGTACTCGACGTGTAATTTTACCTTCTGAAACAATATTACCCACTTTATGAGAAAAGAGGCATATATCGGCAATCGAAACAAAAATTATTCAAATATCATTAATTTTTACTTTCTTTGTTTTAAAACCGATCTACCGGAACTCGTTTATTTAATAAAATGGTTCAAATCCATTTTGTTTATTTTCATACATTAATCATTAGTTGATTTATGTGGTTACGCATTAATAATTTGTTAATTGATTTTTATCATCGTGGCTATAAGTTAATCCTGCCCAGTTACATTGAGTGACATTTGTCTACTCCAGTAAGGCATTTCTCTGCCGGCAGAGTCTAAATAAGGAAACGGAATTCCCTCCTGTTCAAACAGCAATTACAAGCCCTTTTTCTTCGTTTGATGACTTATTTTTCAAAATGGGATAAGTTGTTTTGCCATTTTATATGGACGATCGAGAAGGCGATATTTAGCTTTTTTAAAATTTAATCTATTAAATCTATATATTTTTTTAAATTATGTAATCCTTTGGCTAAAGATGAAATATTAATCTTGTATTGATTAAGAAAAACACGTCCTCCTGGCATAGACTGCTTTACAACATCCTAGACAAGCCGATATGTACTTGTGGAATCGTGGGGTTCAGCCAAACATTTCAATGCCCTCTGCATCCAAAGCGCCCAATCCATAATCCTCAGAAAAATCCTCAATGTTTCCTTTTATGGGTCCAGCAAAACTCCTCATAAAATCCTGAATATTTTTTTTTCCAAGATGAAATCCACGCCCGTTACTGACGGTTCCGTATAAACCTCCCAACCAGCATAAATCCTCACAACATAAATTCTCTCAACCCGACGAATTCCCTCCAACACTTCTCCTCGACTAAAAAGGCGATGGCCATTGGATCGCATGTTGTGTGATAGCAAATAAATAAAGAACATTTAGGAGTTACCAGTTGGTAGTTTGTACATTTTTCTTTTCCATTGCGTTTTAGACTGTCAGTCAATGTCATTTTGCGTTTTTTTGGTGAAAACTCTCGCCAGCCCCAACGATCCGCGCCACTCCCAGAGGGCACTACCCCCAACAACCGCATGTCATTCGAGCATACACCAAATTTGGGTAGCGTTAGAAGGTTGTGGGGATAAAAACCGTACATGTCAACAGATGCCCTGGAATGGTACACATCCTCCTCGCTTCACGGGGAACAGTTGCCCCCACTGCATGTGGAGCGGTCCCAGAGACAGCCCAAGCAACCAACCCAGCACACCCTGAACAACCCAGGCTCCTAACCACTAAATTAATTGGAAAAAAATTATTAAAAAGCCAATATAAATACATATATTAATATATAAATAATACTATAAATAATAAATAAAAAGGGTAATAATTACAATATTTACAGTTAATTAATGATTGGTAAAAGTAATTAACTATTAATCAATATGAAAATAATAATATTAATCAAGTCAAATTTTGGTTGAGATGAAAAAAAATTGAAAATTCTTTTGCTCAAGTGGACCACGAAACCTAACAAAAATAATAGTAATATGTAACTAATATAATTAACTAATAATTAATTCAATTAATAAATTTATACTCATATTGATAATTATGTAATTAGTTTTTAGGCCTTCAGTTTGTTTTGAATTAAAAATTAGAACAATATTCTGAACACCACTTCATTTTCCGAACGTAAAAGCTATTAAAATTGAAGGGGTTCTCACTCTTGTTTATCAATTTATTAATATACACACTGTTACATGATACCCAAAATGAATATAGCTGTAATATAAATAGAAGGAAAACAATCACCCTGGGGGTTGGTTAAAAACTTATTACAATATGTTGTATTAAATGAAACTTTAAAAAAAAAAATCGTTTTCAGTTTTGGGACGATGGGGTGCAGTTCCATATATATAGTTTGACCGTTTCCACCATTGATATTTTACAGCAAAATAGAACGTACAGCATAATCACTTTCCGATGGAATTTGTAGATTGTAATCGATTTTATTTTGTGCAAATGAAATATCTTTTCTAACTCATGCTGTCGAAAAGATGAGATTTTTGTATTTTTCTTGGAGAAAGCATACCTTTTGGTAGTTGTTAAATTTTGGTAATGGTTTATCAAAATTAAGTATGTTTTTAAGATCTATGTTAAATCATATAAATAATGATAGTCCGTACGCTTCAAAAATAGTCGTCTACGGAAATCATTCGGCCGTAATGAAGGGGAAAACATCAGAAATTAGTTTTCTACGAAACCATGAAACAGTAGGTACGTATTTAATTTTTTTTCTGAAAAAATAAAAACGCATTTGTCACAAAGCAATACACAGATTTTATCCGAAATATTTTTATTTCAAGTAAAAGTCATTTTTAAAATATTCATTTAATTGTGTGATGAGTCATCCAACTCTTTCCTTGGCTCGGCCCTCTAAAAATATAAACATCGGAGGATCTTTGAAAAAAATCAAAAATTTCCAGCGTGGTTATAAAACCCGCTGGTTTACTTTGTAAAATCAAAAAATTGTGTTTTCAGCTGTAAGATACAGCTAATCTCTTAAAATACTTTTATCATGGGAAAATGAAAGCACCGTTTGGTAGTTGTTAATTTTTTGGTAATGTTTTATCAAAATTAAGTATGTTTTTAAGATTTATGTTAAATCATGTAAATAATGATAGCCTTTATGCTTAAAAATTAGTCGGCTGGGATAATCTTTCGGCCCAAATGAAGTAGAATATCTTAGAAATTAGTTTTCTACGAAACCATGAAAGGATAAGTATTTAAATTTTCTTTCTGAAAAAGAAAAAAAAAACTAATTTGTCACAAAACATCAAATAGATTTCATCCGTTATTTTTTATTTTTACTTCAAGTAAAGGTCATGTTTAAAATGGACATTAAATTTTGTGATGAATCATCTAATTCTTTCCTTGGCTCGGCTCATTAAAAATATAAACATCGAAGGATGTTAGGAAAATTCAAAAATTTACTGCACTGTTATAAAACCCGCTGGTTTACATTGTAAAATCAAAAAATTGTGTCGAGCAAGTTTTATTGCGTACATATGACTAAACTTTTGATTGCGTTAAGAGCCGAATAATACGGTTAAAATTTAATATAGATTTAAAATATCAGAGAAAAATTCGAAAGTTTTGAAAATAACGGACGGTTGTTTCATAAGGTCTAGCCCGTCACATTACCAAAAATGTATAACTTATAATGTGATAGCTATAGTGATGAGGTAATGCAATTATTTGTGAGGTTTTTTTTATTTTCATTTAAAAAAAATCGATTAGTACTAAAATACGTGTTTAATCTTCTCCATTGGCTAAACTCATAATTTCATCGTAGCAAATAACTTTTTTTGGGTTTTGGACGTTCATACTCCAAGAGAAAACAAATATCGATCTTCCTATACCGATCGAATATAAAATATGTGCAGGGGTTCGGGTGAAATAAAAAGTTCTGAAGGTATTTAAAGATCGTCCAATAATTGGATTTTATTGGTTTGTGCTGGCAAAATAGCCTTTATTTGTTCTGGAATTAGTATCTACTGACTAATTCTTGTTTAGACGATTTACGTAGCTTTAAAAATAAAACATTAATTGTGATTAAAAATTAAAAGGTAACGGATAAAATCTGTTTCTACTTACGATTCGATGAGAGTTTGGTTCGGTAAATTTGGTTTCTTATTGCATTTTCAAGAGTGTAACGGTAAAATACGTACATCTCTCACCATAGAGAGAATTTTTTTGAATATTACCACGTCTAAGAGTGTTTATTGGCTTGTCCGTCAGGTATGACGACAGTCGCCATAAAAAATACAACTCGACCAGGTCCTTGAACCCGATATGTAACTACCCTTTACCACGTAAAACCACCAATCATTAGAACGCCTTGAAAGTTGGAGGCGTGATAATTTCCAGAATGCGGATCAATGTAAAAGTTTCAAAGACAGTCAATATTGGCGTAGAACCTGTCTAAAAATAAGGAATAAAAATAATTTCTAACATGTATAGAAAACAACTTAGATCGTTTTTAAAGTTTTACAAAAGTACATTTATAAAATTCTTCCTTACTATCGTTATTAATAAAATAAGTAAAAACAATTCTGATGGATTAAGAAACTCAGGTTCAATAGTGGAAAAATGAAGGGAATTGATTATTTATAAAAACTTGGGTACTTTGGGGACAAAAACATTGACAGGGGGATCCGTAAAGGATCGTTGGACCATGGTTTCTACCATTTTTGGTTTCGACTCTTTTTGGCAAGATGACAGATTTTGGATTACGTTCAGTGAGTTGTTCCTTGACTCCGTCTGATAACCTATTTCTTTCGTGCATATTTTAATTATTTCGGCGAAGGTAATCCCTTTTTGAATAAGGCCAGAGCCTATTATGGACTTTGCATGATTGAACGTTATTTTATTTTTTCACTTTCAGCTTCAAAAAATCGATTTCATGTTTATATTTTGGGCAATAACATGCCAAAGTGTTATGTGTGTCTTGACAATTACACGAAGAAATTGTCTGTCCAATATCTAAACATTTAAAACATCGAAGGGGAACGGAAATAAATGGCCTTGTAGGCAACAGGCAATTCTTTTGGAGAACACGTGGTATTGAAAGTTACAGCCAATGAAAAAGATATCCTACCATATTTTCTTTTTAACCGATGAAAATTTGTAATATAAATAATATTATATATGCTTATAAATAATTGGTCTCTCAGTCGTCAAAATTAAAATTAACATTATTATTACAATTAAAACTATAATCAGGCAGAATCAAATGTAAAAAATAAAACCTTATTAACCTTAATTTTTAAAATTATAAAATAGGTTTCCATATGAAAATGAATTACAATTAAAATTACAAGTATATAAAATTGTTTAATTATAATAAACAAACGTTTCTCTTATCAAATTGCGCCTGTTTCAAAATATAAAATTATTATTTTCTACCTTAAAAAACTCGGTAAGAGTTATTTATTTTTAAATTTAATTTTATGTAATTTTAGTCACAAATAATTTTCCTGGCATTTTAGTTCAAAATCAACGTTACATTTTAAAAACATATCTGTGTAAAAATAATACTTTTATTTTTACATTTAATTTTATATAATACGTAATTCCAATTGTAATTATTTTCCGATGAGTTTTCTGAGAGACCAATTATTTCTCACTTTTTTAAAACAGGTAAATATACCTGTATGTT